>CM068367.1:1348693447-1349275947 GCA_034769895.1 Magicicada septendecula | reverse complement strand
CAGAGTATATCATTGGCTTTCGATAAAAAACTGCCAATTGGCTATCAACATCAGACAATCACATGAGACAAAGATAAAACACAGACTTTATGAGACGCTACTAGCACCAATCACATTGTCAGGTTCCCAACTTACGAGTAAACTCTTATGACTTACAAACTGACAATAACACTAACTGGATCCACTAATTAGCATTGTATATTAAATATTACTATAATACATTTGAGGAGGAATTAATGCTGTATATAATAAAGAAGGAAAATTTATCAAACATTTTACTTGAATAATTTGTTACGTATGTAAATTGGACACTTAATTAAAGAATACAAATTATGCACTTTCTATAATTAAAAAAATTATTATTACGTTAAATTAAAAATTCTCAATATAGGATAAATGTTAGCGTTCTATTACTTGCGACTAAGCAGTAACATAATACAAAAAGTACACTGTTTTGGTGTATGTAATACGATACAGGACAGACCAATGAAGAAAAACGAACAAGAAGAGAAATATGCTAAATAATAAAAGTACCATGTATCAGTTACGCAGAAAGAGAGTTTTAGGAGGGGATTAAGCACATCAACAATTAAAATTTGAAACGTGCCCTTTATTCTTTGCACGCGTAAACATAAGACCCCGAACTTGGGATTTGTAACGCCCTGTCGTTTACAAAGGTTCTACAGCCTGATGACGGTAAACTAATTTGTATGCTAGAGTTCAATAAAATGTGCGACCGATGATTTACTAGCGCGCCCTGTAGCGCGATTTTAAAATGTTTGTTCTTGAGGACCTGGAGTGCCTATTTTAATAAAAAATCTTTGATTCACTTCTGTGGCAAAACGAGTAGACAGATTTTTTTTGATTTTTTTGCGAATATATATATATATATATATATAACTTATATATATATATATATATATATATATATATTCACGCATTCACTAAGGAGAGGTTTTAAAAAATTAATACAAAAATTTAACATTTATATCGTATATGGGAAGAATAATAATGGGGGGCAGAAAACATGTGCCAGTTTTTTTGTGTCCTTAACTTTATATACACTGTAGTACAATACAATCTTTATTGTTTCATGAGATTGTTAAATTTTAGTTATGTGGTAAAGTAACTCTTATGTTTTCACAATTATTTACGTGATTAAAGCAAACTAAATACCAAAAAAGAGATAATTTTCTTTTAGTTTTTGTAGTTTTATTCACAAAATTTTAAACCCCCGCCCAGAAGAAATCATGCCTTCACCGCTGATCTACAAATGTTGTTGAGTGTCAATGACACTTAGAGCTAGTAACGGAACAACATTTAAATTCTGGCACAAGAAATGACATTTGTAAGAAAAGTCAAAGGGTGTTCTTAGACAGAACAAATAAAAAACAAATTACGAAAGATGTCCTTGACTTTAAAGATTTACGAAAAAATTTAAGTCAAAACAGAAAACAAAAATACCTTAACGTAGTTGACCAATAAATACTACTGGTAATTATTAAATAACATAATACAAAGAAAAACCACGATATGTGCAGAGATGCGCAAAGAAGATGGGCGCATCTTTTAATTTCCATTTCTTGTTTTCTAAATAAATTTTTACAATCTGGAAGTAGTGAAAATGAAGCATAAATTGCATAATTAAAATTCTGTTTGTCCTTGATGACACAGAATTGCTAAATTCTTAACACATACTCGTACTCCAAAAATTGAGAACGAAAGATTGAAGTTATATGGCACTTATGGTAAAACACTGTTCGTAAAAACAGGTAACAAATAAGTGTGGTCTTGTCACATGAACGGCTCTGAAAGAAGCGCCCCTGCTAGTAGAAGTGGGCCGATATACCTATAACAGGTATTTTAGAACGTTTATTTTTGTGGAACGGATATAACAGTGACTGAAAAGTTGAAATTCCTGTTCCGATTCAACGATAACTGCAAAGTCGAAGTACCCGTTCCGATTACTCGCGGCCTCGCGGTTCCGAGACGCGGGACCCCCCCTTCGCAACTAACGAATAAACGAGTACTACGAGTGCAAAGTCACAGTTATTGGTGCTGAATACCTGATTCTGCGCAAGTGCCGATTGCTATACAACTAGGAAACGAAGCAAAACAGCGAGATTATCTCTATGCCAAAGAGACGAAGCTGTTTTTAATAAATGAAAAATATTCACAGTAATTGTACATTTATTCTCGTGTGTTATGAAGATATATGTAATACAGATTATAATAACAAATTGGTAAAGTCACCAATATATAATAAAGTCACCAACTTGGTAAATTTTGAAAAATCTAATTGTATTGTGTTATAACTTATAGAGTACAGAGTGGCTAGTAGTAGGCCATATAGTACTTTTACTTTTGTTAATGTAACTTCGGAGATGATTTTAACTTCACTGCACACCTCACGTAAATTGTTATGGCTTTATTTGTTGATCTATTACGTACACTCTAAATTGCATTACCTGAGTTTCGCAACTAATTTCTCTAACCGAAATGGAATCAATAATTTAATATTAAATCTATGTCAGTTTGTTTACTCCTAGTGAAAACTTAAATGAGTATTTCCAAAGGGAGATAGGCCTATAAATTCCCTTTTTTTATTTTCTTTTAAACAGTAACAGGTCAATAAAGTAACACTGTTAATAGTTTTAGTTTCAGTTTATTTCTTATAACAAATTTTATAATACAGTTATATGTATAATTTGTATATAATAACAGGTATTTGTACTTGTTATTTTTAAACGGTTCCGTTCGTACCTGTTATTTTCAAATACTAGTTTAGCACACCTCTACCTGCTAGATTTACCGTCCATGCATATGTGATTTGTTGTGCGCAGTATAGCGTACTGCAAGGAAATAATAAAAACACGTGAGTAAGCAAAATTTAATTTTTTGATTTTCTCCCAGCTTTGAAGGTCCGTTGCCACACTGCTCGCTGTGACAAGCACCGCAGCCTTTTGTTTCGTCAAAACTTCAATTTGAAGAGAACTTACACTGTACACGTAACAAGAGTCCTATTATTTAGCACTCGTGTTCTCGATTATAGTTACTCTTTGATCCTCCACTTGTTATTACCAGTATTGAAACTCTCAGTTCTAATTTCGTCGGCCACAGCGCTTGTCGACATTTCCCAGAATCGAAAGTTTGTAATTTGACGGTCGTTCTTTGATGTGTGCGTAAATAATACATACATAAACACAAACACTGCGCATATCGATCTACCTGTACAGATTCCATGCATGTAATAAATTTATCGTTACCACGGAGTCAACATGAGGTTGATTGGTTTGGTTCGCCAAACAAATGGAGTTATTGATTTGACGACTTTCCTGCTGAGATTCGCAATGAAACATATTGTTCAAATACAACAGCGGACCATCATCCTCTCTTCAATCTTACGAGTTAAGATGTTCCCGACCAGCGAGCTGCCGTGTGAACATAGGCTACAGATTTTGTATTGCATGTGACGCTTCTATTTACACGCGAACTCTTTGATCACATACTACACAACCGGGTTCCGATGATGAAAACATTTTGAAATTTACATATCAACTTGAATTATGGCAAACATTCACGATTTCTTATGTTAACCTTTATGTACTATTACGCATATGCCACTGTATTATAAAGCAACCATGATAACGAGCAATATTCCTGGTAGGCGTCGATGGGCTAAAAGCCAATAGATGCCATGCCCGAAACATATTAAAACAAACACACACAGACACAGACACACACACAGACACACACACACACACATATTCATACACGTTTTGCTACAGTTTATTTCTTTATGCATATATAATTTATTTAGTATTTATAAATTCTTTACCTCAAGATGTTTTTTCCATTATTTGGTACATGTTTCGGGAATCATATTGTTCCCATCCTCAGCCTTCCTGATTTTATATCTTGTGGAGTATTTGTGTTTGGTTGGTTGTTGTTATGGTTTCCTGTTGGCTTTTGGTATTTTATAATAGTGTTATTGTGTGTGATTGTGGTGTATATATTAGCATTTTGAAAATATATTGAAAACACTCAAAAAGCTAATATGAACATCACAATCACACATAATAACACTAGTATAAAATACCAAAAACCAACAAGAAACCATAACAACAACCAACTAAAACACAAGTACTCCACAAGATATAAAATCAGGAAGGCTGAGGATGGGAACAATATGACTCCCAAAACATGTACGAATTAAGGGAAAAACATCTTGAGGTAAAGAATTTATAAATATAAAATAAATTATATATATATATGTACATATAATATTTTCAAATAAATACACTGTACATAAACCTACTTGCAGTGTATTTATTTGAAGATATTACATGGGAGACCTGCAGGAACTCAACGAGTTACTTAGAAAGGAATTATATACACTTATGTACTATAATATAATACGTTAGACTAAATTTTAGTTTTTACTGCGTTTATTGGTAAAAAAAAAACTTTTGAATTTTGCTATACATTTCTATTTTCTAAACTAGCAGTTTTACAGTTTAAAATAAATGAAATAGAACAAAAAACAGCACAAAGAAAAAGAATCTTTTACGTATACTATATGAATGCAATTAAATATTTTCATATTTTCAACATTTTTTATGATAACATTTTGCTTTTTAGTACTTTTAAGAAATGATATACGTACTGATTAAACGTACTAAGTTTCAGTTTTACGTCTCATCTCATTCAGCACTAATTAATTTTTTTATAAAAACACATCAGACATACAGAAGGAAAACGAAAATTTTTTGACACATGTTTATTGGGCATTTTTCTTAAGGTCATTGACTAGAATCCTTTCACGAAGTGCGCTATCACTTTCTTTTGGGAAAACTCTGTAGACTTATATTTTATTTTGTAATCAATTTTTCTTAATGCGTTTAATGATGTTATATATTTCATAGCTCTTTTTTTACTGTTATATGTCATATTTCATATTCATGTGTTGTTGTTAGTTTTGCACCTCTTTTTATCCTACTTGCAGAATGCCTACATTTTATAATCATAAGCATAGGCTTTCGTATTTTGTTTTCTTAAGTTTAATAACTAGAATCCTTTCACGAAGTGCACTATCACAATCTTTTGGGAACAGTCTGTAGGCCTATATTTTATTTTGTAATAAAATTTTCTTAATGTGTTTAATGTTGCTATATATTTCATAGCTCTTTTTGCTGTTATATGTCATATTTCATATTCATGTGTTGTTGTTAATTTTGCACCTCTTTTTATCCTACTTGCAGAATGCCTATATTTTATAATCATAAGCATACGCTTTCGTATTTTGTTTTCTTAAGTTTAATAACTAGAATCCTTTCACGAAGTGCACTATCACAATCTTTTGGGAACAGTCTGTAGGCCTATATTTTATTTTGTAATAAAATTTTCTTAATGTGTTTAATGTTGCTATATATTTCATAGCTCTTTTTGCTGTTATATGTCATATTTCATATTCATGTGTTGTTGTTAATTTTGCACCTCTTTTTATCCTATTTGCAGAATGCCTACATTTTATAATCACAAGCGTAGGCTTTCGTATTTTGTTTTCTTAAGTTTAATAACTAGAATCCTTTCACGAAGTGCACTATCACAATCTTTTGGGAACACTCTGTAGGCCTATATTTTATTTTGTAATAAAATTTTCTTAATGTGTTTAATGTTGCTATATATTTCATAGCTCTTTTTGCTGTTATATGTCATATTTCATATTCATGTGTTGTTGTTAATTTTGCACCTCTTTTTATCCTATTTGCAGAATGCCTACATTTTATAATCATAAGCGTAGGCTTTCGTATTTTGTTTTCTTAAGTTTAATAACTAGAATCCTTTCACGAAGTGCACTATCACAATCTTTTGGGAACAGTCTGTAGGCCTATATTTTATTTTGTAATAAATTTTTCTTAATGTGTTTAATGTTGCTATATATTTCATAGCTCTTTTTGCTGTTATATGTCATATTTCATATTCATGTGTTGTTGTTAATTTTGCACCTCTTTTTATCCTATTTGCAGAATGCCTACATTTTATAATCACAAGCGTAGGCTTTCGTATTTTGTTTTCTTAAGTTTAATAACTAGAATCCTTTCACGAAGTGCACTATCACAATCTTTTGGGAACAGTCTGTAGGCCTATATTTTATTTTGTAATAAATTTTTCTTAATGTGTTTAATGTTGCTATATATTTCATAGCTCTTTTTGCTGTTATATGTCATATTTCATATTCATGTGTTGTTGTTAATTTTGCACCTCTTTTTATCCTATTTGCAGAATGCCTACATTTTATAATCATAAGCGTAGGCTTTCGTATTTTGTTTTCTTAAGTTTAATAACTAGAATCCTTTCACGAAGTGCACTATCACAATCTTTTGGGAACAGTCTGTAGGCCTATATTTTATTTTGTAATAAATTTTTCTTAATGTGTTTAATGTTGCTATATATTTCATAGCTCTTTTTGCTGTTATATGTCATATTTCATATTCATGTGTTGTTGTTAATTTTGCACCTCTTTTTATCCTATTTGCAGAATGCCTACATTTTATAATCATAAGCATAGGCGTTCGTATTTTTTTTCTTAAGTTTAAGAAAATCGTGTAACACAAATTTCTGTAATAGTGCAGAAATAGTTATAGGTAGTCCTATTGTTAAGTTTTCATCACAACATTAGGCTATGTTACTAATATTTAAGTTTTTCATACCACGTATCCGTGGTACGTACCACATACCATAAGCTACGTTCTTGTGTTCCGCAATTCGCCTTTCTCTACAATTCATCAACACTATTCTCCAGAAAATGACAGTAGTTTCACTACAATTAGATTAAAATTCATTTATATATCCTTTTAAATATGACACTGGCCATCATTTTTTCCGCTTGTATAAACTGCACACAATTTATGAACTGATGTCGACTTTATAGCAGTTACTCAAACCCAAACAGTTCTTGTACTTAACCCAATTATTTGGTTCGCCTTCAAATTCCATACCCTTAAAATATCAACATTTTTAATTAAGATAAAGAGTACATCCAGCTGTATTATAGCTCGTATACGCTCCTGAAGTAAGCTCCTACAACATACAATTTTAACGCATGATGTAATGTCAAAAGCCTACAAAGCAAAAGTATTAACACAGAGAAACTATATAAAACATAATTAGGCAGTAGAGTATCATTACCTTACATACCAGGTCTAACATTCACAGTTGTTAAGGCAAATAAATTGTATGTAGCTGTATGTTGATGTATAATTTTATATCTTTTATAAATTTTATACCGAGAGTCTGAAAACTTCATACAATTATTCATGGCAGACTATTACATCCAGATATCATTACCTAACATATCATGTCGAATACTTGTCATCGTTGTGTAGGCTTCACCGTATGTAAGCCCTATTACATAGTCTGGTGGTTGGTAACACGAATTCGCGTCAGGTAACTTTAAATTAATTTAATTCAACCCAACTTTAATTTAATCTAATAGGCCTACACACAAAATACACAAAATTGTATAGTTAACAGATTATTAAACACCCCCTCATGGAATACAATCCAGAGATGGAATTGGCGTTTTGATGGTTGCTGTTACAAAATTAAAGTTCTATAAACTTATGTCAGTCCACGTACTGTCCTACGGGTGTGAATTGTGCACAACAAGCAAGAAACAAGACAGTAAAATACAGGTTTCGGAAATGGCGCTCTTAAAAGGAGTTGAAAGGTGTTCTAAACAAAACCGTATAAGGAATGAGGCCATAAGAGAAGAGGTAAAAGTTTTTAACTTTAATGAAAAATTAAAAGATTACAAACAACGGTGGAAAGAACTCTTAGAAAGAAAGTCAGATTCTGGACCGGCCATAGGTACAAACTTATAGGGCACAGGTGGTGGGTAGACCCAGGAAGAGATGGCTGGAGGCATTTGAAGGCGGAACAGGCAGCACCCTACCTATGCCGTGTTCTGAAGACATGATAATGATGAGTGCTGGTCTTCTCGACAGATTGACGTGATTATGGAAAAATAATCATTTAGTTTGTTTTTTTTTAGTTTCTTTTAAACTAATTTAATTTAATTAACAACAAATTAAATTTTAATTTTATACATTTAAAATTTTAAATTGGATGTCAAATTGTTGATTTCTATTAAGACTTAAAATTTTACAAATATTATCAGTATATCAAGTTAGAGTTCAAGTAACAACAAATTTTTTAAACTCTCCCAGCATCTGTATCCGCACTACATTTGCGATGTTTGAATAAGCGATTGTATCGATACACTACGATGTGAAGTAGAAGAAGTGTAAAAATCGTAAATAATTATATTTCTTAATGTAAAACGAAAATACGTGTTTGTTTTCATTTGTGAGGTTAGGTAATCATGGATTTTGGTGTTTAGTTTACTGTTTAATAAAAGCCATGACTGGGGAAAAACTGACATTTAATGTGTTCACACAATGCTTGAAAGAGAGAAACATTAAAAACAAAGAATGTAACGCATTTTTGACAAAAGATGAAAGTGAAAAATACAATTATTTCTGAATAGTAAGATTAAAATAAAAAAATAACAACGTATTAACAAATGAAAACAACATTTTTTCCGTTAGGTGGTCAAGATTGTTTTATGTTATTCAGTAAAAATCCCGGAAACTTCACTGGAAACAAATTTTGTGGGAAAACAAAAAAATATACCTGGAGACATATACATCATCCTGCCTTCCTTCGATTTGGTTTTTTTCAGTGAGCTGCACAGAAACCGAGTATTAGTGAAAAAACGGATAGGTGGAAAAGAGTTCTGCCATAAAAAGGGAGACATAGGCAGGGAGATATAGGAAGATACGCCATTTAGGGAGATATAGTAACAGGGAATTGGTGGCCTTTATTTCGAGTTGGTTTTTATGTGGATTTCACAAAAAAACAGTACGATTTTAAAGTCATATTGGTTTCCATGTGTAATTTTAGTTTCCGAGTTCACCTAACAACCCCAACTTTTGACATTTCTGGCACCCATCGAAGTTATTGCAAGACAAGTTTTTCGTAAAATATGTGACAATGAAACATGATTGCGGTCGCCAACGAAGTATTTTATAACATTCACGAATAAATTTTCACGATTTCTATTATGCAACCAAATTTCACTACATATCGACGTCAATCACAGCATAATCGAAATATCGAAAAAGAGTGCGGGTACAGTATCGGGACAGTATCGATATTTTTAATCGAGCCTGGTCTCACATTGCCAGTGAGGCATATAGTGAATATAACGATAGTGAATATAGGGACTGTGTTTACGATAAATAAAAAGGAAACAAGTATTATGATTCTGCTTTGTAAAGCACGATAAATTTCAAAAGGTCAACGTAACGTCGTGTAGCGATGAACAGATCTTCAGAACCCCATTACGGAGGAGCGTACGCACGGCCACTTGTACTGGCGCACGTGACCGACGAGCCATCCATTCATTTTATCTTGCAGCGTACGTGTTCAAGTTACACACACTTTTCTCGCATCCCTCGCTCCTGCACGAAACGCGAATATTTCGTCCCTTTGAATATTTCGTATATACGTCAGAGGGCGACAGAAATGCGAAAGATTAAAATATCACATCGCGTCAAGCATTATGTTATGTCAATCCATTCGCCACGTCGAATTACGCATATACCGCCGACATTTTGCTGCTAATCAGCCGAATGACAGGTATGTATTCATACGCCAATTGTGTGACAGAACACGATACTTACCACACTGGTAGCACTTGTAAATATTCTGTATCGAAATCTGTGATAGCGCCAGATGTTGTATCGTAGCTTGAGGATAATAACTTTATTTTGTAAACAAAAAATTAAATTCATACGGTTACTCACACTATTGTGAACAGTTGTCTGTCTTAGATTGTACATAACATCTATTCTATTTACAGTCAGAAATCTCAGACTGAGCTGATGAAATCAGCTTAAACCGTGCAAAGGTTTCACATTCTTCTTTTTCGGTACTACTGAAGTCAATCTTCCTTAAATTTTTCCATCTCTCTCACTCCGTTGCATGTCTTAGACATAAACGTTGTTTCTCTCCTTATATAATTCATTCTGGTGTTATTCCATTTCTACTCCGTATCCAGTGGTTCTACCTGAGGAACCTGGCGTTCCTCTACTGTCTTCATACCATGCAGTGTGTCTCTAAAGATCCATTCCAGTTATGGTACTCTTCTTCTTACGTGGCCAACAATCATTCTCTAAATCTACTCTATTAATTTTTTTTTTTTTTTTTTGTATCTCGACGTAGAATGACAAACAAGATTTTTAAAAATTCTCTCAGTGACTGCCAAGTTAGTTATTATCAGCTTCGTAAGCACCGTGACAAATACTCTGGACGAGACTTTGGATCTCACGTGTTAGACCTACACATTGTTCTTAAAAAAAGAAGTCTATTACATATTAACAATTTAAAACTTGGATTATTAAATAAATAAGACCATTGTTTAATTCCACGTGGGTCGTTCGAGACTGACATCGGTCCTGGAACAGGTTTATATATCCTAATCATTGAGAAGGAGGAGGAGGAGGAGGAGGAGGAGGAGCAGGAGGAGGAGAAGGAGAAGGAGAAGGAGAAGGAGAAGGAGAAGGAGAAGGAGAAGGAGAAGGAGAAGGAGAAGGAGAAGGAGAAGGAGAAGGAGAAGGAGAAGAAGAAGAAGAAGAAGAAGAAGAAGAAGAAGAAGAAGAAGAAGAAGAAGAAGAAGAAGAAGAAGAAGAAGTTTAATTCCATGTAACTTCAAGTGGGAGACCAAAATATTGTGATGTGTTATAATTATACTGCTTGAAAACAACATATTCAAAATGAAGGAAAGCGATTTTGAATGAACTACTTATATATATAAGTAGCTACTTGTGTACCTGAAGAGAAATATAGAATTCATTTATAAGGTCGCAACAATGACGATGTTATAGTTGCAAATCATTTTTTAATTTTGTTCCTTTATAAGTAAACGATTTAACTATTTAATCGTGTTTCTTCCCACTGAGTAATCTAAGAGTGACCCAGTATACAATAATACCGCCGCGAAAAAACTAATTTAAGTGCTTCTTTCTCTTATTTATCAAATCTACTTCATAGGTAATTCATATGGTTATTCAAAACATTATTTTTCAAGATACTGTATATAAGTATATAATAAATTATGAATCATAAAATGGTAAAAGCGATGTGGTTTTGAGACGCGGGAAGTTGGAACCGGTTGAAATAAGAAACTGGAGAGTACGAGAAACGACAAAAAGAATCGAAAAGAGTAGAACACTTGTGCAGTCATAAGAGGTGGTAGATTGTACACATCTTGGAAGCAAAGTGACTACCGACAACGTTGTTTGAGAGAACGGCAGAAGGAAAAGTCGAGATTGGGAATAAGACTAAAGCTTCTGGATGGCATATGGAGTAGAGCGTCATATAAAGAGATAGAAGTTGAAGTCAAGAATAGATTCGACAAGAAACAGCTCGGCGCTGAAGTCTGGCACCTACGCCACTATAAAACACCTTATGATGATGAATATATTCAAAACTTAAAATGTGGTGTCTTGCTCTGTGTTGTAATTTTTCTCCTAGAAGAGTTTTTCCAATGTTTCCACCTTGATGTCACTGGATGAAATCCTCTGAAACCGGATCATCCGTTATTTATATTTACATGGCGGTAGCATAATGCATCATTATGGTGTGTGTGTGCATGCGTGTTTGTGTGTGTTTGTTTGTGTCTACATATCTTGTTGAATAAACATTCAGTAAGTAATGGTGGAGATGTAATTCTTATCATTACGAAAAAATACTGTTTTCGAAACTTAATGAATTAGAGTAATAGCCTATTGGAATTGACAATTCAAAGAGTTAGGTTTTGCTAAAACGGAGTTATTATGATAAGATGAGAAATAGATATATATACTGCGACATCTTTGAATACTACGAGAATATTAAGTTCTGTGGTAAGGGCAGTCCCGCTCTTAATCATTCGTGAGTTTCCTTAAACAACAACACCGTTTTTCGGTTTAACACAAGTCGTTTTATGTCTTTCAAACCAACTGTTGGCCGTACTACAGTGAGGAATCATCTAAGGCTCGTCTGGGACAGAGCACGAAGTCGTGGTCCACCCCTATTTACACAACAATCCCCGCCCACAGTGTTACTAACAAATCCATATTTTACAAATGTCTTACATAATACATTTGTAATTGGTGATATGTAAGACAAATGTATCACTTACTAACCCATAAGACGTTTTTGTGAGAGATAAGTGGAGCCTCGAGCCACTGAGAATGCTTCATCGTAACATTGGCGAAGCGTCTGGTTTCAAGGGAAATGAACCGACGTGTGTTAAACTAAAAATCAGTGTTGCTTTTAAGGAAAACCACGGAAGCCTATGAAGGAACTTTTCTGTTCTGTTTTTGCCCTTACCACATAAGTACAAAACACTTATTGATTTAAATATGTCATAACATTTCTCACACACACACACACACACACACACACACACACACACACACACACACACACACACACACACACACACACACACACACACACACACACACACAAATTTCTTACCTTCTCATAACAACTCTGTTTTAGCAAAAGGTATAGGCCTACTTTTTGTACTCTCAATTCATAAGTTTCGAAAATAATACGTTAATTTCTTCATAATAATAATTGCTATTACGGCGTTGAAAAAAAGAGGTGTTTACGTCAGGAAAACTGATCAAATAGCTGTGAGGACGGGTAGATATAAGACAAGGAAAGTTTCCACCAATATCATCGATGTGACAATAGCGAAAATGTGCTTTGTTTTGTAACACTTCACCAAAAAACAACAATGCAGTCCAAGGTGAGATAGCCCATTACGAAAGAAACTCGACGTGTGAAATTCGTTGAATCATTTGTCTGAAAGCACCAAATCGTTCCTCATTTGCCAGATCAAAACAAACTAAAAATTGTTTAGCACAAATTTCTTCTAAACCGATGAACATAGACTGATACAAATTTGTGTTCGCGTGTGATCGTGTATGTGTATGCGTTTTATAATTTTTACCGTTATGCTGAAAAATTTTGCTTTATGCAATAGGCTTAGCTTTACCAGCTCCTAATCTGAGGTACCTGGAATTTTCGTACTTTCGTCAGCCCTAAAAATCGAGTCTAATTTTGATAATAATAAATTTAAAACAGTTAATTCCATACCTAAGCGAATAATTAAAAAGACTACAGACTCGCAAAAACGGGCTGAATACATGACAGAAATGACATGAGTATTATAAACGTTAAAGTTTTACGATATCTATTAAATACAAAATACTTTACTTTCGTGAATTTTCCCATGTGTAGCCCTTACCTGGATGTGAAAGACACGACAACTTGACAACCAAAGTACAACTGACGATTAAAGGTGGACAGTGGCGTATCTAGAATTTGGCCTTGCGGGGGGAGGGGGGAAATGGGGTCCGGTAGAGTCGGCTTCATACAAAGGAAAAAACAAGTTAAGACTAATCAGCATTGTCTTTAAAGTGGGTGAAAAATGTGTGACAACATCCTGAAATCAGTCCCATTAAAGTAAACGGTAATAACACATTAACAATACGTGTTACTGAAACATTTTTTAGAAGATACTGACTGAATTGATTTTCCTATTTTTCATATTTCAAACGTACACGCAGATGTTGTGTAATAGACCTGTTTGTATGTTAAAAAAGTATTACCAACTGAAAAACAATGAAAGACCCTAAAAATTAAGACTTCGTCAACTTTTTTAGACTCTCTGAGGGATCCAGTCCCGTTCGTTCCTCCCCCCTGTAATACGCACATGAAGGAGGATGTGGAGACCAAGCTGGCAATTGTTAAAAATCACAGAATAATTAGCCTGATATGCATCCATAATGTCCAGTAAGTTGAAACTTTTATCAAACGCTTATACAAATCAAACTGATGTTTTTGTTAGGTAGAAGAACTGAGTTAGAAATAAACAGTGCGGCGTGTCCTTGAGTAAATACGTTATGTATATATATGACGTTATGTAAAGTATGTGTATGCTGTTATCAGTAACGTATGGTTTCAGAATGTGTTTATTTGACTGATTTTTTGGACTGTAAGTAATGGACTGTGTCAGATGCGAGCTGTCAGGAAAGATTGACCCCTAGTATGCTCAGCTGGGCATGAAATAGTTTTCCGAAACTCCGAGGAACAGCTCAGTTCCCGTACCTATAAACGATCAGTTACTTCCGCAAAAATGGATTTAAAATTATATGTGACGCGCAAACACTCCGCCATTACTATTAACGGTGGGAACGGGCAGAATGTTCTCATACAAAATATTTGACTCAGGTTTCAAATTGTAATAAATCTGTTTCATAATAGTGTTTTCAAGTAACGATAAGTGATTGTTAACATCTGTCTAACGTTATACTTGTTTCTTAATTCACTAACAACTATGGCTACAGAGGACTATAAAAACTAGATTGATTCGTAATACTAAATCACAAGAAAGTTATATACTCACCTTCTTTACAAATTTGGGGACGCCTCGTTAATTTCTTATTTTTTCGAACATAAACTTGAGCATGAAATATCTTCAGCTTACGTTTTCTAATAACATGCAGAAGGGCTCAGCCAGATATCCTTCTGCAGAGTTCTGAAGAGGGGAGAGTTTCTTATTATATGTTCTTATTTGCATCTCTTTTCAATTTGTTAGTGTGGTATAACCTCAAAAAATAGGATACAATTTGAATCGTTCCCCAACCATAATACTTCTAGCTATGTTTATATTGTTATAAACATGTCTTACTTCTAAGTCATTATATTCTCGCCAAAGTTATGTACCGCAAACAAAAGTGTCGGTTCTAACAAAACTAAATACCATAATTAGATTTACCTTAACAAGTTTTTCCACCATGTTTTTGGAATTTTAAAAGTTTTGTTTCTCGTTTTTATCTTTGGGCGGGCACAACCAAAAAAAAACTTCACACGTTGGGCCATTTCAAAAAATATGCACCAGCCAGTCAGTTAAATATGGACTGAGTTTCGGTAACAACATTTTTATTAACTTTTTTTAATACAAAATTAACGTGCAATCTGTCTCTAAGTTTTTATTTCCTGTCTAATCAGATTTTTTACCATTATTTAATATTACAAACATTTCTACCAAAAACCTATCCCTGTTATCTTCTGAATGACGTCAGATAGTTTCGTTTAAAAGTCCGTACCGTTTCCTTCTTTACCAAGACCTCATATTAAATGTGGTGTATACTGTATGCCTGCCATTCCTCAGAACGACTGCTGGCACGAAGAAATTGCTCTTACACCTCAATTTTAATTACTCAGTTTATTAGAAGAAAGTAACCTGTCTATACACGCGCGCGTGCGTGCCAAATAGTCGTCTATTCTGAATTACGTTGTATCTTTACAATGATGACTTTAATATCTTATTGAATTCCCTCCTTCTGAATTTCGTTTCTGAATTTTTTTTTAATTGTGACAATCCTTTTAACAAAAATCTTAAATTAAATGCCTCTTTATTGAAGGTATTTATGAACACATTGTAACTATATTCTTTTAGGATTAATCTTGAATTACGTAAATTTTCTGGGTAATAAAACATTAAAATGGGAATTTCTTGGAATAGTTTTGTTCTACCATTTTGATTTATCGTGAATTTTCTTTCGGTTTCTAATTTACTGTCTTCGTCCCTACCCCTGTATTTATCATTTATGCATTTATGGACTAACTACATAATTTTACCACTTGGCATTACTAATATACAAATTTGAATCAGTTAAATAATCAATATTAGCAACAATTTAATAGAGTAAATGTTATAGCCAGTAAATTGTGAAAGATGATAAATTCATTAGCATTCCTTCAGATTTTAGTTTATTATTATTAAAACTCTATTGTTATTATTAAAATGTTATGTCGTTAAACACATTAAATTACTGAACAATTATATGCGTTCCATAAACGCAATTATTGTTTCCAATTTTCATTGTCTATACAAATGACGAAGTGCTCCTTGTACCAATGACTGCATTAAATTACCCCTTGAACAATTACACGTAAAAATATAAAGACGTCGAAAGTGGAAAATATTTTATTTTTTCATTTAAGATTCAGACGTGAAAGACGCAGCTGCCGATTCGATACTGCTCAAGATAATGACTCGATGAACCACAAACACATTTCTGCAAAAAAATAATGGTAGTTAATTGTTTCCGCAGGTTTTAATTAAAATGTATTGTGAAGTAAAAGTGGTTTAAAAGGGAGAACGGGAAACGCGAGAAACAAAATAAGAATGGCTAATAACTTGCACTAATGCGATAAGAAAAATTTCGTAACAATTGTAAATAATAATAATAATAATAATGACAGTGAAATACGTATTAAACGCATTAAGATAACGTATTAGATAAGTATTATAAGAACTAAGATGCATGCAACGTAATGTCTAAACGTATTGTAAATTTAAAATATGCCTGTAGATATTTGCTGATTGTATTAGTGTATTTCTGATGATGCAGTGTCTGATTTATCGGCTCTTTTCATCTTGAACTTGAACTTTAAATCTCGATTTGGCCGAAGTTTTACAATTGAAATTTTCTAGTTTTTATCTTGAGCAGTACATAATATTTGTGATAAGTGGGGCTTCTTCTACCCACTCTAATGCCATTTGTCGAAGTTTTACAATTAAAATCCTCTAGTTTTTATCTTGAGCGGTACATAATATTTGTGATAAGTGGGGCTTCTTCTACCCACTCTAATGCCATTTTTAAGTTCCTAAACTTCATGCTATCTTGGTTGCGACATCACTTATCATGTGGATTACAATGCTGATCACAAGCTGGCCACGTTTCAGTCAATATGTGACACAATTCGTCGAGAGCTGTCAAGGAAAATAAGGAAAGAGACACAACTAAAATTGTATAAGGTAGCCTAATGGCTGTGCCAGTGTTATTGTATGGTTCTGAAACTTGGATTTCGGTGAAAAAACATCCGAGTAGAATACAGGCGTCGGAGACGAGATTCTTGCAGTCTGTTAAAGGCTGCACACGAAGGAATAGACTCTACAATGAAGACATTCGTAAAGAGTCGAACATTTTTAATATCCAAGATCGTATTGCAGAGAAAAAAGAGAGATTGATTACTCGTCTGAATAGGACGCCAGGTGGCAGGTTGCCTAAGGAAGTTCGGCAACACAAGCCTGTTGGACAGCGAGGAATAGGAAGGCCTAGGAAGCGTTTGTGAATGTATTGGGACCCGAACAGGTGATTCGCTTAGTCCCTGGTAGAAGAATAATTTCATGACATTTGTTTAAAGTGGCCGTCTTGCTCCTGTCCGTACTCCTGATATGCTGGAACAACCGTGCGACTGTTACCCTCCTATTAAATTCTTCTTCATACTATTTTCTCTCAGAGTAACCTTTTATTTAAAATTTTTTAATCTGACTTAGTCCTACCGTTTGGATTTACCCCTTATATTGTTCATCCTCAAAAGTGCGAGTTTTATTTACGCTTGTCGCCGCCTCTCGCATCCCAGAATCCATCGTTCTCCTTGAATATTAAATCATCGTTATTCTCTTTTCTTCAAAGTAGTGATGTTTACTTTGTGATTCAACATTTCCCCGGTGTGATACTCCAGCCAATTATTCGGTTGGTTTGGAACATACTTCTGACACATATGTTTATTTTTGTAATTATGTTGTGTAATACACAAAACCATTTGTTTAAACATTTTTAGAATTTGTTCACTTATATTGCTCCAAGCTTTTTAATCTTATTGGCCCACAGTGTTAATGTTGTACACCCAATTTTCGATTCTGCTGACGGAATCCTGTAAATCCTAAATAAACTCTATAATAGAAGGAAGTAAGATTTCATTTTAATACAGCCTAATAATACAGTATTAGGCTATGACTTGTAATATATATAAGACTAAGATGATGCCAAGGGCTCCGGTCCTATTAAATTAGCGTATTATTGTTTTATAGAAAAATATTGTGGGTTATTTTGAACTGTCTTGGTTTTTGTGCTCTTTCAAGATATAATGTATTGTGTTGGAGTCTTTTTGAAGATAGAATAATTGGTCTTCGTATATACGAGTATGTGTGAATGAGATAGTCTATAGTGTATATAACTGTTTGTATATTCTGTAATTTAACCGGAAACCAATAACAAGTTTTGAAAGATTATTGTTTTCTGACATAAAGTAGGACAGGTCAGCCGGAGCCTCTTTCTTTGGGTTTATCGACATTGTAACGATGATGTGTCGTTCGAAACAGTTCATAAAATTCTGAATGCAGAAATTTTTCTCTAGAATTGTGTTCTACGCGCCATACTAAGAATTATTTCTGAGTTCAAGATATTATTAGTAAGCTCTCTGAGCTACGTAACTCGTAATCGCTCACTATTTAAACGAAATACGTTCATTATTAGAGAGATTACAATATCAGATAATTTTTTACTTATCAGAAATATTGCAGAAACCTCGATTACGCTGTGTTTTTGTAAAAAATAATTGCATACTATATAACATAATGCCTTAATGATAAACAATTTAATCCTAGGTTTTAAGTTTATGTATTTTTCCATATAAATCTATGGCTTTTTATAAATATACATAACTGATAACAATATGTAGGCTAAACGTTTTACCAACATAGTTAACAAATTTTGAAGGCGCCAAAAGTTTTGTCAATTTTGAGAAATTATTGAAGAATATTTTCAATTTTTACAGACTAATGAAGATACCAAGTTTGTATTTTGACTAAGATTTTCTGTAATATACGGCAGGAACTGAATATTATGAGTATACTCGACAGGATCGCCCAGTATCGGCTGAATTCGTGGGAACATCTTTTCCGAATGGATGACTGCCGCATCCCCAAACAACTACGGACCTATAAGCCGAGGGGACGGAGAAGTGTGGGACGTCCGAGGAAGCGCTGAAGTGACCAGCTCTAATCTTTGCCTATTTGAGACCGGAACAAACCATCCTTGATTTAACCCTTGAAGATGACAATGCTTCTGATGTTGATAATTTTGTATAATTTGATGTCCTACAAAGACTTTTACAATTTTCTTAAACTTTTGACTTCCATTTTTAGCTTGTTGTCCCCCTAAACAAAATTAAAAAAAAAAATCAAGATTAATCGCCAAATTCGGATTTTGATTAACATCCTCTTTAGTGTGATACAGGTAGGATTTGTTTAACTTGTAAAATTCTTGATTCCTCGTTTGGCCTTAGTATACTAAAATTTTATAAATAGAATTCTAAATCCATATTTTTGTTAAAAATCTTTTTCTGACACCCCACAATTTTTTAAATCTCGCTCTTCACATTTTGTGCCTCCACCCGTATTTTAGGGATATGAATCTAAAAAACAACAGAGATCTGTCGGGTAAACCCACGGAGAGTCTAGTCGTACAAGTTTTACGGCAATCGGTTGGTGTAAGTTATCGTGAGACATGCCTCAAATAGACAGATAGACAGACAAATACGAAATGGCCGAGTTAACGTTAAAACTAAGAACTTTATTCGCTCCTTCATTTAATATAAATACTTATATATGCCGATGTAAATATATTAGACTTTATTTAAAAAGAAACAATAAAAGAATTTTAATTGAATGTGTGACTTAAATACAGTTTTACAAAAATTTCTGTACTCACATGGTACGTGAATCCTTTGTTTACGTGTCTAATGTGTGTTTCCGTTTTGTGAGTGAACACATTCACATACGGCGCTGCTAATTGGAATGTAACAGATAAAAAACACTAATGCGTGCCTTTGGATATGTTCATTTTGCGTTTTCGTTAGGCAGATGAAACTGATGCACAAATCTGTAACGTAGTTACCGCTCAGTTTTCATACAACGAACACCCGTCCGTCTTACAGTGACGATGCACAGCCGTAACGGTCTATAGTGTACAAAATTATCATCATCACCATCATCTTCAAGGATTAAACCAAGTTTGGATTGTTCCGATCTCAAATAGGCAAAGATTAGAGCTGGTCACTCCAGCGCTTCCTCGGACGTCCCACACCTCTCCGTCTCCTCGGCTTATAGTCTCATAGTTGTTTGGAGATGCGGTAGTCATGCATTCGGTAAAGATGTTCCCACCAATTCAGCCGATTCTGGGCGATCCTGTCCAGTATACTCATAATATTCAGTTCCTGCCGTATATCTGTGTTTCTTCTATGATCATGGAGAGTATATACTCCACGTGCCTGAGAAATCTCATTTCAGCCGCTTGGATGCGACTGGCCTGGCCTTTCGTTAAAGTCTAATTCTCACACCTATACAGAAGTGTGGGAAGAGCCATCACCTTGTAAAATTTTATGCGTGTTCCTTTACTTGCGGACTTAAGGGTTCGCCTAATGGCCCCGCACATAAAGTTGAACTTATGCAACGTATTCACAACGTCGTTGCTTGCATTATAATACACACCGTAGCCCATATATTCAAAATTGCTAACTTGTTCCACAACAGTACCATTTATGACAATTTTTGCCAGTACGGGATCAGTTCCACGAAACTGATATGATAAAATTATCATACCTTAATATTGCAAAAGCCAACAATTTTACTGTTTTTGCCGGCGGCGAGGCGATTCATTGTTGCTTCACTTTTCTGTAGAAATTGTATCTCGAGAGTTTTCATTCGGCGTCTCATCCGTCCTTCACGTGCCGATGAGCACAACCGTTCACGGCACCCGAGTGAACTTTATGAAAGTTAGAATAACTAAACAACGATTACACGTCCGCTCTAGAAACGTGGTATTCGTTTAGAGAGTAATAAATTGTATGCACAATAGCACTGTAATTGAAACAACTACATTCTTTCTATTCTCATTAATAAAAACGTAATAACAACGAGAGGTTATTGCGTTCTACTACGGTTTCTGCGAACTAGAGCTATTCATTATTAACTATAGCTAACTAGCGCGTTAAATTAATGTATTTACTTAGTCAGCCGATCTACAAAACCCTTATCAGGCCAGTGCTGACATATGCTTCAGAATTTTGGACAATGACAAAAAATAGCGGGACAATTTTAGATTGTTGTGAAAGACGGATTCTAATAACAATATTTATAGGAGTACAAGAAAATGGAATGTGGCGCAAACACTATAACTATGAACTATACAGTCTTTACAAAGAGCCGGACATTGTCAGGATAATCAAAATATACAGGTTAAGGTGGGTTGGACACATAGAGAGAATGGAGGAAGGACAGCCTACGAAACACGTTTTCTACCAGAAACCAATGGATAGTAGAAAAAAGGAGGGAAGACCCCGAAGTAGATTCTAAGACCAAATAGAGGAGGACCTCGGAGAGTTGAATATAAGAAACGCAATAAGGAGGAATGGAATCGACTCTTGCAGCAGGCCAAGAGCCACCTAGGGTTGTACACCTAGAGCTGATGATAATGACTAAGTTAGACGACTATTGAAGAATAAAACGCAGAGGGAGACACAGCTAATGTTCTATAAGGTTGTGGCTGTGGCGACTTTAATGTACAGATGTGAAACACGAACTCCCGTGGAAAAAGATATTTCAAAAATACAGGCCTCGGAAATGAAATTTTTAAGAGCATTTAAGGGATGTAGTTTGATAGATCATCTACGAAACGACGAAAGACCTGAAGTTACAGTCGGTTCTGGAGAGAATAAAGGAATACAGGCAGAATTGGAAGTGCCATGTGGAATGCATGGTAGACACGAGTATTCCTAAACAAGCGTTTGAATATAGGCCAGTGGGGACGAGAGATCATGGAAGAACCAGGGAAAAAACGGCCAGAGACTCTGTGAAGTCGGAAAGCTGTACAGCCCAAGCCATGTATTTAAGAAGAAGAAGAAGAAGAAGAAGAAGAAGAAGAAGAAGAAGAAGACAATTTAATAATAACATTATAATAACAGTTGTTATTAGGGTAGTGCTCTACACATTAGCACACGAATTATCCTGAAAATTAATTTAAGTTACCTTTTGTTAAACTTTTCATCAGTCATTACGTTGTTACTCAGAACCGAATACTAAAAGTCCAAAACACTGGAAATTTTTAGTTTAAAATCACAAAAAAATAATAGATGTGGAAAGTTTAGTTTCTGTTCATCTAGCTACACGCCTATCGCGCATTTGTAAACATTTACAAAAGGGATCGCGCAGACATAGAGACATCGTAAGAATAATGATCCTAATGTTTAGTCTGTAAAATTTACATTTAAATCATAAAATAACAAAATTTCAAAACGCAGGCTATGGAGTTTGAAAACAAAACTCTTATTTTTCTCCACGTTAAGGTGTAGCCTTACAGCCTGATCCGCCTTCACTGAAGCCACCATCTCTTCCTTGCTCTACCTATACTGACGTATAGGTTGAAACTAATACCGATACTGATATACTATCTACCTATACTGATGTAGAACGTTGAAAACAAAACGTTCTTATATATTAAATTCTTAAAACATCGAAGGTCTCAATTTAAAAATAGACCTACACGAAATTTTAAAAGAAATGTAAGTTTAAATAAACGGAAACTCCAAAGAATCGAAAAGTCTAGCGAATTCAAATATTTGGGAAGCATTATTTCATAAGATGGAATAATAAAAAATCACATAAAAACTAGGATACAACAGGGGAAAAAGGCTATTCGTTTGCTGGACTCGTTAATTTGGTCGAACAAAATGCAACTTCAAACTAAACTAACAATATACATAACTATTGTGGAGCCCACATTAACTTATGCCAGCGAATGCTGGCAACTTTCAGATAAAGAGAAAAAGATGATAGAAACTGTGGAAATGGACTTCTTAAGAAGAGCGTGTAATATTTCTAGAATGCAACATGTTAGAAACGAAGATATAAGAAGGAAAACAGGGTGCGCATTTACAACAGCAGAAAGAATAGAATCCAGACACTTGGTATGGTATGGTCACGTAATGAGGATGGAGGAGAAGCGATGGCTAAAGAAAGCATTAACTTACACACCACAAAACAGGAGAAGAAAAGGAAGACTGACAACACAATGGAGAATAGGAATTAGGAAAAGCGTGAGAGGATCGAGCTATTGAAGATAATGACTGGAAAGATAGGGAGAAATGGCGATCGAAATGCGGGATGCGCCATAGACTGTAGGACCCCCGCTAATAAAAAAATTTCAATAAATTTAAACTCAATTCGTTACGGCACGTCTGATTTTGATGCTTTTTTTATTTCATAATGAATTTTTACTGAATAATTCCCACGCTTGTGCAATTTTTGTGCTTCTTATAATTGGTCGCTTTGTTGAATCAGAAAGAAGTAATATTGTAATAATATAATTTTCCTTTTATCGAGTTGAGGAATAATTACAGAATCTGTAAAACAAAGTTAAATGAAATTGGTAAATCAATTCAATTTAATTAAGTAGCTATTTAAAATAATTATGTGCTCCATTATAAGTTTCGGAATGTAAAGCCTTGGCCGGATATCACGATGCCTGGCGTTTTCTTTCTAAAACTACAAGGGGCATCCTCAGTGGTGGACTGATCTTGTTACTTGATGGCTAGCTAAGAAGGATAAAAACACCTTTAAAGACGACTGCTTTATTTGTGGCCAATAGCACATTATACAGCCTAGAATTCCTACTGAAACCAGCTAATAGTTTGACAAATTTAAAGAAACAATAGGCTAACATTTACTCTAATGTTCACAAAATGGTTATTAAACAGTAATAATTAAGAAAAATAAATTAACATTAATATAAATATAATAAAAGGTAATAATACAAGCGATTGATCCTATTTTTATTTTTGTTAATTCCTAAATCTAAAATTGTTTTATTCGAATATTCTAAGACGTAGTGAAAATGGTGCACGCCAAAAAACAAAATTAATGGTGTAATAATCATCGTATTATATTGTTTGATGATCTTAAGAAAAAATAAAAGTATATCAGGGTATAAGCTATCTCTATATATTAGGTGACTAATTACGTTGTGTCCAGATTATTCGAGAACGTAACAGCAAAACTTTATTCAAACCTATGTTAATGTATTGCAACTCTGTTGTTAACTTTAGTACTGAATCTACGCGCTTTCCTGTTGCTGTTATGAAATGTTAATAAAACATTTTGCTTGAATAATTTTGGTATCGGTTTAATAATGTCCGTCTGTCCGTCTGGCCGCCCGTATGTATCGTAATTTCCTTCTCGCTCTCTCTTCTGCGGTCTCCCAATCTCCGTCTTTATCCCACTATCTCCCTTTGTATCCGACAATTTGTTTGGTTGGCTACTGGAATTGATGTTTTGTATTTTGCAGAAGTATCGCGCGCTCCTCTCACCGCCCCCACCGCTCTAGAGGAAGTCGGTCGTGCTGGATATATATACCGGCTGGACGCCGGGAAACAGCAACAGACACCAGCAACTACCACCAAGATGAAGGTGAGAAACACATAGTGAATTACATTGGATACTATTATAAGAGTTACAAATATTCTATACGGTAGTGATAATAGCATAAGTTATTATGGCTACAGCTTGAGTTTAGTAGAGGTGTTAACATCTGATTTTAAACTAAAAGTGGCTACTGCTTTCTTGAAGATACACTAGGAAGCTCATAATTTTGTAAGCTACACATACACACAGACTCACACGCGCACATACAATATAATTATGTGTAACTTCTTATTACTGAATTATATTTTACTTTTTTATAATTATTGGATTGACGTGTTAATTAACTCTAACACAATCTGAATACGTTCTTTCACTTTCGACAATATTCAAAGAACGTAATTTATTTATGTTGTCTGTTGCGACGATATTTTGCTGACTATATATTTAATACAAATTTAAATCACAACGTTACTCGTAAATCTACCATTTACTTGTAAAGTTGGTATCGTGACCAACGCTACACGTGATATTACTGTGATTAACAAATGTCCTGTACCTGTTAACAGCAATAACTGTATATTTCACAATTTTCGTTTACATTTTTGTAAAAAATTATACGTAACTTATGATTTACCAAAACGATTCCATTTTTCTGTTCAAGGTTGCATGTTTGGCTGTGTTAGCGCTAGTAGCATTCAATGAAGTCCACAGCGGTAAGAACGAAAATCTTAAGTGGTTTTACATTAAGTTGATTATTTCAGTTTGTAATAATCGTGGACATAAACGTAACTATATGGTTCCATTCCAGGTGGAGTAGTCAACCGCGGCTGGATAGGAGGTGGCGGTGGCGGAGGTCACGGAGGCGGAGGCGGCGGATATGGTGGAGGAGGCGGTGGCCATGGAGGCGGAGGTGGCGGATACGGAGGCGGTGGACACGGTGGAGGTGGATTAGGTGGCGGCGGACACGGCGGATTTGGAGGATTCGGAGGAGGCGGCCACGGAGGTGGTGGATTCGGCGGCGGTGGTTTCGGAGGTGGCGGTCACGGAGGAGGTGGTGGAGGTCCAACCATCATTAAAATCATCACACTAGGAGGCGGCGGTGCTGGCGCGGGTGGTGGTGGTGGTGGACACGGAGGATTTGGAGGCGGTGGTTTCGGAGGTGGCGGTCACGGAGGCGGCGGCGGCGGTTATGGAGGCGGTGGACACGGAGGCGGTGGATACGGAGGTGGTGGTGGTGGTGGAAAATTTGGAGGCGGCGGCGGCGGAGGTTACGGAGGCGGTGGTGGCGGAGGAAAAGGTAAGGCACCATCGAAAAGCAGATTAATAGTCACTAACATATCACAAAATGTTCCCAGTTAAATGTCTGTACAATGACGTAGTGAACACTCGAGAAGAACAACACGCTTCAAACGAGTTTTACAAACTGCTGTAACAGTTTTCGATTTTACTGTAATTTTTTCCAGACGCGTTTTTTTTTTTTGATTCGTTATGGCTAATAATAAATAATGTTATATATACTGTACTTCCATCTCGGCCGTAACAGCTATTGTTATGTCTGGCTTTCACTTTCCATAAGGAAAATATTTTAAGCGGCGAATTTGCTATGCCCTGCAGTCAACATAAAAGACAACGTTAGTATTAGCAGAAATGAATGGATCTGTCATAAACAGTTCCGAACAAGTAGAACATAGTGAAACATTTTATTCAAGAACAATATCGAGTTCTGTGTACGCTATAATCACATTATTATAGTACGTAATTATATTATGTCACGTACTGACATGAATAGTTTCCATTGTTTTTGTACGCTAACATGAAAACAGAAAACAACTAAATTAGCTTACTAATAATTTGAAAGGCACACATTTTTCTCTTTCATACACACATTGTGCCTTTCTTTTGTTCACAAAACTTTAACACTGCTTGTAATTCCTTTTCAATATGAATTCCGCAAATATATCATTGTTCGTTTTTTGTTTGTTTTCAGGATGGTGGTAAAATCCTCCTCCACTCGACTGAACGAAAAACTACCTTCGAAGAGCCTCAAAAAAAAAATAACGATCAGCTCACAGGTGGTCTTAAAGTCTTTCAATTTTGTAAATTAATCCTACGAAAACCAAAAAAATACTCCGTGTACTTATATAATAATAATACACAAATGTTGTAACTGTTAAGTAAGTAATATTGTTGACAACGTTTTACCCGAAGCCAAAAACACACAAAGTTGTTGATATTGTTGTTGATGTGTCTCTCCTCGTACCTACCAAAAACGATAACAATTTGTACAGTGTAAGAAAATAAAATAAACGTTACGATATAGACCGCACACTCTTGTGTTTCTTTCTTATTTCTATGCCATGTTAGTCCTATGTATCAAGTTTTCATTACGAGAAAACGTACTCTTCAAGTACACTCATATTTGCAACTCACACGGAGATCCAAGCATACAGCACAAAATGATCGTTTATACACGTTTCCATATAAATGGCTCTATTAAGTTGTTTTCACGTGTAGCTAAACAATATAAATCTTCAATGCTTATTTTGTCATTATCATATCGTTTTTAAATTCTTAAAAGCCACGATCACACAGACACGCACACACACTCACAAAAACACACACACACAAACAAGCATACCATAAAACTTAGTTACGTCTTCTTGTTACTCCCGTTGCCTGACGATAAGACAACATTTTACATTCGTTGCATTCACGTTTTTTGTTTTATTTATTCTGATTTCACCTCTACTAAAATTTAAGATACGTCTTTGTGCGTATACGGGCGCGCGCGCGCGCACACACACACACACACACATATAATATTATATTTAATATTTACAATGAATTTACCTCAAGATGTTTTTTCTTATTTGGAACATGTTTCGGTGTTCCCATCCTCAGCCTCCCTAATTTCGAATCTTGTGAAGTACTTGTGTGTTGGTTGGTTGTTGTTATGGTTTCCTGTTGGCCTTTGGCACTTTAAATGGGTATTATTGTGTGTGATTGTGGTGTATATATTAGTATTTTGTGTATTTTCGATGTTAAGTGCTTTGAAAATTGTGTCATGTCTTGTACTGGTTTGTATTTGTTCAGGTATTAGTTTGTTTTTGTGTTTTGTGTTTGTAGATTTGTAAATTTTCCCAAATGTTCATTATGGTGCCTTTGTGTGGTATGTGTTTTGTTAGTGTCATGTTGTTTATACAAAACATGACGCAATTTCAAAGCAATCAACATAAAAATACACAAATTCACAAGATTCAGAATTAGGAAGGCTGAGGATGGGAACACAAAGTGTCCCGAAACATGTTCCAAATAAAGAAAAAACATCTTGAGGTAAAGTCATTATAAATATTAATTATATTATATACATCAAGAAATGGACTGTAGCAAAAAGTGCTTGAATATATATAAAATTTAATATTTAGTACTAGCTTTTAGTCAAGATATATTGTTTTGCTTACTTGGAACATGTTTCGGCCATCAGATATTTTGCCCAGCATCAGCCACCTCACTGTTTATTCTTGTGGAATACTTGTGTACATATAAATTACCAAAAGCCAACATGAAGCCATGGCAACAACCAACCTGGACATGTGTATTCCACAAGATTGAAAACAACTAAGATGGCTGAGGATGGGCAAAATACCTCATGCCCGAAACGTGTTTCAAGTAAGGAAAACAATATATTATCTTCATTGAAAAATACTAGTAAATATTAAATAATATACAAATCAAGGAAAGGACTGTAGTAATAAGTGATTTGCACACACACACGCGCGCGCGCGCGCGCGCGCGCACGCACGCACGCATACATACCTGAAATGTGTTTTAGTTTGTAATATTATGTTCTTATTTCTATGTAAGTATTTATTTTATGTTATACGATTATGTACATTTGTTAGAACTTTGCTGTTCAACATAATCAGAGTAATTTAAATGTTTTTGTTGTTGAAATTTTCAGTGCAAACATGCACACACATGCACAATCTCGGGCGCACACACACACACACACACATAATACATACACACACAAACTGGTATATACACGTACATTACACTTTGCAAGCTTTCCAGATAGTCAGCCTTAATTCTGTCATTCAGAATCGGAAGTCGTCTTCAGTACAAAGAAAAGTACTCATAAAATTGTTTTAAATGTTCAACAGAACTAGCGATTTTAACGACAGCGTTCTGTAAACAAAACGCTTTCGTTAACATATTTAACGTTTTTTTACGATATGTTGTTAAAACATTTTATTATAAATATTCCTATTTGTTGTATAGGCCTACACGTAAAAACATTCGCAGGTTCTGAGTGGCCGTACTTTTTTAGTACGAGAACTTATGTGTAATAGTAACATCCTACGAACTGTAGGGTAAAACATCGAAGTTATTTTAGTAGTCGATTATGCACATCTTGTAATGTCATTACTTGTCTTAAGAATTTTCAGAGCTGTGATAACAAGTAAACTAAATTGTCTTATGTAATGTACGTGATCGAAAAAACAAGTGCTTGCATTGAAGAAGATTAATTTTAATTAAAATTAATAGGTCTATATGCAAGATATCAATTTTTACAAAACTTTTTGTGCGGGCAAGTTTGTTCCTTTTACTGTTCGTTTTTTCGAGTTTTGTTTTGTGCTTATTCGTTGTATATTTAAGTATTTGTAGGAACTTATCGTTGTATATTTTTTCACCGGTTGGGAACGATTACTCATATAATCTTTAGTCATTTTATATACTTAATACTTTAAAGGGTGTGAATAAAATAAACAAACAAACAATTTAAAGAATGAAAGATATAATTATAAGTAACAGTTTTTACTGGTCCATGTTATTTTGTATGGATGAGTAAAAACTATGAATTATATTTATATTCTTAATTTTTTTGTTTGTGTAACGTATTTAAATTAACATTACTTATTAAAAATAATAAATCTTAAAGTATTCAACATAAATGACGACTAATATTTATGTGAATAATCAGTTCCACGTGCTGGAAACGAGTTCTTTAAGTGGAATAGTTAGGAATAAAAATAAAAACAAAATCGTTAAAAGTTAGAACAGACTGTTGTTCAAAGTGACAGGCGAACGGGTTCTGGAAACAAGGAGACGTTTGTGGAAAAGTAAAACGGGAAGGCGAGAGAGATTGATTGGGGATTGGCCGAGACATCAAGAAGTAATGAAATTGGTGATGGAGGTTGTAGTGAATGGAGGAAGTTGTAGGGAAAGGCAGAGAATGGAGTGTCTGAGGCAGATTGCTGAGGATGTGAGATGTCATGGTTATTCGGAGATGAAGAGACTGGCTCACGACAGAATCGCTACAAACCAGTCAGGGACTGATGACAAACAGTGTTTACTCCTACTAAATTCTCACAATGAATTTCATTTTCTGCAGTTCATACGATAGAAAAATAAATCACACATAATTCGCTTGTTCTGTGTACACATTCACACGCAAACGAGCGTTATCACTTAAAATACTCACTAGTCTCTTAAAGAACACACGTGTGTGCGGCCAGATTTTATTAACACCGAAAACATAAGAAATATTTTTAATATTGAAAATGTTTATAAGGACGTGTCGCACATTTGCGGCCGATCGCTGGTGCGTGATCGAAAATGGGAACCGGTGAGTTTCCATAGAAACTACTTCTTTGTTGTCAGTAACATAGTACACATATAAAACTTCGCTTATGAATGCGACTACATTTAACTTATAATCTGTACATTGGTAAATGAAGAATGAATTCATTGATTGCTGAATGAACATAAATATATATATTTTTTATATTTTGGACTGCTGTGTTTAATATACATTCTAAATGTGTCAATAATGTATGGAATCTAAAATATTTAACAATATTAAACAATTTTTTTATTAAAAAATTAATAATCGTCTACTTTTTGTTCTCACCTAACAACCTTACCACTATCACCAAAAAACCTGTCTCATCTTCAGTTAACTTGACTCAAAAAGGGGTTGATAAAAATTATAATATTTATCACGTGATTTAATAAAATTTTAATTTAGTGTCACAAAACAGTCACTTAAGTAACTGTTGTTAGCGCTGTACAGTCATATTATGTAACTAATAAGAAATCCAGCTTTTTAATTTTATTAAAATTTCTCACATCAAATTACAATACGTGTACTCGCCTTCACAAGCGATTATAATAGCCTGTAGAGTATTCATGATAAAAATAGTAAACAATAGCTAGCAAAGTATGGATGAGAATTATAATAAACAGGGAGCGGCGCTAAGAAACGTTTTCCCTTCTAAAGAAATTTGTCCCGCAACATGAGCACTGTAACTGAAAAGCAGATATTCAGTTGACCGTAATTGAACCGACGACAGTAAGCTTTACAATAGCGTAGGTGGGTGGTTCTTTTTTTTGTCAAGAGTGGTTGTAATTATAAGATGCAGCGACAAGGGTAGAGGGGTGACAAGTGTCGGACCGCTGGCGGCGTCTTGTGCGTGAGTAGGCACGCTGGCAGCCCACTAGCAGCGCCAAGTACAGGGGGTCAGGGGGCTGTGCGGGACGAAGGGCTTGCCCGTCGCCCGCTCGTGTACTACGTCCCGAGCTTCAGAAGAGCTCCTGCCGTAGGGACTACTGATGTTCTGGATTTAGGGTGTAGCCTGCTACCGGCCGTGGAGCGCCAAGTACACTCAGCCGCCCCCGCCCTTTCCTTTCATGGAAATACATTCACACCAGTATCACGTTTTGTCGTAGCAATAGTAAATCATAGTTATTTAAACACGGAGATATAAGATCTCTCTCTCTCTCTCCCCTCTCTCACTCTCGCTCCCTCTATCCCTCTCTCTCCCTCTCCTCTCTCTGTCTATCTCTCTTTTCACTCGTTCTTCTCTCCTTAATGCTCTGTCCTTTATCTCACACTATTTCCCTCTCACGCGTACACACCATACACACAAACGCCTAATGAAATACGACGTCGCAATGCGTAATGTACGCTTCCATAATATTTTTTACGAGTTAAAAATTTAAAATATCGAAATCTATTCGAAATAATTTTTACAAATAAATGTCTTGGCGTGAGGGAGTCGAAAAAATTGCAAATAATTCACAGAAATGTTTTACCGTATATAATAGAGATAAAGGTAAGTAGAGCATATAAGCAAAAGGGCACCCGCTCAAAGTGGGTGTATCAATGTGAGTGTTTTACAGAGAAGGTAATTGAGTCAGTTATTTATCCGTTTTACACCTGTGACTTTTCTGAGAGATTAGTATACACTGCACGAACATTTGTTAACGACAGTGTGATGCAACTGGCAGTGGAGAGCTGCAGAGATATTAAAAGTTGTATAATATTTACACTTGTTAGTGAAATTCACATATGGAATACAAAGCGGAGTTCAAAACCTAATAAAGATAAATGTACTCGTAGTTATAGTAATTTTATTTAAAGCTGACTCGAATATAAAAAACACAGAATAGAAAAAAGTGTATTAAAAAACAAATTGTGTCTTATACAATTTAAAGCGTACAGTGTATGGTTTGGTTTAAAGCGCAATACTAAACTCAGTGAAAGGCCTGTATACAAAAGCAAAGAGACGGTTCGGGAATCAATACAGAAATCAGCGTTGACTGATGGACAAAAATCTCAACGTTGTTTAAACTTGTATGTATCCCATGTTAACGTACAACATCCGACTTTTAGTTTGTATTCAAAAAGTAACATTAATAACGTACAGCGTTCTGAAAATAAAGTATTAAGTAATATCGTTGATGCGCCTAAGTTCATAAAGAATAACGACCGTACAGGGGTTGCGAACCGTAATTCCTAACTAAAAATTTCAAGAAGTGCAAAACGAAATACTGCACAATGGAACCACAGAATCGTCTGATTGTTAAACAAGGCTGGCCTAGTGAGTAAGACTTCAAAGAAGAAAGACTTGGGAGTTTGTAAAAACAGTTAACAGCCGAAGTTAAAGCTAAAGCTGAGAGCTCTGTGTGTGTACAAGTAAAAGATGCACTTTGTGTTTGTGAAAACAAAAAAAGATAAACGAAATACTAATGATAAAACAAACCTTTTGTGGTTATACCTTCGTTAATCATATAACCTGATCTACAAAGTTATGACCGAGTGCTTATTAAAAAAGTTAAAAAATAATTTTCTCCCTTTCAGCGCTAATTGTTGCTGTTTGAAAATTAAATACTGTTGTCTTCACTGTCAATCTTGTGAAGTTATATCAAAAACATGATTTCTCTGATGGGGTTAGAAGTTAAAACCAAAGAGGAAGCACTTGTTACAGATATCATTGTAATTTTCCGTCCATGTAGTCCAAAGCCTATTACATGTAGGCCTATGTGTAATTTAATATTGACTATCTAATATTCTTCCCATACACGGTCTTTTAATATTCATGTTTTCAATAAGTCAGATGTTTCACAAGAGCTTAATATACAGGACAGTTGTAAATGTCTGTTTCTTAGGAGGGAGAGGAACACGAAAGAAGAAAGAAGAAAGTACAAAAAGAAGAAGAAGAAGAAGAAGAAGAAGAAGAAGAAGAAGAAGAAGAAGAAGAAGAAGAAGAAGAAGAAGAAGAAGAAGAAGAAGAAGAAGAAGAAGAAGAAGAAAATTTTCGTCTTAATTTAAATTAGGTTTGTTAAACTAAGGTAATTATAAAGACGCACTTTTGTTGAGAGTCGTTGAGTGTAAAGAAACATGACGGATTAGTTCTTAGTACGACCAAGGCTTCGCAGGTGACGCGGTCCTCAAAGGCGTGTAGTAATTTGATTGGAAGAGGCCCAGTAATCTTGTATGTCTTACCAGGATTTTAATAATCAAAATGTATTTTCTTGTGAAACTACCAAGGGATTTTATTTATTTAAATTTTTGAAAGTAATACGTTCCACCAAATATTTTGTATGTCTGTCGCTCTTAATTATTAAAAAAAATGCTTAAAAACAGTAATTATTAATCTTGTATCTGCTCTGATAGCAAACCTTTAACAAACATCGTTTCTTTGTTGGTACCATGTAATGTTGGAAAGGCGTACAAAAACGTTTGTAGAACTTCATATATTTCTGAGTATAATAATAGCTTGTTCACATGTTAAAAATCGTGGATACTTTTTTTATCGATTAGAGAATGATTACGACAAAAATTTCCGCAACTAAGTAAGTAAATACGTTACTGAAAATGTTAGCCGATTTTTTAGGATTTAACTAGGCCTATATCCTTTTCATTTTAGAACATACAGGGTCCATTAGGCGATTAAACAAAGTATATTATAACTCACGATATATTTTATGTTAATATTATAAATTTTTCCAGATTACTCAGACGAAAGAAGTTCTGATATCAGTAACAAAGTTCTTGCAACAGTTATACTGGAAAAGTATTTAACATGCACATACTAATTTCCATTTAATGTAGGTTAAAATGTGTTTAAATTTTAAATTTTACCTGTACGAAACAAGTTAGCAGTTTTGAATACCTGGGCTACAGTGTGTCTTATAATGCAAGCAACGACGTAGTGCATACGTTCAATCTTATGTGCGGGACCATCAGGCGAACCCTTAAGTCGGCAAGTAAAGGAACACGACTAAAATTCTACAAGGTGATGGCTCTTCCCACACTTCTTTATCGGTCTGAGAATTGGACTTTAACGAATGGACAGGTCAGTCCATAATCATAGGAGAAACACAGATATACTGTAGGAACTGAAGCTTCCGAGGAAGCGCTGGAGTGACCGGCTGTAATATTTGCCTATTTGAGACCGGAATAAACCATTCTTGGTTTAAACCTTGAAGATGATGATGATAATGGCCTCTAAGAAAACTGTAAGCGCTTTTAGTTAACAATTAGGCCTATTTTTTTAAAGTACACAGAAAATTGTTCAAATGTCATTTATGATTTAACTTACAATCAATAAAATCTACTAATCAAGTTAAACAATAACCTAAAATCCTTTTCCGCCAATACCTTTCTGAAAATTGTAAGAATTAAGTGATGTTTCTAGCTCTACTGGACGGGTGGGAAATAAGAACAGACGAATACAGTAAACGATAGAATATTAACTTATATATACAGACGTACTGTGGAATACTTCTATGGTTTCACAGTTCGAAGTCGAACCTTAGCCTCCATAATCATCCGCCTCCATTTTTTCCTGTCCTTGGCGATCGAAGTCCATCGTTTTATTTTAAGTAAATTATCAGCATCCCTCGCCACTGCGTCAATCCAGCGTGTCTTGGGTCTTCCGACAAGCCTTCTACCCTCGATCTGACTAAACAGTACCTTCCTAGGTATTCGGTTGTCTTCCATCCTAAATATGTGTCCCTGCCCATTGCAATCTATGCAGTCGGATGATGGTGGCCAGATCATTGTCTTTATACAGCTTGAATAGCTCCTCATTGCGACGCATTCTCCATGTCCTGTTTACTTGGTTTGATCCATACATTCTCCTCAAAATTCTCCTTTCAAAACTATTGATTATGTTAGCGGCTTGTTTGTTCAGAGTACAAGTCTCGCTGCCATGTCTAATCATGACTTTATATAATGTGATCTTGGACTGATGGTGGATATTCCTTGGCTTGTCAAAGAAGAATATGTTCTATTTGCGGCCTCTATCCTTTTCCTTATTTCATTTATTTCTTCATTGTTTTCTGGCATCCAACATCCCAAATATTTAGACTGATTCAGTGTTTCCAGATTTAGTGGTTCAATTTCAAACTGTTCGGTTTTCCTGGTTTTCTTCCGAGTGGTGATCATAACCTTTGTTTTATCTGTTTTAACCGGTAATCCTATCTCTTCTCCTTCATCTTTGAACTGTGGAATACAAGCGACCATATTTAAATACTCGGCCACTATACTCGTGGAAGGTAATGAATTAAATCACCTGCAAAATTAGGTGTCATAATATGAAGTAACTTTTATAAACAATACGTTTCATTCCCTAGATTAAAAAACTGTTACATTTATGCAGTCATTAATATTAAGTGTTTTTTTTTTGTAACGGAATACACGTTTAATTATTGCAATTGTAATACTGCGTAATAACTTTAAAATTCTTGTAAATTAAATTTCAACGCAAATTAATGTGCGAAATGCAAGTCATTAAAAATTGAAACAATTTGAATATTATTAGCGTTGCATTCAATATCCCATTTATTTCGCAAGAGAAAAGAGACAAATGAAAACATTTAACTAATTATTTAATTTAAACTCAGGTTCGACATTCTAAAAGTATTAGAATAATTGCTCTTTGCGTATGGACACCGACAATTTGAAAAGTGAATGTATAAGTAATTTTTTCCGCTATTGTTTTCAAAGTTCTGTAACAAATTTAGTGTTGGTAGCAAATCGGAGAGACTAAAAACCGTGCATGAGGGATTTATACTTAATCAAACTAGGTAACCCATTGTAGACCCAGAAAGTGGTCAACCGATTTTCTTTAATTAACATGAGGCTTTATAGAATGTCAAGTCAGTTCTCAGAGAGACCTCAGTGATTAAGGAATATTATAATAAGGAACCTCAGTATAAACAGATTGATAACTTTATACTGTTGGTTTATAAAATGATTCCTTGTGTTCGGGGGGAAAAGTTGTCAATTTATTAAAATATTAGACGATTGCTTAAAACATTCTACAATCCAATACCAAAGAATTTGCATTAAATTCGGCGTGAAGAATAAGATATACTGCTATAATGTGCTAAACGTTTTGCAGGAGGCTTTTGGAAATCCGGTATGTATGAACGAGCGGTTTAAAACTAATGAGAAAACTTCAAAGGCAACCGTGAAAGAGTTTAAGATCGTGCTAGTAAGACGAAGATTGGGTATTGCATTCCAAGAACAATGCAGTCAACGAAGAGCAATATTAGGCATGTTACGCTACTTGCGTGAAGATATTGAGAAAACAACAGCCATATTGTTGAAAGACAATTAATTTATAGAAATTTCCCATGGATAACGCACCAACACACATGCGCGCGCGCACACACAAAACTTCACTGTTTGTTGACAAATTTTGTACAAAAATACACATTATAACTAATAAGGTCCCATGAGCTGCAAAAGTTGTCAATATTTTGAACGAAATGCATTTTTATAATTAGCAAATTTTTAATATTAGATAATTTCTAATTTTCAGAAAAAACACGGTAACCCCGATTTTCAACTATCTTTTAGTAAAATGACAATTGTAAGACAGACAATCATATAATACACACTAAAATTTTCGTACTACTACTACTACTACATTGGTTTTCAGTTATATTTATAATTACAATGTCTTAATGATAAATAGTTGAATCAAGTGTATCCATTCAAGTGTATCGATGTTTCCATATCTATAAGCTATAGCCCATCTTTACATAATACTTTTCATAAAAATACATTACTGATAACAATATATAATATTTTTGGAAACGTAACATACAAACTTTTTGAAGGTGGTACAACATCAGCAAGGGTTGTTGATAGATATTTTCTTAAATTGTTAAAGATACTGAATTTGTATTTTGAATAAAATTCCTCATAAATTGATTGCCACAACTTTCTTAAATATTTTATTTAAATTTTTGGCCCGTATTGGCTCTAAAGTTAATAAGATTCAGAGAAAACGCTATATTCGGTTTTGAGTTAAAATACCTTTTAATCTTGTACTCGCATGGATTTAAAAATTTGTCTCAAATTCTCGTTTTTCCTGTCGGTGGTAATGTCCTAAAACTTTTAAGTTTAAGAACTGAACATTATAGTATTTAGTAAAATTTATTTAAAATTCATTTTAATTTGATGTCACCATGGATTACTGAGACTTTTTTCAAAAATTTCTCTCACACAATTTTGCCTCCCCCCCTAGTATTAGGTGCATCAATCTCAAAGTCAACAGAGGTCTACGGGTTGAAAGTATGGATGTGCATGCCACTTTTTATGAAATCCTTTACCTAATCAAAAGTTATCGTGAGACAGATGGTATTACAGCTATAAGGTCCCATTACAGCTATGGGGACCTAGGGTGGCAAAGGGACAGACAGGCGAATTCTAAACAGATGAGTAAAACTGAGAACTCGGTACACCCTTTCAATGAGGCCGTAACCGGTGCATTTGTTATACGAGTGTATTTGTATTACTCGTATTTGTCTCTGTGCGGTCTGTTCCATCTGCCAAGAATAGAAACTGTATGAAAGTCAGTGTTTTGTGAGTGGTAAAGACGAAATAAAAATCGCTCATCGAGCTATGGCTATAACAAAAAGTGGATTCTAAAAATTATCTTGAAACCAAAAATTGTCGATATAGTTGTGTTCTAAACGATGGATATTACTTTGAAAAGAATTATACAAATGTAGATGTATTCATAAATGCTCATATTTTACTTATATATATATATATATATATATATATATATATATATATATCTTTGAAAATATATATTTTTTAAAAAATATATATTTGAATTATTTTGTGAATTACAGTGTTTCAATAGTATTTAGCTATCATCATCAGATATAAAATTAATATATATAAAATTTTCTTAGATTCAAAAATTTAATCTTTAGACTGTATCAAGTTTTATGTAGGCCAAACTAAAAAAACGTTTGGAAGAAAGATTTATACAACACCGTATATTTAAAACCAGATATATATATATATATATGTATATATATAAATCAAATTTAGCTAATCATTCAATCAAAAACAAAGACACATTTCCAAATTTAAATAACATCACTTTATTAAAACATATTTCCAAAGGTCCAAAAATGACCTTATGGAAAAATTTAGAAATATTTAAACATAAAAAAGGTAATAAATTAATACCAGAAAAAATTCAGATTAATACAAAAAATGATAATATTTTCAAAATTACTAATTTAATAAAATAATAAATATTTGTATTATATTTTAAAATTAATGATATAACGTATTTTATACATACATATAAAACATGAAATTTAGTCTACACATAAAACAGCTGTTTCGAATAATTAATTGATTTACAAAAATTTTATATTTATTAATTTTATATCTGATGATGATAGTTGAATACTATTGAAACATTGTAACTCACAAAATAATAAAAATATATTCTTGTAAAAACTTTTGTTATTATTATTAATAATAATATAAAATGTAGATGTATAGGCCTACTATAAAGAGATATGTAATATACAGTTACAATTTTTCAAATAAAGAAAACTTTCACGAACTTTGTGATATTCTCAAATATGAATATTATATTGATATTCTAAAATGCATGTATTCGTCACACTATGCACCGATGAATTCGTACACCGTTGCAACAAAGGTAATTCGGAACAAAGTAAAATGATCGAGTAAGTAAAATGCAGCATCAACCGTGCAAAATTGAGTATCACACATCGCGCGCCACTGCAGAGGGAAAAATTCGCACCAGAATAGTATTCCGAATGTGTAACTCAACGACACGTAAACAAAAAAAAGGAGTTCCGAAGCAAGAATCAAACAATGAGAGAAAAGACTGCAAAATCTCACCTGCACAAACGGGTAACGCGATAAACGACCGGATAATCGCTACGGAAATCAGGTGACGATAATAATGTGTGTGTGTGTGTGTGTGTGTGTGTGTGCGCGCGCGCGTGCGCGCGGAGACGTTGGTGACTTTTCAATAAATGGTAACGTCGTAAGTTTCACTGAATCGTCGAAAGCTCAGGCGCACAAACGACACATCTATTTTACGCCTATCAGTGGCCGTAACGAAAGGGCAATTTGGTGAAAGTGGTGGTTATAAAAAAAACACGGATACAAACGAGTCACACGTACGCACATGGACACTCGACGGCGCCTGACGTCTGCTACCGAAAAAACTACGTAATCCGTATATATTTGAGAACTGTAAATTATTACATTTTATGTTAAAGTTCATCATTTACTTCTCTATTCAAATATTAGGCAAATTCTCTGATCCGGTTATCAAAAATCTTTCACGTGATATACCAGCAGTCGTCTTTCTTCGGCTGACCATGTAAAAAACCTTGTTAGGTAAAACAACCTAGGCAGTGAGTCAGTTAAATTATAAGACTCGTCAGTTTATGGGCAGTGTATCACTCCTAGTACACAACAAACACTCCCAGGTGCTACTTAATGATCCCCTAGGTCATGTTTGTATAGGGGATACATCATAATTGTCCCCCTAGGACAATTCATAATTTTCCTATATATTGATTACCTCGCACAAAACATACAGGTCATGTCAAAAGCCTTCCCCACATCTAGGAATCTCAACATCTGCCAAGTCAGTGGCAATTAGATCAGAATCAGTTCGAGCCATCACAGCTGCACTGTTATCCTATGCACAGGAAACTATAAGTTGTATAAATGCCTTCTTATGGGAGCCAACTTTGGTCGATGCCTACTGGATGCTGCGGTTGTCGCTCGGTGAAGTCCTAAACGCTTTTGTGCTCAATCTCCGTAAGATAACCCATTACCCCCCCATGATTTACTTGAAATAGTTGCCGAAATTGAAGTCTCTCCGATCCAATAAAAGCAGTTGCGTCATCATATCCTAGTTAGTCTCGTTTTGACAATCATTGAAACTGTACCTTGCAGAGCGTCTGTGCTGGATTTAAAAGGAACGAAAAAGTAGAGTAAGGTATTAATTTGAAGTTACATATAATTACAGAAACTTGAGAGAATTACGATTATACGTCTTAAACTGTTAAAAGATTTAATGAGATAATTGTAACTATGTCACGTCCAATGGTTTTTATGTTTCATAAGAGATTTTCTAACGGTCGGGAAGCTTCGTCGAGCTAGCACAGCGAAAAACCCACGAAAACATAACAAAAATCAGTAAAATCATCAGGAAATGTCGATTTCTGAATGTGAAAATGCCTGCAGAAATGGTAAATATTGAGAGAGTAACAATTCAACAAATTCTGCATAATGAGTTGATATGGCAAATATATGTGCAGGAATATCCCGAAATAATGTGACCCAAGATCAAAAAGCACTGGAAGTTGCCTTCGTCTCCGAAAATCAAGAAACCAAGGATGAGCAAATCGAAAGGGAAGGGAATCATCGTTTTTCAGGTATTAAAGGCGTTATCCTTATCGAATAGGTTCCTGAGAGCCAAACAGTCAAACAAGCTTACTACTTTCAAGTCCGGCAGGAACTGAAGAAACGCGTACGGAAGAACGTCCGGATCTGAGGAAGAACAATACATGGATTTTTCTCTAAAAGAATACGCCGTCACACAGGTCCGGCTAAGCGATGTTAGCGAAAGAAATGATCCCTGCACTTGAGAATTCCCCCTCGTATTCTTCAAGTGTACCTGCTTGGGACTTTATCCTGCTCCTAAAATACAATAAATCGTTGAATGGACCCTTTATGAGACCTTAGAACAAGTTAAAGGAAAGACGGCATCACTACTTAAGAGCATCACTTCTGAAGACTTCCGTAATTGTTTCCAACAATCGAATAGAATTGTTTCCAAAACTGTGTAGATAAGAAGGAATAATACATTGAAGGGGAACATAATAAGTCATCAATCATAATAATCATCAACCGTGGCTCTACAACCCTTGGTGGGTCTTGGCCTGCTCCAAGAGTCGATTTCATTCCTCCCTATTGCATGCCCTGGCTTTCTAGTTTCTTATGTTCAGGTTTCCGAGGACATCCTCTATCGGGGTCTTTCCCTTTTTCTACTACCCATTGGTTTCTGGTAGAAAATATGTTTCGTAGGCTGTCCTTTCTCCATTCTTTCTATGTGTCCGACCCTCCTTAGCCTGTGTATTTTGATTATCCTGACAATGTCCGTCTCTTTGTAAAGATGGTATAGTTCATAATTATAACGACTGCGCCACATTCCATTTTCTTGTACTCCTCTAAATATTGTTCTTAGAATCCGTCTTTCACAGCAACCTAGAAGTCTCTCGCTATTTTTTGTCCATGTTTCTGAAGCGTATGTCAGCACTGGCCTGATAAGTGTTTTTTTAGATTTTGCATTTCGTGCTTCTTGAGATGAAGCTAGATGTCAGGTGCTTTTTTTAATCCATAATATGTTTTATTTTGGGAAATATATTCTTCTTCTTATTTCAGTGTTGATGTCGTTAGTGCTGTTTATCTGGAAGCCAAGATATATGAAGGCTTTTACTGCCTCTATACGTCTTGTGCCTATTTCAAGGTTTTGAAGGGTTGGGTTTAATGATAGTTTGTTGGCAGCAAATATATATTTTGTTTTCTCCAAGTTTGATATAATAAGTAGATTTTATAAATGAGTCTTACAATATAATTGTTACAACTCGTATATTCAGGTAATCGTAATGTAGACAGTACAATAATTGGGTACGCACCGTTCAGTTAACAATATGAAAAAATTAAAATTCATATTAACAAATTTAGATCGAAAATATCATGTCAAATCATATTACACAAAATATGAGATCGAACACAAAATCAGATCGTAAAACTGAATATAATCTTTTAGAATAGGTGATGTATTTTCGATATTAGGCTCTGTCATTTCCTACGGAATTGATGTTGACATAATGTTTAGACTCTTTTAGTTAATTGTACAACACACTTATAAATACATACCTAAGAAAAAAAACCCTCGAGTTTGCTGTGCGACGAAACAACCTGGGACGTGCCACCCTTTTTGCGCAACCCAGTAGTTAACAATATTATTATTGCTATTGTCACACTGACTGAAGCCACTTAGCAAAAAACCCGTGAGGGTCGAGCATGAGAAACTCAGCGCGCCGATTTCATTTGGTGCCAACACGTGAACCTATTGTGTATCTATCACCGATACCACGGGAAACTCACTTCAAATTATAGGCCCATATCGCTCACTACCGCAATCTCCAGGCTATTTGAAAACATACTGGTCGCCAGAATTCATCAACACCTAAGAAATCACGACGTCCTACCCAGTACGCAGGGAGGTTTCCGCCCTGGGTATAACATCTACGACCAGCTGGTTAGGGTGATCAGCGCCATCCAGGATAACTCATTCCTCAAACACCCAACTATCTTAGCACTCCTTGACATCCGGAGAGCGTTCGAGTCCGTCTGGCATAATGGCCTCAGGTTTAAAACACTCGGATGTCACTTTCCCCCGAACATCACAAAATGGCTAACGCAGTTCGTGGATGACCGAACGGCACAAGTCCGAGTCAGCCAGCACTTCTCGGCACCTTTCCAACTGCACGCTGGTGTTCCACAGTGCTCAGCCATTACCCCGTAACTATATATCATCTTTACTAAAGACACCCCTCCCCTCCTCAATACTTTACATACCCGACACCAGGCAGTGCCCAGTACGTACATACTGGGTCCCGAATAGACACCACCAGCGAACCATCTTACCACTACAAGAAGTGTTGCAGCCATTCTTTGAATACTGCAACACTTGGAGAATCTCCGTGAACACGGACAAGACCCAACTTTGCGTCTTCAACCTCAGAGGACGTAACATGAGACACTTCTTTCGAATTCCAGTCCGCGTCGACCCTTCACACATAATCCCGAAGCATGACTGCAAATATCTTGGAGTCACCCTTGACACCACTCTGTCCTGACGACAGCACATCAAAAGCCCGAGCCCGTCTCCGATCGCTGCGAATCCTCAGTAGAAACGACCGCTGCTCCAGTGAACTACTCAGCAGGGTCTACGAGTATACAACATGCATTAGACCCATCATGACTTACGCACACCCGGTCCTACTGACGGCAGACTCAACCAAACTGAAACCCTACAGGATTACAGAACGACGTGCTTTACGCTTGATGTACCGCCGACCTCTCCGCACCAGAACTTCTAATACGGCTTTGCACGCTCTAAACACAATTTTACCTGACCTACACACTTTCATACACAAACTACACTGGTAAAACGCCACGACTGCCAAAACACGCACAGCATCATCACTCCCCTCAATAGACCAGTCCGTAATACCTGGCGTCCTCACTTCCTCGCCAACCGTCTCCTGACTCTTGGAAATGAACCACCGCCCAGGCATCTACGACGGAGACCACGCATCAGAAGAGTCCCTGGACCCGACTAGCGAACGCCTCAGGCCTCGCTAAGCTGAACCAATAAAATAAAATGAAATTAAATAAATATAAAACCACATTCAACTCCTCCGCACCGTCCAACTACAATATCAGCTCCACACAAGAAAGAAGATAATAAAATAACAATAAAAATAACTATCTTCCAATAACGTAATCACCTATCTTAAAACCTAAAATCCTGTCCCCCGGCGACCCCTTGACGCCATTACGACGCTCGACGCTTCCCAACACAAGCGTCACAAGCTGCTCGACTCTGGCCGCACTAGTCTGTAAGTTTGGCACTAAACACCGCCCACACCCTCTCCTAGAGGCTGCTCTCACGTTAACAAGACACTCTCTCTATGCTGGTACCACCACCTTCTCATCGGCCGGTCTGCGTTGGCGTGCGAACCAAACCCACACCATATTACCCACATGGCTGAAGCGGGTTAGCCCCAGAACAGCCGCAGAGGTCCTAACTTGGGCTTCTCAAATATCACGAAAAAACACGGGAAGCGGCCACTTAGTTTCAACGGATCTTGACACTGGAAACTTCTCTAAATCAACTTCAACAGCCTGCAGCAAATTTTGATACCGCTGACGATTAATCGAACAGATAATATTTGATACGATTAATCAAACAACGAAATAAGAAAAAATCACTGGAAGCGTTTATGAACATTTCAAAAATTGAGCGTTTTGAAGTGAGCTAGTCCTAATCTGTATTAATTATATTTTCAGTATACTTTTGCGTATTATTAACTTAGGCTATGTCCACTAACTATTAAACATCCATTAGGCATAACTTAATTTAATTACGTTTGTGTTCCCTGAATACCTTACACTTTTATCCTCATATTTTATATTAATAAATAAATTAAATAAAGATCTGTATTTCGCCTCAGTATGAAGATTTTTTATTAAAAACCCAAGGTAATACCAACAACGGACCTGTATAATTATCGAAAATTTTTAGTAAAATTTTTTACAAATAAATTTATTATTATCGAATGAAATATTTCTTACTGTATTATTGCTATCATTCTGACTATTAATACCATTATTATTATTATTATTTTTTTTTTTTTGGCATTGGCAAGATCATTAAGATAGAGAGGATAGAGGAAGATAGACCGCAAGGCTCATTCCTTGAAGGAATGGATCGACCGCCAACACGGTATGGTATCATCTGACCCAGTTGCTCAGCGGCCACAGCAATTTTAGTGGCCTACCTCCATATAATGGGAAAGGTTGAAAGCCTAGTATGCCAGTACGGAGACTTCCCCATGAAGATGCCTCGCACACGTTTTTCAAGTGCTGCAAATTCGCAAGACAGAGGATGGTGCTGGAAATGGTGTTCGGGGAATTCACGCCCGAGAGCATAGTTGCGCTTATGCTTCGTGGTAAGGCGGAATGGGACCGCATCAGTGCATTTATTCAGTGGGTCCTACTAGAAAAAAAGACTAGCCCAACTTGCACCCAACGGCCAGTAGAAGATGAGGAACAACTAGACCGATAAGGGCGCAATTGGCTCCATCCTGAAGTAATACGCTGAACGGTTCCAGGATGGATATGAATGCCTGAATCAGAGGTGGGTCTTTTAGTGGGTGAGAGCCCCCCACACCAGAGGAAGCACGGCCTCCTCTGACGGTGCATAAAGCATTTTCCTCCTCTATAATAAAATTATTATTATTAATGTTAAAGCAAAAGAAAGACCACAGTTTATGACTCATGATGTTTATTTTTGGTGCCTACTTCTCAAATAAATACTTGAATTACCAAAGAGTGCTAATTAATTATCTAATTACAAATGATAGTTATAATTTCAAGGCACAAGCTGCCCGAGATCAAGTGTCATGGAAAGAAGTAACCAAGACCTGGGTGGCGCTTTCCAGGTGGCCCTTAGAGATGTGCTCTTGAGATACTGCCATAAATGATTATACAAAGTAAACGTATAAAGTATGCCTATCTGTATATTCTTCAGAACAAGAACAAGGACAATATTATATATATATCAGCATATTTCTGGAAGCGGAAATGATATTTCTTTTTTATTTTAAGGGACGCATAAGGAAGATCATCTTCGAAACATATACATTAGAGTGACATTGAATTTTTAATTGCCTAATGTTTTTAAATAATTAATTATATTTACAAACTGGATGATTATTCCTAAAAAAATAACTTACTCAGAAGTCAGATAACAGATAATCTTGGTACTCAACAATGGATTTACTAGCTACAAGATGAGTCTGATATGTATTTTCGAATTAGTCTGATAACCGAATTAGCGTTATCAGTAAGTACTTTGTAACTTTAATCGACTATACTGTAACAATAATTACAGTCAGAAGTAATCTCCTCGCATTGTCTTAATTATCCTACAAGAACCACCAAAAATGAACAGAATTGCACAAAAAGTGTAATTACTTTGATAACCAATTAACTGTTGGAATAATCCGATACTTAAAAATAAATTGACTGGAAAATTGAAGGAGCCGTGGTAATTTGTATAAAGCTCGCTAGTCCTTGATGAATTATTTTGATACAAAAACTGTTGCCGCAGCGAGCTGGCTACGAGATAATTGGGCTGTCAGCGAGCGGTTAAATAAGAATTGCGAGCCACTCCATTAAGCGAAGATTGTTACGCTAAACGACTCTTTTGCAGCTTGTTAAGATAACACTGAGAATTATTTATGGAAATGTCGTCTTCGATATTTAGTGTAGAATCTGCAGGATTATGTGGAATGGTGGTAGGTACATTAGGAATGGCATATGCCTTCGAAACCATTTTCATAAAACCAGGAAGCGGGTTAATAACTATATTTTGAAAAATACTTCAACATTAACATCTCAAAGCAAAAACGACCTATTTGAGAAAAACGTGAGAAATCGCGATGAAAGACGTATATCGTAATATAGAAATTTACTTACAGAGAGAGGCCGGTTTGCTTCGCGTTCAGTGTTCTGTTGTGGCGTGTGTACACTAAGTCCAACCCCATCTACTTACTGCCGTGGCAAAAGAACAGTATGGTTGAGATAGGAGGGACTCCGTCACTAATAACGCGACATCTTAATGTAAACACGTATAAAGGTTTTTAAAAATATACAAATATTTGGTAAGTTTCACAGTTGAATATTTACCTCTGACAGCTGTTTTAGCTTATTAAGCTATTCTATAAAATAAAATTATGCACCTAAGCATTCAAAGAATTTCGACGAAACCGAAACATCGAAGCATGATAATGTTTTTAGGCTTTTGAAACGTATAATGTGGATTACGTTTGGTGGATTACGTAAATCATTTCCAAACCATACATATCAAATTTCTAGACTGTGGGGAATCGAAAGTGTGGAAGCGTCACGTTTTTCGATGACGTTTTTGTGGAATGACCCTCGGTCGAAAAACATTATCATGTTAAAAGCTGTCACAGGTAAATAATTAACTGTGAAAACTTACCAAGTGTTTGTATTTTTTTTTAAACCTTTGTATTAATATGTTTCAAACAAGTGCCTAACGAGTCATCAATCAATATAGTAAACTCATATAGGCCTAGCAATATCAATATCCTCCCGACCATGCAGCTGTCAGAGTGCCTGTGCTGTACGATTTTTCAGTCACACCTTCGTCTGCGACAGATGGCAGCAACATAGGAGATCGTTACGAGAGAATATTAGGCAGGAGATCTAGTCGGACAACGTCGTCGCAGCGATGCTTCCAGGGGAGGACACTTGGGACTGTGTGGCAAGCTTCGCAGAGAAGAGGGTTTTCGGGCGAAGAAGATAGACTTGGACAGATGTGAATAAATAACAAGTCGGATGTGAGCCCTAGGGCTGAAGAACAATACGCCTAGCCCGAAGTAATGTGTCAAACAGTTCCAGGTTAGTATTCTAGAAGAGGAAAGGGAGGTGGGCTTTTAGTGGGTCTGGTATACACCCACAGACCCTGGAAGTGCGCAACCTTCCAGACGTTTGTACAGCAAGCAAATTTTACCACCTGCATTCGTACAAAAAAAAAACTAGGCTGCTACTGATACTGCTGCTACTGCTTCTACTGCTGCTACTGCTACTGCTACTACTACTCCTAATACTACTACTGCTCCTACTACTATTACTACTACTACTACTACTACTACTACTACTACTACTACTACTACTACTACTACTACTACTACTACTATTATTATTATTATCACCGTGTAAGGCAGGGAGTGGACAATGCAAAGTACAATTTCTTTCGGTGCGTGAAATGGCCGCGGCGCACATCAACTATACAGGCTCAGTTTAGTCAACTAAGCGTGGACATGATCGTAGGCGCTATGCTGAGCAGCGAGGGCGGCGTGTGACCTGCTGGCATGATGCATTTTGGGGATCCTTCGTACAAAGAAGTGTGACCTGGACCTGAGCAAGGAAGAAAATCTGGTTAGATGAAAGTCCGGAGGGTGAACGAAATGAGCCTATTCCGAAGTATCGTGGTAAACGGTTCCAGGCTAGAGCTCAGAAGAAGGAGGTGTGATTCTTAGCGGGTCGGCCTATTAGCGATCCCCCCATGCGCGGGAGTGAGCAGCCTCCTGTGTATCTGGGTTCAGATTTCTCGCACTTTTAGGGAAGAAAGTTTCGTGCAAGGAAAGTTTTACCAGATTCCTTATATATTTACGGTAAGATAATAAATGTACAATTGAGTACCCGAATTAAAAATAAGTGTGATTATAAAATCAAAGGTTGAGATTTACAAACCCGTACTGCGGCCATTAGTATTGTATGCTTCAGAAGCCTGGACCATGCCGTCAACCCAAGAAGATATGATCTGTAGATGGGAAAGAAAGATTCTAATGGAGGTGTACTAGATGGCGGAATGTGGCATATGAGGACAGATTCCGAATTGTACGATCTACACAAGGAACCGGACATTGTCACAGTAATAAAACAAGGTAGAATTAGGTGGGAAGGTCACGTACAAAGAATTACAGAGGAAAGGGCAGTGAAAAAAGTAAGTGAAAAAGGAAGAAGAGCAAGAGGGAAGCCAAGAAGATGGGCGGACGATGTAGATGAAGACTGGGGTCAGAAGGTGGCGAAGGGTTGCATAGGGTAGAGAGGAGTGGAGCCACGTCGTTCTTCATCAGCTGTAGCAGCCGTGGAGTAGTAGTAGTAGAGATTATAAAAGTATAATTAAGTTGGATGGTCAGTCGTCTTCCCTTTGACCATCCAACATTTCTGCATATTTGTTAGATTGTTTTTTGAAAATTTAGTCTATACAAATTCGACCAGTAGCAGTAGGTCTGGTGTACGCTTGGTAGCGTTTATTTGTGTGTTATTTAATACGTTAACAAGTCTTACGTTGGGCAGTGTTCTGTAGAACTGTTTTATGTAGAACACGTCAGACATCACCTCGAAAAGTCTCTCATCGTTTTGGACGAGAAAGCAAACGTATGGAGTACGCTAATTTATAACCGCTGAGAATGGCTAGGTTGCTGCGCTGGGCTTTGGGGTGCTGCCTAGCCAGGCCCTTACGTTTCTACCAGGGTCAGAGACGAAAAGAACGACAGATGAGGTTCAAAATGGTCAGAAACTATTAGGCTTTCACCAGTAGAATCAAGCAAGAATCAGACGAGCCCGACACTCTTACCTATAGCCTACTTCAATAACTGTGGTTATACGAAAAGTGGGTAATGATAATAGTACAAAGACAAAATGGCTTAGCAGTAAACTGTCTTCTGAAAAATGAAAAAGGGAACAGAAAATGAAAAATAGTTAGAAAACAATAAAAATTAGTTTATACTAACTTATAGCTTATAACTTATACAACACTATAATTTAACACTATCTTCGCGAATCACTGGCATTACTGGTGCTCTTATGGAACGATGCGAACGATCAAAATGAGTAGGTAGCTGTGACATGAGATCTTCATGTTCCTGTTTCTTCAAGATCATTAAGCACTAATCACTAATTTTCAGCTTTTTAGTATAATACAGTATTAACGGTTAGTACAATACAAACTGTAGTAGGAGCCATTAGGAACTGTTAGTACGCATAATACAAAGACATTGAAACCCTGTTACTAAAAAATATAATGTCATATCACATTAATTCAGCGCATAAAACCCTCTTTAATTGTACTGTAACGAGAATAGTATCGAACCGCATAGAACAGCCGATAACTTCTTTCCATTTGGTCCCCCCTCCCGATAGTACCCAGGTGTTGCCTCAGCCAAGGCCGCGTTTAGTTTGTTCTAGATTCTTCAAGAGGCCACTTGAAATACGCATTGGCGTCCGCATTAAGTGACGTGCACATTGAAGATGGAAGATTTCTAGAAGGCGTGCACTACATATAAAAAGCCATAGCAGCCGGATTTTGAGTTCACTTTTGCTGAGCGATTTCTTTAGCGAAGTGTTGTTGTGTTATAATTAGTGCGGAATTCTTTATAGTTGACATTATTATTGAGTGTGGAGAATTTTTACTTGACTTTTTGTAAGAGACTATCTTGTTGATTACAAATTACTAATCGTGATACTTAAAGCTGGTTATTAGTGATTTCATTGGTGTCTTCTATTTTTTTTCCACTGTATCATACGACGATCAGTGAGACCAACGTAATAGTATAATATTTCGTATTTGTTTAGATGTTTGTTTGTAAGTTGTGGTTAAATTAAAAACAATCGTAGAGTTAATAATTAAATAACGTGTTTATTATAAAACCTCTTTAGTTAGCAATTAATAAAGTATACAAAGTGAGCGTATGTATATGTGGACAGCGAAAGGTTGAAAGTCCGCCCTGAAAGAAAACGCTCGAACGTTATAATAGAGATTGAACACATTTATTACACGCACACCCACACGCGCACGCATGTCATGTTTATGTGAGCGGTGTATGCATAAGCAATGTTTTTGTAAACACAGTAATCAAGTCCTATTCTCACTTGCTTGAGACATATTACGTTCAATTACTTACGCGCTCATCGTTAGTCTGACATTTGCGAGAAAACTCAACGGTAACACAATCAACAGTATGAGGAAATGGAAAATTGAGGATATGTCGAAAATGAGGAAACATGATAAATCTTGAAACGGGGTCTCAATAAGTGAGTAAAAGACATTTAAAACTGGCCTAACTTACATAAAGATGTATTGCGTCTTAAATTGACCGCCTCCGTTAACCCTCACAAACAAAGTAGGCCTACTTATTTAAAAAGCTATCATTAAACTTTTACGGTCATATAAAATATAACTTTGAGGACCAGTCACTTACTGAAACATTAAAAAGATTCAACGTTTCCAATCGTAGCTCCTCAGAGCAGCCGCTCCTGTGTTCCATGACTTGTATCCAGTCTTGTTCGCATAAATCTACAGACACCAACAGTTTAAAGATTGTGGCAATCTGTACGATAAGTAAATCGATTGAGCGATCATCTATATAAATTGGCCACGAACCTTTTTATCCAGCAACCATAGAAAGATGTGAAGCACTATGATCCATTAAACAACCTACCTAACAGATATTAAAGATTGGTTGTTTATAGTAAAAAACAAAGATCTCAAATATCATATTAACTGTATTGGAAGTGGTATCACTGAATGTCACTTGTCTATGTCATCTTATCACTGTTACACGTCGAATATTGTCTTGAATAAGATACATTATACATTTCATGGCTGTTAAAAAAAAGTAAGTGAAGACTGAACTAGCATATAATAAATAATATTCTTATAGTTTAAACAGTTAAAGAGAAGGAATTTTACAAAATACAAAAAATGTATACACTCGCCCAGACGAAACGATTTCGCCTCCCGTACGAACAATCAGAATGGTAAGGATATATGAGTAGCTGTGATACGCGATCTTCATGTTCCTGTTTCTACAAGACCACTAACCACTAAGCAACTAGTTTACCAATCGCTTCCCCGTGAACACTCCATGCCGTCAGATAAACCACGGGATGACATATCTAGCTGTTCATCAATGGGGAGGGGGGCAAGTGAAATGAAAAATTTGCTCTGGACTGCTAAATGTGACATGACAAGTAAATTATGTGTGTGTGCGTGTGTGTGTGTGTGTGTGTGTGGGCGATCGCCCAATAAAGTATTACACACTTATATTACTGTTATATCACTCGCACGCGCGCGCGCGCACACACACACACATACATACAAATATATGGCTATCCATACGTCCCAGTTTGACCGGATAGTCCCGGTTTCAGAGTGCAGTCCCGGTGTCACGCCCGGCTGCCGAAATGTCCCGGTCGGTGTATTTGGTTCCTAGAATAAATAATGGGCGAGAGAATATTTTCATTGATGAACAACGCTTGGCCAGATGACAGAGGTTTAATGCAGGAGACGAACAGTGCATGCTTTGATGCTGTATAAAGTAAATTTTAGACTTAGTCGTAATGAATTTTTTGACAAAATATAAAACAAAAAAACATTTCGAGAGAGGTGCATTCAAGTGAAAAATATGACTGGTTTAAAAAAAGGTTAAGTTACACACTTCTTGCAAATTCTTAATGTAATGAGTAACTTTTAGATTGAACACAATTTAAAGTACTGCACTTAAGTTTGTAAAAAATATTGTCTATCATTTACATTTTATTATGTACTAACTACTATATGTATACATTATTTACACCCAATAAAATCAAAATAGGAATGTGATAAACACTATAATGTTTATATTATAATTCCAACCTCCTTTCGCACCCCTCCCCCGCGAAACAAGAGTCCCGGTTGGTCAATAACAAATTATGGCAAGCCAACACACACACGCACACACACACATATATTATATATGTGTATATATATCTTTATGTATCTTATAAGTCCATTCCTGTTTGGCTTTGACACGATGGAGAGGTTATTTGAAGGTTAGGAAAGACTAATTCCCGTGCCAGGAACACAGTCAGGCAAACCAAATATTGAGACATCCCACTAATTGACCTTAAGCCGTTAGGTTGATTGACGTAACGTTGAATATCTAATGTTGATCCTAACCTACGCTGGTCTGAAATTCCTTCCCCAACACACAGATATCGGCTTAACATCCATATGCTTAGTTAGAGGTTCACAGTTTCATGTATACAAATCTGTTCACAACGTCAAATATATCATTGGCAGAGACGACTTTCTTCTTACTAAAAAATTGTTATTAATGTTTATTTATTAATCAGGACATTTGGAATTAAAATATTTTTATTTTTTAAATTGTTATTTCTGAAATAACAGTTCCCGCATACAAATACAAATTAATGTATGATTCCTTTATTTATCCTTCCCGAGAGGTTTCGCTACGTCGCTCGTTAGATTTCGTGTTTTTCATTGCTAATAAAAGCTGTTTTCGGTTTAACACAATTTGTTTTTCTTATAACAAAAAAATAATCGTTTTCTTATAAACAATCTTTTTTTATCAGAGTTACATTCAAACCTTTGACGATACCTCATCTTTGTCGAAGTTTAAGGAGAGAGGGATTTTCGTATACGATAACTAAAACAACGTGCCTTTGAACCGAAAACTACGATTTCTCCTGGACAAATTAATTTACTTCATCTAGTACTAGTAATCTAGTAATGTAGGAAGATTTTGAACTAAGCCAAATATATGGTATTAGATTTATTTATATTATATCAGATAATATATAAGTGATATAACATCACTTACTTACATTGGATAGTATAAATATAAAATCTCATGATTCAGAATGTTAATTTTTGCAATGCCTAATCGATTCCCTCCCCCCCCCGCGCGTGTGCGTGAGCGCGACATAGAGGGTTTTATTTTTTTAAAACTAAAAGCCAATTTTTTACATATATAATATAGAATTAACCTTATTCATCATATAAATCATCTATCATATAAGCTAACTGCTACTCACAATTCCTCTCATATTTCGCTCTGTACTGCAAAAACAAAGGTTATGGCTTTTTGTGCAAAATACCCCATTCGATCTAAAATTATGTTAAATGTCCAGGTCATAGAATTATTCATAGACTATTCAGCTCATAGACTGACCAGCTCTACATTTAATTACCTTGGTTGTAGTCTTTCTTATAGAGGTAGTGATGATCTCAGCAATAAACTAGGCAGGTTCCGAACCATATGTGGAATACCGAGAAGAACATTCAAAAGAAAAGCTAGACAAAAGACCTGTATCATGTTCTATGACAGTGGCAGTACCAGCACTGCTGTATGGATGCGAGATCTGGACTATAAGGAAGAAGGACTGGTGCCAATTACAGGTTGCAGAAATGAGCTATTTGAGATTGGTAAAGGTATATACGCGACTCGTTCATATAAGAAACGAGTATATTAGACGAAAACTTGAAATGAACTCATTCAGAATTATAAAAAGTGCTGGAAACATCATCTAGGAAGAATGGAGAATTCCCGCTTTCCTAAGTTGGCGTATGAGTATGAGTCGGTTGGAAGATCTGTAGGCAGGGCAGTCGAGATGGCGGGAGTCATGAGGCAGGAACAAGAGCAATCCTATCCATGAAGTGATGATGATGATGATGATTTCGCTCTGTAAAGATATCGTAATTTATTAAAAACGTCTGCAGTTCCTTTTGGTAACTTCTTTAAGCTTTGGCTAAAAAGAACCGAGATAATGATAGTTCGATATGCGACTTTAAGTTCATATAAAACGATTCTCAAACGTATGTAGGAGATTATAAATCTTAGACTTGCATGGCCGGATACGTTAATAACATTTCTTTGCTTGACAACCACATTTTATTGATATTGTTTGCGCCAGTTCTGATATATGGCATAGGCCTACTTATTGGTAAAGTTGTGAGAATTTAATAAGATGTTTTAATCTTTACCTCTGAGAACGCCGCATCGTACAAATTATGAAATGTTTGTTTTTAAAATTAACATCAATATGAAAAGTGGTTGTCAACTGAAAAAAAATGTTATTTGTATGTAGGAGATAGTTTTAAGAACAGTACAATATTTTTTGAGTCAATATTTTATAATAATTTGCTTTAGACATCAGTGGTACAGGAATATTCTGGTACACGTCATTTATCTTTTCTTCAGAAACTCAAAAGAATTATAAAGTTAAAACCTTACATTTAAAAACCGCAGGAATTATTAAGAAAAAAATTTAATTCGTACCATTAAATTACAAATTAATGTACTAATTAAATGTGCAAAATTATTGAAATAATTTAATAAAATTTAAATTACCTGAATACAAACTATCTTCTTTGTAAATAAAAAATTGTTTGTTAAGATTTTGTATAGCATACACACAAATCTCACAAACATGTTAAATGTAACCAAATTCTTCATAAACCAGCACCAAATCCTGCTAAGTTATGTAACGACTACATGTTAAAAATCTGCTTCAAATGAGCAAAGTTTACTAAAATCCATCAAATACGTATATGGTTAATTATTCGGTAATGTCCAAGACAAAATTAAGGTATGAAAGTAGCGAAATAAACTAATTACATAGATGTTTTTGTTGTACAGGTCTATAGCTTTACTCAGTGTAATCTTTTAGGCTATCAAGCAAACACGACATAAAACAACCAAACACAGTCCTAAACTACGAAATAATATTAGACTATTTATTAGATTTCAGTTTATAATATAATTTTTGATAATACTGTTAAAATTTTTATTTTACTGTTTATGATAGATATTTTGCTTAAAATGGGGCAATCGAAATACCTTTCCTAAAATTAATTTGCATAGTTTTAAATCATTTACAAAGAAACTCAACTGATTTTGAAATTCATGACAGTGTTAATGTTTGTTATTTTGACGATGCATTTCTTTTTTATTCGATTAATTTTGTGGTGAACAACGTTTGAAACGAAACGTAAGCAATATGGCTGCTCACTATAAAATATTGTTGTCTAAACGAAACCACTAATTTCTATACAATTAAATACGTAGTCTAATTTCTGTAAGCACTAAATACGTACCTTGCTAATGATTATAATAATGATATTTCTTCCTCGTTAGTCGATGTAAACACTTCGCATTACTTGAAAATACTGCATTGCCTTTGTTTCAGACTTGAACAGTAACATGTTGAACGCTATTAATCCAACGTTTGATGTACGTACGGTTTTTCTTCTTCTTCTCCATGCTTCTGGTTAACGATAGTCAGCATAACGATTTATTTTAATAAAATAATAATTGTTGAAATTAATGGAATTTAAAAAGGCAACTTTAAAATTACTTTAAATTGTTATAAAATACAATGTTTTATGCCGATATAGACCTATGTAATAGAAATTTTATTGATTTAAATTCGTCGTATTTACATCACAATAGGTTTTACAATAAACTAACGATTAGGTTTAGTCAGCAGTGGTACAGAGTACAGATGGGAAACTTGCGTGAGTTGATGGAGTTAAAGATTTTAACGAATATTATTTTCGTGACGATAATACATTTCGTGATAGCGAATGAATGTTAGTGTTGCGCGTTTTAGTGGATGTTGTAACTGTGTATAATGTCTGACTTATTTTGTGTTTCATAAACACTGTGCATAAATTTTCCTTATGCAGTTTACAGCATGAAGCAACATTAATGGCGGTGATTGTGGCTACTCCAAGCTCTTCAAGATGGTAAGAAAAAATTTAAATTATCTATTAAATTTATTACCTTGTTTACTAATGGTATTAACACCATTATTACAACGAAAATGGATTATTAAGGAACAGTCTGAGACTGGGATAGATAATCTGTGACTGATTGCCTTTTGACAACTGAAATTTGAATAAGTTGCCCTACGCCTACATTGAACTTGGAAAGGGGTCTACTTGAAACTTCAAACTCGATTTAAACGATTGAACCAATATAAAATTTGTTGTGACAGAGGGAAAGAATATTTTTCTACGAGTATTAATGTTATATACCGATTACGTTCAAATTATTCAAAATTAACACACACGTATTAACATGTATTCCGTGCAATAGAATTCAAATAAACAGCTTACTTTTTAACTAATCAGATCCCATGCTCTAAAGAAGATAAAATCCCACCTGAATGTTCCAGATAGGCCTATTTATTATTTTTACCCTGGTAGTTTTTTTTGTTAAGTTATTTTGAATTTACTTCGTCTTGTCTTACTTTTCTGATATTCTAAAGTAATTGTTGTTAAAGACAAATGTCGTTTTATATTGTCGCTTTTCACAATTTATAATCTAGCCAATTTGAATAGATTCAAGTTAAAATCTCACCAATATTACAGAAAAAGACATAAAATAATAATTATTGTGCAATTTTTATTTAGGCTATTAACAATGTTCGTGTAATAGGCATCAATACTTTTTTGCGTACCCCGTGTAGTCTGTCGCTGCTGCCATGGGTTCGTTACTCTTTTCAAATCTGGAACTGTTGTAGTACTAATAGTTTATGCGGTAACGCCTTTCGACTGTTTCGAATGTTACATTTTACCCTCGTGCGCAAACTCACACGCACGCGCGCGCATTTTGTTAAATTCAAAATTTCTAATTATTAAGTTTTTTGCTGTTATATTATCAATCCAAATTATTTTTGCATGGAAGTATACTAACTACTGTCTGATGTACTTTTCAGAATCAGTTTTTGTCTCGCCTTTGATAGACTGCACTGATGAATGGTCGATTTAATATTTACAATATAATGTAAAATTTTATCTAACAACCTATGTCAGAAATTCTAATCGAGTTTTTGTTAAATCATTCAGCCTTTGACTATGAAGAAGTTAAATTGATTATTCAAAATGAACGCAGACAATAGAGTTTCCATACTTCCATACGAATAGAAACACGCACACACACACAAGCAGTTCAACGTGTTTACTGTGGAAACTGGTGAACATTTACCGGTGAACCTATCAATCGTATAACACTGAAGGTGGGCTCCAATGGTGGGGCCGAAACGTCTGTTGTAATTAACAGCATTAAACCAGGGCCTAATAGCCCGGAAAGAAATTACAACTTTAACAGGGGTGACGCAGGCCGTGGAACCTGAGGCATCAGTTTCCGCGTGGTCAGCCGAATTTTCATATAATCGAACTATCCTCGGACCAGTTAGTTCGGATAAGTGACACTCTGTTTATTAGCACAGTGAATTTTGTGCTATTTTTTCTTCTTTTTTTTTTGATATTGTTGTAGTGTAGAGGAGCCAACAAATGATGTACCGGTATACATTTTCATCGCCCTTTAGCCTCGTTTCAGTTGAATTTGCTTAGATAACTGTGTGTGTATAACATATAGGGGTATTTGGTCAGTTTATTTTGTTGTGAGCAAATGGAAACACACACACACACACACACACACACACACTCGCCGGATCGTTATTTGTGCTGTATAGCAAGCAGCAATAGTTTACTAGTTTGTTGTTGTAGTGGTACTACTGGTGTTTTGTGTGATGTTGGCGGCGGCTAATTGTCAAGTCACGGCCTCCCTGTGCTAGCGTCTCCCCCTTCCCCGAGGGCTCGCTCTGGTGGTGGTGCTTCTGATTAATGACTGCCTTGTCCAATAAATCCAGCTGACTAATTGACGAGGTCGCCGGCGTTGGGTTGATAAATTTACCCAAACTCACGAAATTAAACCGCTCTTCCTCATCTACACACTGCCACACCTCTGGCCAACAATAGGCCTACCTGTGTACTGGTAGTCGGAGCGTTATGGAAACTCTAAAACACAATGTGTATGTGTGCGTGCGTGCGTGTGCTTGTGTGTGTAATTGTACGTTGTTTGTATTGGATTCCGCTTTGAATAGTCCTACGTTGTGAGTAACTTATCAAAATCTTACGAACTGGTTTAATGTTAGTTAAGGGAACTTAGTTATAACTAACCAAAAGAGAGGAATTCTTGTGTTCGCTCATATCACGGCAGTCACCAGTAGAGTACCTAGTAAATTGTTGTATTTATGACTTAAAAACACTATTTAACACCGATCTGAATAAGCTCTTACAAAAACTTATAACTAACCCTACAATTAAAGTAATAAGAAAATATGGCCCAAAATATATTTGGTTTATACCTAAATATTTAAACGTTGTGATTTACCATATGTATGATCGCTTTATAAATGTGAATTCTGGTTATTGGCCATCCTATAAAAAGATCTGGAATGGAAATTAAAAGTTTGAACGTTGGCTTTACTTTAAACCTTCCATTATTTGAATTCCCATATTACTAGATTCACTATAAACAATCCTAAAACACGCTATCTCTCTCTCTCTCTCTCTCTCTCTCTCTCTCTCTCACACACACACACACACACACACACACACACACACACACACACACACACACATATGATTAACTTGGAAACTATTCGATCTAGACGCCTTCAAAGTAGTCCTATCCAGTTCGAGTTCCACCAATGTTTCTGCCATGATTTGAAACATTTCTGGAAATCTCCATTCGGGATGCTGTGCAGTTCCGATAGCGAATCCTCGTTTATCTAGTCAGTCGACTGAAAATGTCAGCCTGTTAATCTGTGTTTTAATTTGGGGTCCATCTGTGCTTGGTTAAACGAGTAAGTTGGTTGCGGAACGATTGTTGTCTCGTTTTACGCAAATAGCTGACGGATTAATAGCGGTGTGTGTGCGGGCGCGTTGTCAGCATGGACCGTCCGTCGTTTTGACCTCCAAGCGTTAGCCTTTTTTCTCTGATAACCTCACGAAGACGTTCAGTTATTTCAAGATAACAGTCATTGTTCTCTGTCGTGCCTTGTGGAAGAAATTCTCTGTGAATTTCGCCCTTAGAATGGAAAAACCGTGTCAGGATAACTTTAACGTATGACCGTACTTGTCTCACTTATTTCTAAGTGAAATAACGGTAAGTGAATATGACGGTTTTCACGTCATAATTATTGAAATTAAGATCCGGGCTGGAAGGCCGTGGTCTACTGCAATTACCAACGGTCACCGTGTCAGTTGTATTCAAAACCGTTTTCACTGAAGATGGATTTCAAAGGTGAGGCCTAAATGTCTGATAATAACATCCGTCAGAATAGCAATTGTAGTAGACCACAACATGGATCTTAACTGTAATAATTATTCGTACTTGTCTGGTTCATTCGGTCGAAGAAAACCGTTTTGATAGCCGTTGTGTTGATTGAGTGTTCGTTTCAATATCGTATTCATACATCCATATCTTAGCTCCGGTAACGTTGTTTTGTAAAAACCTCTCATCGTTAGCTCGATTCAGAAGCTAGATTTATATAAACTTAAATGTCTTTTGTTGAAATTGCTACTATTAGCCGGGGTGTTAGACCGCGATCCACAATTTTTGTTGACAAACATTTCGACCCCGCCATCGGAGCCATCATCAGTGTCTGAGATTTGCATGGTGTCAATGATGAGGTATAGACTACATTCTCTGGGGTGAATTGGCGGACACCATGCAAATCTCTGCCTGGTAAAAACTCAAAGGACCACGACGTAATAGTAGCAATTCCAATAGGCTTGCCACAATTTTTTATTAACCAGCTGGTAGACCTTTTTAAGGGGGGGGGTGAGAAGGGAAGCTAGAATTATAATATAAACATTAGTAGGCCTATACAAGTATAAATATAATACTCAATACCTGAAGAAGTGTAAATAAAAGAAAATATTTCTTACAAACTTAAGTGCAGTACTTTAAATTGTGTTCAATCAAAAAATTACTCATTACATTAAGAATTTGCAAGAAGTGTGTAATTTAAACTTCTTTTATAAAGCAGTCATATTTTTCACTTCAATGTTCCTTTCTCAATACGTCTGTTTTGTTATTTTATTTTGTAAAAAATTCATTACAACTAAGTCCAAAATTTACTTTACACAGCATCAACGGACGCACTGTTGACTCCTGCATTAAACCTCTGTCATCAATGATGCATTTCCCTAACGTTGTTCATCAATGAGAACACTCTCTCTACATTCTCTCGCCCGTTATTTATTCTACGAACCAAATGCACCGACCGAGACATTTCGGCAACCGGGCGGGACACCGGGACTGCACTCTGACACCGGGACGTATGGGAAGCCTATATTTCAAAAATGCTGAAGCGGGCCGTGAAAGCTTAAGAACTTCTATTTAATTTCTTTTGCCTGTCACTCGGAAGGTGAGATACAAATTTGGCTGCTACGCGACTCGTGCTTAAATTTTGTGAAAAATTCCACGACTGAGAGTTTTTTTATAACACTTGCTTCTTCAACTATCTCGAAAACAGTTAAACAACGGATGGAACGGATGATTTCCCAAAATTTCGCAACGGTTTCATCAGTTTTCGATGTTGACGATTGGCCACAACTAGGACCATAATCAGTTGAAGTTCGGTCATCTTTAAAAAACGGTCCACCAATCGTGCGTTTGGGTTCGGCTTTAAGCTTGACTGCTGCACGCTGTTTGTATCATTTTGGATGTTCGCATAAAGCGTTTTCCAAATTTAACACAACATTTCGCATAATTCGTTGTTCATGAAAATCGCTTAATTTAAAGGTAATAAAAATCGCAGAGCACACTAACTCTTGGCGACACAAACAGGCTCAGCACGTAGACTTACATTGCGATTTTTTTCTTTGTGTGACCCCTCTTTCCTTTTATGTCCCTTTTGTTTATGAGTATCAAACAACTTATTTTATTTTAATATTTTTTTTTTAAAGAGAAGTCACAAGTCAATTAGGACTAGGCTGGAGCCTAGAGAAGCAAAAATTGTGCCGGGTCCAGTATGACGGGACTTGCAATGAAACTCAGCTGTAATGTAACAATAACAAGTTTATTGTATGCCTAGAATTCATACATGCAGGCCAACTCTATGACATAATTATCCCCCCCATGAATCATAAATATCACGAACAATTTAAGCCCTGCTTTAACAATGTTAGAGAAAACCAACAGGTGTATAGCATAACGAGTGTGTATAAATTCAGTGAATACATATATATATAAATATAACAGCATAACAAGTGTGTATAAATTCAGTGAATACATATATATAAAAATATAACAGCATAACAAGTGTGTATAAACTCAGTGAATATATATATATAAATATAAAGTTCTCCCCCATCTTGTGGCTAGCTAGACTCGGACAAACATAACAACACACACAGAAACATAAGGCACATAGACTCACAATTACATTAATTCTAACACGAATGCCCCTGGAATGCACCCACCTAGCAGGCAGTGTAACTACAATACTCAGAACCCAGCAGTGATAAAATATTCGCCCATCAACAACCCGTTTTTGCAGAATTACATAAAAGCCAAAACCCTAGAAAGGATGATAAAAACTCATAACGCATAAATAAAACCGGACCGCCCATTTGCATAGCATTCCACTGATCAATAACTCATCATGAGTGTATGAACCTTAAGTTCCTTCCACAGCATTAAATAAAAATTTACAGAACTACATCACCGGATTTCAAACGGTTACTTTACTTCACAAATTCCGGAGGATTTAAAAATCAATATGTACTTTAACAATCAGAAATTAATCACTCGAGGCTTTACAATTTCAGAAAAATTTAGACAATGTATGTTTTACAAAAAATAATGAGTATATGTTTTATAGTTAAAGAAAATTAAACAGCAGATACTACAAGTGAAAGTTAATCAATATGTGTTTGCCAGTTAAGAAAAACAATCAGTATAGCCCTTTTGTAAGGAGCAAAATCAACTAATATATGTCCCGAAGAAAAACAAATTATTTTCTATCAACCCCGAATGGCTATATAAATATAATTAAAATGAAAAAATACAATAAGGCGGTTGTGCCCTAGCAGCTGCGGCAGCGCGCCAGCATGCGGTTGACAAAGTTTGACAGGCCTCCAACCTGCCTGAGGTTGCACCAACATGTGTCAGAGAAAAACTAAGTCCCCTTTTAAACCCCAGAAAACGGCCCAAAAAAAAACACAGGAAACCCCCAGCCCTTAAATGTTAAACCCATAGTGAAGTTAATATTTATTCACTCCTGTTCCAGCCGGAACAGAGCTACTAACCTGTTCTATAAATTTTGTAAAGAGTTAAATGCTAATGAGATGCAAACTGTAAAATGTCCAAGTGTAAAAAATATCTGGCACGCTCCCCCAGTGCAGCACACAATTACAAGCAGTGCACTTAGTGTTATGTAAATCAGTTATAAAAAAAGTGTTCTTGAATTTAACTTATAATGTTCAGAGTTATGATCAGCTGCTCCCCTTTCTAGCAGACAGTCTGGACACGTGGTCACATGGCTTCGAAGATATTTAATGTAAAACAGGCGCACTGCCGGCCCGGCCCCAAAAGGAAAATAAAAGTGTGAATATCACCTTAGTGCCGCTGGCAAGTGCTACATCGAGAACGAGTCACCAGCTCCCTCTTCGAACAGGATCTTGTTTAATGGTCCATGACTGATGCAGGTGTACGGCGATCAGCAAGGCCAAATCTCCGGCTTAATTCAAGAACCCTGTTAATTCAAATAAATTAGAGAAATGTTCACCAAAAATATACACCCGAGTTCAGGTAATTAACCTCAGAACGGGCCTCCAACTAACTCTCAATAAATGCACAAGTTTTATTAATAAAGTTTTCGCAACCAGCTTAAAGGGTAGAAAATCAGCCATGGAATAAGTAAATTTGAATAATGAACAGACTTTATTAAACGTGGCGTAATGTAAAAGTCATCAGCTCACTGGCTACATGCCTCGACAGAACTTTGCAGGTTAAACAGCCACGTGGTGAGCGATAATCATGATTGGACCAAAAAATTCAACTGCAAGGCACTCACAGCATTAAGAATGTTTTAACATTAATTAAATTTCATCCATGGAAGTTCTCACAAATAATTCTCTACTGGGAAGTTAATTAACAAGCTCCCCGACATTCTGCTGCATGAATTGACACAGTTCACGACCTGACTACGCACTGCCTTTTTGGCCATTAATTTTTTTAATGTAGTACACTTTTATCATGACAATGACGATTGCAATACCTCTCACACTATTCTAGTAATAATAAACGGAACATGGGCTATATACTGAGCATTAAGTAAATTACTGAACAATGAGTTTTCTCTTAATATAAAAACTGTCGGGTCGCACACACATAATTACGTGTTTTATATACGGTTACATACACCTAGTTATTAATCATCCATTTAATATGAATTACTTATAAGACATAAAATAATGCAATTCTTACCGGGAGTCGTTTACGCTTCAGCCAGCCATGAAGAAACAGAAACTACGCCGTAATTGTTCGAAGAGAGAGACGGACCGTTGTATCTCGCAGCGGGGCAGTGAGTCCTCAGCCGTTAGCAGCAGAGCCAAAATGCTCCCCTTACTACAAGTTGCGCGCGCAGCCTTAACCGAGGCGGACAAAGTTCGCTTCAGCTGACCCTCGCATACACTTTATTTTACAATTAAAAAAACTTTTCGAAAACCTTCGATAGCCGGATTTACACCGGCACACTCCCACCCCGAAAGGGCAACCCGGTTGCCCCATTCTGAAACTCTGGGAAAGTACCCTGCAGTGTACCCCCTTCTTAAATTCGTTGGTGGACATCGTGGGTAAGGTGGCTCGGCGGCACTTGCTCCCAGGGGAACAGAGGCTCAGAAGGGAAAACGAAAGAGACGAAAGAAGACATGTAGTGTGTAAGTGTATTATAACTGTTTTTATTGGGAGTAATTGACAATTGTAATGCCCCACGTTCTTTGGGCGGCAAATATAACTAAATATTTTTAGTTACTATTACTGTTTATAGTTATTGTTTTATTTACTGTTAATCAGCTCTGCCCCGCGTTGTTGGAGCGCCAAATATAACTATATTTTATTTATGCAAATTTACTTGCATCAATTAATTTATAATCTTAATTATGTTCCCTAGTGTGGGCGTCAAATGCAATGCTAATATTAATTGTCAACGTTTACTATCTCAGGGTTTTTTTTATTGTAATAATAATTTATTCATTAGTAGTTATGTAATCACAGGTTATATTACTCTATTATTTAATATTACTTGGAAGGAATTGACAGCTAATTCTAATGATTAATTTAATATGGTTTTCTTCAATAAATATACAAGACGGGTTTGTCTGTATACTACTACATTTATTACGTTAACGATTATTGTTATTGGTATCATAGTACAAATTTGATTAACAATTGGTTATCAAGAAGTATTTTAATACATTATTTCTACCAATAAAATAAAACAATTATAAAAGAAACTAAAATATCTCTTCACACTTCAGTATTCCTTTTATCCTACGATTACTTTTGAGTATCATAGTATCATTAAAGCATGAATTACTTCTTACAAACTAATTGCTCATTTCATTATAAGTATAATTTTAAATGGATTCATAATAGTGTGCTGTCTATAATTCTCTATAATTTTAAAACACTGTGATTTTATCATTTATAAGTAAGTTTTAAATGAGTATATCCTATATTATGAAATTCTCTATGTGGATTCTTTTAGAGAGACAGACAGGTGATTTAGAAATAAAATTAATACATAAAAAATTTACTTTGATGACGTATTCCATAAACTACGGCGCGTCGTCATTCTGGACTCTCTCTCTACTACTTAATTCAGCGTATGGAGATGTAGACGCTCCTTCAATTGGGTTGAAGACTGTCTCATTGCGTGCATAAGGAATGGAACTCCTACATGACGTAATTCACACGTATACACTTTCACTATTATATATATTTATTTTCACTTCACAGATCGTTTTATTAATGACATCACTTGATTCTAAGTAAACTATTCGAACCGTTACTTCGAATTTCCGTAAACTTTAGCTCGACTCTCTAAGTGTTCTAGTCACTACTCCGAATCATTATAACGAACTTCACCGACTCTCCGTAACCTTAGTTCTCGACTTACGAAGTTTTTTTGTAAAACTTTTAAGTGTTATAGTCACTACTCTGGATCATTATAACCGACTTCACCGACTCTCCGTAACCTTAGTTCTCGACTTACGAAGTTTTTTAGTAAAGACTCTCTCGAAAAATTTGGTAAAGACCCTCAATCTCACCCTCGTCCTGTGTATTTATCATCCCTCTACTCTTCCCACTATTTTCTTACTCTTCCCCACTTAAGTCCTTTCTCGTACTTCAGCTTCGTTTCCATTGGTTCTTTCTCTGTCTTCCTGGAGAAAGCCCCTCCTTGTACTCTCACAAGTTACTCCGCCCATACCCGTTCATGGTTGGCTCCACCCCATCGTTTGAGTCGGATGACCAATTTCACGGCTGTCTATCACCCTCGTATTTTGGCGTACTTGTCCTTGATGGATACAGTGCTTTTTAATTGTTGTGTGGCCCTTTTCATCTGCTCTTTTTGTGCACCATCTGTCCTGCTTCTTACCCGTGACCAATTTCTCGTATTGTCAACTAGTTTCTCCTAGTCGTTCCCACGACGAGTGTGGTCAATTCTGAGTATTCCAGACAGCTGCTATATCTTGCTCTCCAAGCCTTTCTTCGTCGCGTACCCTTCTGGTAAAGCTGGACGTCCCGTCGTTCGTTCATAGTGGAAGCGTATTGTCTATTCAAGTCAGGCTTTTCCTTTCTATTGTTTCTTCTTAGTGATATATTTCTCCTTTGTCTATCTTGGGCCGTTGCGCGTCACCCGCAATTCGCTTCACCGTACAACTGCTGCGACTTTAGGCATTGTTCGCCTAAACCCTTGCCTTCCCTTGTCTTGAACAACATGTTACCGAGCCATCGTATATCTGTCAGCAACCCTCGTTACACCGTCCACTTACAAAAATAAATTTTATCTAGACATTTCATAGTTATAACTGTCCCCAATTTGGGTCGATTGATCAATCTTCCGGATCAAATGGAGCCAAATTCACGCCCGATCTCTCTGGTATTCTTCAGTGCTCATCTTTCCATGAATATAGTGTATCAGAAGTGTCATCTTTTGGGTTGACCTACTGTCTGGTGGCACCTTACTGTTGGTGGGTTTTTGGTCCCTATATCGAATTTATTGCTGACATCACCCTTTTATGAATCCATTTTTTCATAAATCTTTACCTAATTGAACATTTATGAGCTTAATTAATTTATATTTAATTGCTATCTTATTTATGAATTTATTGCCGCTACATATTATTTAAATTTACTCAATATTTCACACAAATACGAAAAAAACTAAATTATATGCTCATTACAAATATAACAATACTTACAAATTAGAATCATGATTAACTTTATGTGTCTCTGGCAGTTTGTCCATAGATAATAACATAAGTGATATTATGACTCTTAACTCAGTGTTATTTACTATTCACATAATTTACTTACTTGTCCAATTTACAAAGCCTTTATACATTCTTAAAGCTATACATGAATATCGGATTTGCTTCACAACAATTTCCTACTTAAATTAGTTCTGTTTCCATATTATATCTTTGAGTTAAATTTGCTTAATGTACATATACTTTAGTTGATATTGAGCAATAAAATAGACACAATTACAAAATTAATAATAATAATCATTCAAGTTTTTATACTCTCATATCACTATACAATAAGTTAGAAATTTATTGCTAATTACTTTATAATAGCACACAGAATTTCCTTATTACTACCAACTACTATCTTACTAATTTATTATGACATAACATAGATTCCAATTATACTGATAGTTCATAATTTAGTAGATGACTATATACATTTACATAATTCTTCTTATAACATTTCTTTTTGTATACAAGGCAATTGATCATTCCCCTAAGCAATCTGAATGATAAAGTTTCAATTGTCTTGTATTAAATACTCCTCGGGCTACCTTCTTTCCGTCCTCTTGCAACACGTATGTGGCACCTCCAATTTCTTTCACGATCCTATATGGTCCTTCGTAGAGAGCACAGAATTTTCCAATTATATTCTGTGTTGCGTCGGAGGGTTTATATGTGCGTATCAGCACTTGATCTCCGACCTTGAACTTCGTTATACTTTTGGATTTATTAATCCTGTCAGCCTGCGTACTTCCTTTCATTTTAATACGTAGTTGGATCTTGCTGAGATCTACCTTTTCGTTCGGAAGCGCAGATGCATCCACATATTTCTCTCAATCTCTGGTCGGCTTCTTTCCGAACCGGGCTTCATATGGTGTCATCCTTATTGTTTCCTGGTATGTCTCATTCAGGCAGGCTTTTATGATTTTAATACAAGATGCCCACTTAGTGTGTTTCTCTCGCACAAACACTCTGAACAGGTTCCCCAGCTGCCGGTTCCACCGCTCCGCAATATTCGTACACGGGTTTCGAATCGCAGTGAAACTTGGCCTTATTCCCAATTCTTCTAAACCACGTGCCCATTTTTTTTGAAGTGAACTGGGTTCCATTATCCGTCAGAATGTTGACTGGCTTGTCGTGATCCTTAATATATTGTTGGATCCTCTTTAAGGTGACAGTTGTCGTGGCTCGCCGTAGTGCGTACAACTCCACAAATTTAGTAAAGTTGTCAACCATGACTAACAGGTATTTAACACCACCACTGGATGTAGGGAGTGGCCCATAATAATCAAGGCTGACCAACTCTCCCCTGTGTTTTGGTACAATTGGTCGCGTCTCCCCTGCTATGGTCCTATTTCCGCTGTCTTTACATTTTTGACAGACGTCACAGGATTTTATTATCTGACTAACTGTTTTACACATCGCGTCCATAGTAAAACACTCCTTCAGTAGTTGCATCGTTTTCTTTGTGCCCGTGTGTCCATAAATTTGATGGATTTCTTTAATTAATTCTGTTCGGACTTCCTTGGGAATATACAGTTTCCAATTTTCCTTAACTTTACGGTACAGTTTCTTATTAATGAGTTTGTAGTACTTATTTGTGTGGTCATCGGTTCCTTCATGGAGCTTATTTATTAATGTCGCCACCTTTTCATTCATACTTTGGATTCGCCCTATGTTACGTAATTTTTCTGCAACATCTTTAGTTAATTTAACTTCAATACTGTTAATATAATATTCATACCTTTCCTCCAGTGCGTCATCCCCTTTATGGTCCTCTGGGTATCTACTGAGGGTATCAGCAACCACGTTCTCCTTGCCCTTACAATGTCGTATTTCGAAGTTATATTCTTGGATACTCAAGATCCATCTTGTGATTCGTGTATTGTTTAGGTGGCACTTCTGTAAGAATGTTAAAGCTTTGTTGTCTGTTATGATGGTTAACGGCTGCCCTAGAATGTAAATCCTGAATTTTTGTAAACACTGGACTATTGCGAGGAGTTCCCGTTCAGTGGCAAAATAATTCCTTTCTGCATTTTTGAATGTCTTACTTGTGAATGCTACTACAGCAACCTCTCCGTTGTTGTCGATCTGGTATAACTGACCACCATACGCATAGTTGCTGGCGTCACACTGCAAGTAAAAACGTCTTCCTGTTATGGGAAACTTCAACATAACGGTATCTATAAATAAGGTTTTCACCCTTTTAAAGTGGTCTTCCATAATTGAGTCCCATTTGAATTTTTGACCCTTTTGAAGTAGTTTCAACAGCGGTTGGGTGTACACTGCATACTTGGAGGTAAATTTATTATAAAAGTTTGTGAGGCCTAAAAAACCTTTAAGTTGTTTCGTATTTTTGGGCGACGGAAAGTTTTGTATAGCTGCAACCTTCTCCGGCGTAGTTTTTATTCCACTAGTGGTGAGGCAATATCCCAGGTATTGAATTTGTTTCCTAAAGAACTGTGATTTCTCTAGGTTTATTGTCATGTTTGCCTGTTTCAAGTTCTCTAACAGATCTGTTAAGTGTTTAATGTGGTCATGTTCATTTTCGGAGAAGCATAAAATATCATCCACGTAAACAATAATATTTTTCTTCACATCTTCCCTTAGGAAGTGATCTAACCCACGTGCTAAACTGGCGAGACTTGTGCTGAGTCCAAACGGTGTCACACAAAACCTATAACACTTGCCTTCATGCAGGAATCCGGTGTAGTCTCGACATGACTCTGCCAATGGTATCTGCCAAAAGCTGCTGGTCAGGTCGATGGTCGACATTACGCGAATGTTGCTACACCTGGCCAAGATCTCGTTGATCGGGGGTGGTCCCTCGTAGTCAGGCGTAGTCACGCTGTTTATCTTCCGCGCATCCAAACATAACCGAACCCTTCCATCTCGCTTAATGACAGTCACTAGGGGGTTAACATAAGCGCTTTGTGTACGTTCAATAATCCCGTAATTTATCATTCTTTTAATTTCTGTTTGAACGGCTTGGTGATATTTTATTGGCACGGGCCAGCCTCTCTGCAGATACGGTGTTTTATCGGATACTGTGAAGTGGTGTTCATATCCACGGATGCGTCCTGGCCTCTCATCAAATACATCTTGGTACCTGTATAACAATTGTTCCAGCTGCCGTCCCATTGTGGCGTCTGCGTCCTCCATTTCCTTGATTTTTTTATTAATTTTCCCGTCAATGTTGTCAACCTCTTCCTTGATTTCCATCAACGGTAATTCGTAAGATTCTTCAATAGCGAAAGTATTTACATCGGTCTTCATTTGTATGTTATTTCTTTCGATATCTATTTTACTATGCGTTTGTTTCAAGAATTGCATTCCGAGGATACACTCTCGTGCAAGTCCTGGGACGATTAAAAACACACAATCATAATGAACGTTATTATTGACGTGAATTTCACAAAATATTTGTTTTCTAACGTGCTTAGATCGTTTGCCCATGGCGCTAATTATCGTTGTGTTATTCACGCTAAGTACTTCGTGTTGGCCGATTTTATCTTTATTATTGTTGTACCATTCTTCCGATAAGGCATTAATGGCACTGCCCGTATCAATCAAGGCGATTAAATTTATTTTATTAATGCTAATACTTAACTCAGGAGTTTTTACAAACGATATGTTAATGTTCTGTTCCGGTTCTTCCAAGAGTTCGTGACGTAAGTCTGGAAACAAAATATTTACTTTGGTGTCGATTCCGTTAGACCGCTCGGTTTGTTGGTAAACAGTGGGGCACATTGACCCACTTAGTTGTCAATTATTGTCCTTTTTCGTGTTTCCTCCCCCATTACTTTTGCTGCTATCTGATGCCTGGTTGTCAACAACTAACGAATTTATGACTGGCTGCCTGCCCTCAGCCTTCGGCTTCGTTACATAATCTTTTTGCCACCCTCGCCTTTGTTCATCGCCCCATTGCTTGTGTTGCTTGGGAAAGTTGTGTTCGTTGGCCTTTCTGGGTCCACGTTCTTCTGTCTTTTGCGCGTCATTATGTGCGCGACTTGATACATTCATGTATTCACGTAATAGAATTTCAAAATTATTAATCGAGGTTATCCCTCTTGTTACGACGGCTACCTGTATTTCTCTATTGTAGTGCCGCGCTAATTTCTTAATCAGATGTTGATCTGACATGATTGGTATCAATTGCCGACACTGTAACACAAACCTTTCCATGTATTGTATCGTGCTGAGAGTTCCGTGAGAGTTGTATCGGCCGTATTCAAGCTGGTCACGAATCCGTTCCTGTTGAATCGCTCCCCAGTATTTCTCTACAAATCTTTCTTCAAATTCTTGGAACGAGTTTATTTGGCTTCTTACGATGCGCCACCATATGGCTGCTTCTCCAGTTAAATGTCTGACGATCCACCTCGTGTTTTCTGTTGGGTAATACGCTTCTTGTAACTCCTTGAGTTCTTTTAGGAATTCCATAGGGAAGCTAGCTTCACCATCAAATGTGATTTCTTTATTGCCATGATTCCCATTTATGGCGACGGCCGGTCGTTGTTCCATTTCTTCCAGCCTCCGCTGAACTCTCTGCTGATTTTCCCGTATTGTTGACAGGTTACTAGCCATCTCATCCAGCCTTCTACCCTTCTCTACTGAAACTCCGTTTATTTTCTCCTCGGTGCTGTGGTGAGCGTCCTTCAGACTTCTTACCTGACGTTCGACACCTTCGATTTGTTTTTTGTTCAGATCTTGGGTCTTATTGATTGCTTCTTCCCATTCTCGGCGGTCCTTTTCGCGTAACTCTTTATTTTCTTTATTCTGTTTCTTTAATTCTTTATTGATTTCTTTCATCCCACTTTCACTCTTCTTCTGCAACTCGCCAAGTTTTCCTTCCCACTTCTTGGTTTGTTCTTGCAACTCAATATTTACCTGATTGATCTGGCCTTGTAAATTTTCATTTACTCTTGCGATATTTTCTTCTAACCTTTTGTTAATCCTTTCTTCTAATTTCCCAGCTTGTTCTTCGTTATGTCGCATTATTTCCTGTTTCTGTTCTTCGATCTGTCTTCTCGTTTCTTCACTTTGATTCTTGATGAACTCCATCAACATAGCGAAGTTCATCTCGCTACCGTCGGATGGTCCTCTCGCCCGATTTTGGCTATGTTCCTCGGCGGTGTTGTTACTTTCATTACTGTCCATGGTGTTATCTTCTAATCCTTCGACCCCCAACTGGTTGTTAATATCGAATTCTTGGCTTTTCGAATTCTCGTTTGTAGCCATTTTTGCCCGTAGACGCGTAATCATTCAGATATACTTAGGGTCTGATATTATTCTATTGTAACTTATTTCTAAACAACTTATAAATTTAACATGCACACTGTCTGCTCTCTGCCCGCTTAACAATTATACTTTTATTTGTCAAGCCGTGCGTGTGGGCGCCAAATATAACTGTTTTTATTGGGAGTAATTGACAATTGTAATGCCCCACGTTCTTTGGGCGGCAAATATAACTAAATATTTTTAGTTACTATTACTGTTTATAGTTATTGTTTTATTTACTGTTAATCAGCTATGCCCCGCGTTGTTGGAGCGCCAAATATAACTATATTTTATTTATGCAAATTTACTTGCATCAATTAATTTATTATCTTAATTATGTTCCCTAGTGTGGGCGTCAAATGCAATGCTAATATTAATTGTCAACGTTTACTATCTCAGGGTTTTTTTTATTGTAATAATAATTTATTCATTAGTAGTTATGTAATCACAGGTTATATTACTCTATTATTTAATATTACTTGGAAGGAATTGACAGCTAATTCTAATGATTAATTTAATATGGTTTTCTTCAATAAATATATAAGACGGGTTTGTCTGTATACTACTACATTTATTACGTTAACGATTATTGTTATTGGTATCATAGTACAAATTTGATTAACAATTGGTTATCAAGAAGTATTTTAATACATTATTTCTACCAATAAAATAAAACAATTATAAAAGAAACTAAAATATCTCTTCACACTTCAGTATTCCTTTTATCCTACGATTACTTTTGAGTATCATAGTATCATTAAAGCATGAATTACTTCTTACAAACTAATTGCTCATTTCATTATAAGTATAATTTTAAATGGATTCATAATAGTGTGCTGTCTATAATTCTCTATAATTTTAAAACACTGTGATTTTATCATTTATAAGTAAGTTTTAAATGAGTATATCCTATATTATGAAATTCTCTATGTGGATTCTTTTAGAGAGACAGACAGGTGATTTAGAAATAAAATTAATACATAAAAAATTTACTTTGATGACGTATTCCATAAACTACGGCGCGTCGTCATTCTGGACTCTCTCTCTACTACTTAATTCAGCGTATGGAGATGTAGACGCTCCTTCAATTGCGTTGAAGACTGTCTCATTGCGTGCATAAGGAATGGAACTCCTACATGAAGTAATTCACACGTATACACTTTCACTATTATATATATTTATTTTCACTTCACAGATCGTTTTATTAATGACATCACTTGATTCTAAGTAAACTATCCGAACCGTTACTTCGAATTTCCGTAAACTTTAGCTCGACTCTCTAAGTGTTCTAGTCACTACTCCGAATCATTATAACGAACTTCACCGACTCTCCGTAACCTTAGTTCTCGACTTACGAAGTTTTTTTGTAAAACTTTTAAGTGTTATAGTCACTACTCTGGATCATTATAACCGACTTCACCGACTCTCCGTAACCTTAGTTCTCGACTTACGAAGTTTTTTAGTAAAGACTCTCTCGAAAAATTTGGTAAAGACCCTCAATCTCACCCTCGTCCTGTGTATTTATCATCCCTCTACTCTTCCCACTATTTTCTTACTCTTCCCCACTTAAGTCCTTTCTCGTACTTCAGCTTCGTTTCCATTGGTTCTTTCTCTGTCTTCCTGGAGAAAGCCCCTCCTTGTACTCTCACAAGTTACTCCGCCCATACCCGTTCATGGTTGGCTCCACCCCATCGTTTGAGTCGGGTGACCAATTTCACGGCTGTCTATCACCCTCGTATTTTGGCGTACTTGTCCTTGATGGATACAGTGCTTTTTAATTGTTGTGTGGCCCTTTTCATCTGCTCTTTTTGTGCACCATCTGTCCTGCTTCTTACCCGTGACCAATTTCTCGTATTGTCAACTAGTTTCTCCTAGTCGTTCCCACGACGAGTGTGGTCAATTCTGAGTATTCCAGACAGCTGCTATATCTTGCTCTCCAAGCCTTTCTTCGTCGCGTACCCTTCTGGTAAAGCTGGACGTCCCGTCGTTCGTTCATAGTGGAAGCGTATTGTCTATTCAAGTCAGGCTTTTCCTTTCTATTGTTTCTTCTTAGTGATATATTTCTCCTTTGTCTATCTTGGGCCGTTGCGCGTCACCCGCAATTCGCTTCACCGTACAACTGCTGCGACTTTAGGCATTGTTCGCCTAAACCCTTGCCTTCCCTTGTCTTGAACAACATGTTACCGAGCCATCGTATATCTGTCAGCAACCCTCGTTACACCGTCCACTTACAAAAAAAAATTTTATCTAGACATTTCATAGTTATAGTATATGTGCGGCACGCTGACCTGATCAGGGCCAGCCCACCGCAAAGAGGGACAGAGAAGAAAGACAAAAGAAAAGCTCGGGAGCTCCCTGAGTTCCGACCTCCTGAGGCTTGTCCACTCAAGCCAGAACACGATAGCCACCTAAACAGGGCATCTGCCCCATATACCTACGGGGTAATTCTGTAATACAACCCCCCCATTTTACACCAACCATTACTGCACGGGCCAAGGGGAAAAGGGGCGATGACAGTCTCCATGATGCGGTGGTCCCCACTAGGGGACCTGACAGAGAGCCATGTCAAGTGTGACAATGGCACCTATCCAACATATATATATGAGTTTTACAAGTGTGCTCCAAGGGCATGCGGTGAAGTAGTAGTTCCCCAGAGCGCACAACCGGCCCCGGGAAACTACTCCCTCCCATCCTCTCTCCAACTCTTTTTTTTTGCTTTTCTACAGTTTTTTTTTTTAGGTAGGTTAGGAAAATCGGAAGGCGGAAGGTCAAGGATCATTGAAGGTCATGAGCTGGGACTAAAGGTAAGGACATGGCTCCCTCCGGACATAAGGACAATTGGAGAAAGCCAAGGCTCGCGCAGGAAGGGGCGCATCCCTGAAGTAGACAAACCCCACTGGGACTGTGGGAAACATCTACCCGCTACCCTATAATTCTCAATACCGCCCCCGGAGCACACCCTCTTAAAATAGACAACATCCCCACTCGCACAGAGACCACCATCATTCCCCCCCTTGTCACCCCGTTTACCCTCTTCTACACAGTTTCAATTTCGAGATATGTGTAGTAATCTCTTTAGGATTACTACCCGGCTCTTCCAACCGCGCCGTCACCGGTGACGTAAACCCGAGGATACGGTACGGCTCCGACCAACGATAGCATAATTTGGCGGCTCTTTTATCGGCAGCTGAGCTGATCGGGTGGCTCTGGCAGTAGACCAAATCTCCTACTTTAAAGGGATTTGGAATAAGCCCCTGATTATACCGACTACGGACGCGCTCGTGCGCACGAAGCAAATTCTTCCGGGCCTCTTTCCACCTATCTGCCGTCCTAATGTCCGGATTACTCGGCAGAAAATCGTCTATGTTCCATAAGTTGGCCAAGGGAAGCGTAGGCGAGACACCAAACATAACTTCAAAGGGAACGGCCTTATGAATGTCATGCAGGGCCGTATTGAAAGCTAGCTGTAACCACTTAAGGTTCTGGTCCCAGGTGGTCTGTTGTTCCGCATGATAGGCGATGAGTGCGGACCGGAGATTCCTGTTGAATCTCTCCGCGTGGGACGGCTGTGGGTAATAGGGGGAAGTGGTTACATGTTTGATGCCATTGGCGAAGCACATTCGCCGTAAGTCGCCTGAAATAAATTGTGGACCATTGTCCGAGACAATGATGGCCGGAAGACCGAAGTACTGAAATACATGACTCTGGAGCGCGCTTATGGTCAATCGAGCAGTTGCCTGCCGTAAGGGCAGTAGCCAGGCAAACTTCGAAAAAGCATCCACACAGACAAGTAGGTAAGCATTACCTGACTTGCTACGCGGGAAGGGTCTCACGTAGTCGATGAATAGCTTCTCCATCGGTCTGCTCGCCACATCAGATGACAACAGCCCCAACTTGGTGTTCTGGGCAGGCTTGCTTAAGCCACAGAGATGACATGCCTTCACCCGAGTTGCTATGTCCCTATCCATGCCCTTCCAGATGAAGTTTTTCCTAATACTGGAAATGGTCTTCGAAATCCCCTTATGTCCACCTACCGGGGAATTGTGGTAGTAGCTGAAAACCATGGGCACGAGTTTGCTAGGCAGCACTATCTTCGGGGCTCGCCCCTTTTTCTCTCTGCAACATAGGCCGCCCCTGGACAAGAAGTAAGGGACCTGCACGTTACCCTCTTTTAGATTTTGGATGATCGGACCCAACTCTTCATCATCTAACTGATGGGGTAACACATCAGTAAAAGCTAAAGGAAAGTCCAGTAAAACAGAACAGGGTTGCTCCGGCTGGGCTTCGCTGGGCTGGGAAAACATACGGGACAAAACATCTGCAACCACATTTTGAGTTCCCCGAATGTGTTGCACCTTGAATTTAAAGGATGAGATTTTAACCACCCATCGTCCAATCTTACCCAGCTGCCGGGGATGAGCGAGAAGCCAAGAGAGAGCCTGGTTGTCGGTCTCGAGCAGGAACTCAGCGTGTTCCAGAAAACGCCTGAACTCATCTAGAGCGTGTACAACAGCCAAACACTCTAGCTCATAGACTGAAGACTTCCGTTCTTGTTGGGTCAAAGTTCTAGATATAAAGGCCACAGGCTGCCTAGCACCATCAGCAACTTGGGACAGAACCGCCCCGAGCGCAATCGAACTCGCATCCGTCTGGAGGATGAACGGCCTCGAGAAGTCTGGCATTCTCAATACTGGAGGGGAAAAAATGGCTTCCTTCAGAGTCTCGAAAGCCTTCTGTTGCTTTTCCCCCCATACAAATTTGGCGCCCTTTTTCCGGAGTTCATTCAGAGGTGCCGCAATCTCCGCCGCGTTTGGGATGAAACGCCGATAGAAATTGACCATCCCCACAAATCTCGCGATGCCTTTGGCATCCTTTGGTGGGGGAAAGTCCCTGATTCCCTGTGTTCGCTCAGGATCCACAGTGACACCTCTATGGGAAATCAGGTGGCCCAGAAAAGAAATTTGTGTCTGGGCGAACTTCACCTTTTCGGGATTGACAGTGAGGCCGGCACCCCTCAACCTGCACATCACCTCTTCAAGATGACCCAAATGCTCCTCGTACCCCTTGCTGTACACCAGCAAGTCATCAAGATAATTGAAAACGTACTTGAACTTGACATCGTGAAAAACGGTGTCAAGTAAACGGGTGAGAGTTTGGGCCCCTACCGCTAGACCCATAGGAACCCTAGTGTACTGATAGAGGTTCCACGGAACACAGAATGCCGTGTATGGCCTACTTTCTTTCGTCAAGGGAATCTGGTGATATGCAGAGTTGAGGTCAATGATGGTAAAATACCTCGCCTCACTGAACCAATCGAACGCGGAATGAAGGTCAGGAAGTGGGACCGAATCTACCTCGATGTTAGCGTTCAGCTTGCGGTAGTCGATGACCATCCTGTGCTTACCTCCAGGTTTGGGAAGTAGGAACGCTGGACTGGCATAACTGAACTGAGAAGGTTCAATCATCCCTTGAACTAATAACTCTTGAACCTTCTCCCTCAAGATGCTCATCTTCGGAGGGGCAAACTTATAAGGGTGGGAGCGCACCACCTTGGAGTCCGTTAGGCGGATCTTATATTCCAAGAGATGTGTGAGCCCAAGGGCCGGAGTTAATACAGTGGGGAAACGCTCACACAACTGATCTAAAGCGGACCGCTGGGACTGGGAGAGGTGGTCTCTAGATGTGTCGGGGCACTTAACCTCTTGGATATCTTGCCTGGTCCCCTGATATCCAAGGAACGGGATTACAACTCCCCGATTAAATTTAAAATAACATTGGTGCTCTTGGATGTCAATAACGAGACCACTTTTGCAGATGAAATCGGCACCAATAATGCATTCAACTCCCAGAGCAGGAGAAACCAGAAAGCTCCACACCCAAGAAAATCCCTCGATTTTAAACTTGAAAGAAACTACCCGGGAAATGGGCAGAATTTCCTGGGATGCCGTCCAGCACACTACGGAAGTCTGTTCTGACCTTTTAATTAAACCCTGTCGTTCAAGGTCCTCGCACACTTTGGATGAAATGATGGATCTTGCTGATCCGGAGTCAACTAATGCTCTGAGTTGACTCTTTTTCAACTCCAACAGCAAGAAGGGGCATACGGAAGTGGGCCTAGAGATGGTTTGGAGGGACCTTGATGCCCAAAGACCTGGGACCTACAACTGGCCTGGAGGCGCGTACCTTAGAAGACCCACGAAAGGTAGGGGAAGACCTCCGACATATCTTCCCCTCATTGACCTTTTCCAGAATGACGTTGGGCGCCTTGGGGAGGGACGTTGGACTCGACCCAACCCCGGTACAAAATCGTCTGACGTGGCCCAACCTACCACACCTAAATCAAGTCACATTAGGCGAACGACGGCGCCTCTCGCTACAAGAGTTTGTAATTCTATTTTCATTACCACATGAGGATGGAACAATTCGCCCCCCATGCCTCTCGTGTCTTACCTTATCATGGGCCACGTGCTCACGGGACTCGTCAATCCCCTGGACCGTTCTAGAAAACACACATAGCCGTTCGAGGTCCGCAAAACAACGTGGACGGTCCGCGAACACCAAACGGGATCTCTCTTGGGGCGTCACCCCTTCTAAAATTCTTCTAACGACATCCTTCTCGGGCAACCCCAACCTCAAAACCCGAGCACATTTACGGATATCCTGCACAAAATCTCCCAACGCCTCTCCGTTGGCCTGTGCACGATAGAACCGGCTATGTTCCAAATGTTCACGTTGCCGACGGGGTATGAAAGAGTCCAACACCTCCCCATGGAGAGAGTCGATACTGCCACCACGACGCAGAGTGTTGGCGACCAGCTCAGCCAATGAACCCCGGCAGTACGGATATATAACGGACAAGAGGACCTCATCGGACAGCCCCGGAAAATCCGCCAACTCCAGGACGATGTCCAGAAAAACCAACAATTTGCCCTCATCCCCTCCATCCACCACCGGAAGTCTCTGGAGGATGCCGGAAATAGGATTGGGTAGTCTTTGATAACCTACCCCCGCCAGAATCACACAATACACTGAACACAAAACATAACCTACAAAAGCATATTTACAAGAAACAGAAAAACCCAAGTACTGTCCTTCCTTTGAGTAGACCCCCGGGTTCTCTAGCGCTGCGGAGACCTGGCCTATTCTGAACCATTCACATCCACGACAGAAGGAGACAAGTGACAAGCAACAATGCTAAACACACATAACATCAAACAACAATTCGACACACACGCCGTACCAACACATAACTCACAACAACCAACTAACAATTGAAAGTCATAATCCGGGAATTAGTACCTCAACATCAACCGGACACAAGTCGGTGCCGGTACCGATTTCCGATCGGGCCATACCGCATCCCGCCAATATGACACGCTAAACTCCGACCCCGAATCAACATTCCATCATCCAGGTCACGCTTAAGACTCCCCGGCCGTACAACCGTTACATTTTTCAAACACAAATAACCGCCTCAGTGGTGCGACCCGACTCACAAGTTACACTACCTACAACTAGCCTACACGGGCATATACCAAAACTATGTCACAACAATGGCATTAATATTTCCGAGTTTGCAAGCCCCGTCACACACCAGGACCCAAGGGTTCAAGCCTAGAATGAACCACGCTCTCTGCTACAATTTGCAGGAGCAGACTTTATAAACCACGCTCTGCTACCATCTGTGACCCCTCTTTCCTTTTATGTCCCTTTTGTTTATGAGTATCAAACAACTTATTTTATTTTAATATTTTTTTTTAAAGAGAAGTCACAAGTCAATTAGGACTAGGCTGGGGCCTAGAGAAGCAAAAATTGTGCCGGGTCCAGTATGACGGGACTTGCAATGAAACTCAGCTGTAATGTAACAATAACAAGTTTATTGTATGCCTAGAATTCATACATGCAGGCCAACTCTATGACATAATTATCCCCCCCATGAATCATAAATATCACGAACAATTTAAGCCCTGCTTTAACAATGTTAGAGAAAACCAACAGGTGTATAGCATAACGAGTGTGTATAAATTCAGTGAATACATATATATATAAATATAACAGCATAACAAGTGTGTATAAATTCAGTGAATACATATATATAAAAATATAACAGCATAACAAGTGTGTATAAACTCAGTGAATATATATATATAAATATAAAGTTCTCCCCCATCTTGTGGCTAGCTAGACTCGGACAAACATAACAACACACACAGAAACATAAGGCACATAGACTCACAATTACATTAATTCTAACACGAATGCCCCTGGAATGCACCCACCTAGCAGGCAGTGTAACTACAATACTCAGAACCCAGCAGTGATAAAATATTCGCCCATCAACAACCCGTTTTTGCAGAATTACATAAAAGCCAAAACCCTAGAAAGGATGATAAAAACTCATAACGCATAAATAAAACCGGACCGCCCATTTGCATAGCATTCCACTGATCAATAACTCATCATGAGTGTATGAACCTTAAGTTCCTTCCACAGCATTAAATAAAAATTTACAGAACTACATCACCGGATTTCAAACGGTTACTTTACTTCACAAATTCCGGAGGATTTAAAAATCAATATGTACTTTAACAATCAGAAATTAATCACTCGAGGCTTTACAATTTCAGAAAAATTTAGACAATGTATGTTTTACAAAAAATAATGAGTATATGTTTTATAGTTAAAGAAAATTAAACAGCAGATACTACAAGTGAAAGTTAATCAATATGTGTTTGCCAGTTAAGAAAAACAATCAGTATAGCCCTTTTGTAAGGAGCAAAATCAACTAATATATGTCCCGAAGAAAAACAAATTATTTTCTATCAACCCCGAATGGCTATATAAATATAATTAAAATGAAAAAATACAATAAGGCGGTTGTGCCCTAGCAGCTGCGGCAGCGCGCCAGCATGCGGTTGACAAAGTTTGACAGGCCTCCAACCTGCCTGAGGTTGCACCAACATGTGTCAGAGAAAAACTAAGTCCCCTTTTAAACCCCAGAAAACGGCCCAAAAAAAAAAACACAGGAAACCCCCAGCCCTTAAATGTTAAACCCATAGTGAAGTTAATATTTATTCACTCCTGTTCCAGCCGGAACAGAGCTACTAACCTGTTCTATAAATTTTGTAAAGAGTTAAATGCTAATGAGATGCAAACTGTAAAATGTCCAAGTGTAAAAAATATCTGGCACGCTCCCCCAGTGCAGCACACAATTACAAGCAGTGCACTTAGTGTTATGTAAATCAGTTATAAAAAAAGTGTTCTTGAATTTAACTTATAATGTTCAGAGTTATGATCAGCTGCTCCCCTTTCTAGCAGACAGTCTGGACACGTGGTCACATGGCTTCGAAGATATTTAATGTAAAACAGGCGCACTGCCGGCCCGGCCCCAAAAGGAAAATAAAAGTGTGAATATCACCTTAGTGCCGCTGGCAAGTGCTACATCGAGAACGAGTCACCAGCTCCCTCTTCGAACAGGATCTTGTTTAATGGTCCATGACTGATGCAGGTGTACGGCGATCAGCAAGGCCAAATCTCCGGCTTAATTCAAGAACCCTGTTAATTCAAATAAATTAGAGAAATGTTCACCAAAAATATACACCCGAGTTCAGGTAATTAACCTCAGAACGGGCCTCCAACTAACTCTCAATAAATGCACAAGTTTTATTAATAAAGTTTTTGCAACCAGCTTAAAGGGTAGAAAATCAGCCATGGAATAAGTAAATTTGAATAATGAACAGACTTTATTAAACGTGGCGTAATGCAAATGTCATCAGCTCACTGGCTACATGCCTCGACAGAACTTTGCAGGTTAAACAGCCACGTGGTGAGCGATAATCATGATTGGACCAAAAAATTCAACTGCAAGGCACTCACAGCATTAAGAATGTTTTAACATTAATTAAATTTCATCCATGGAAGTTCTCACAAATAATTCTCTACTGGGAAGTTAATTAACAAGCTCCCCGACATTCTGCTGCATGAATTGACACAGTTCACGACCTGACTACGCACTGCCTTTTTGGCCATTAATTTTTTTAATGTAGTACACTTTTATCATGACAATGACGATTGCAATACCTCTCACACTATTCTAGTAATAATAAACGGAACATGGGCTATATACTGAGCATTAAGTAAATTACTGAACAATGAGTTTTCTCTTAATATAAAAACTGTCGGGTCGCACACACATAATTACGTGTTTTATATACGGTTACATACACCTAGTTATTAATCATCCATTTAATATGAATTACTTATAAGACATAAAATAATGCAATTCTTACCGGGAGTCGTTTACGCTTCAGCCAGCCATGAAGAAACAGAAACTACGCCGTAATTGTTCGAAGAGAGAGACGGACCGTTGTATCTCGCAGCGGGGCAGTGAGTCCTCAGCCGTTAGCAGCAGAGCCAAAATGCTCCCCTTACTACAAGTTGCGCGCGCAGCCTTAACCGAGGCGGACAAAGTTCGCTTCAGCTGACCCTCGCATACACTTTATTTTACAATTAAAAAAACTTTTCGAAAACCTTCGATAGCCGGATTTACACCGGCACATTTGCTGCTTCCCAATGCTGCCGCTAGGTTGCAGCAGCGCTAACTGATGTACCATTTGCAAAATTCGGGGACTCACCTACGGAGTCTGCGGACTCACCTCGTCTACACACACACACACATACACACTTATATTTACACACGTGTGCATATACTGGGCGTCCCGTAAGTTAAATCATTATATTCTACAAAAATGACAGTTTCTGTTATTAACACATAATACTTACTCTTTAATTATATTTTAAAGGAACCAGTATGACTAAAATCAATTATTAATAATCAAATTCTAGAAAAGGTGAGACATTTTAATTATCTGGGAAATGATACTGGCTATGATAGGAATTATGATATTGATGTTAAGTTAGGTAAGTTCAATAGGTTCTGTGGGACAATCAACCATATTTTTTAGAAACTAGATACGTCGAGATACAAAATTAAATTTTTACAAGTTATGGCAAACCCTGTTCTGTCTTATGGGTGTGAATAACCTAGCAGCAAGTCAGTAAAATACAGGTCTCGGAAATGGTGTTCTTAAGAGGAGTTAAAAGGTGTTCTAAACTTGACCGTGTAATGAATGAGGCCATAAGAGAAGAGTTACAAGTTTTTAACTTGAATGAAAAATTAAAAGTTACAAACAACGGTGGAAAGACACTTAGAAAAAATGGCAGATTTCAGACTGTCCAAACAAGTCTGGAAATACAAACCTGTAGGACACAGGTGTGTGGGTAGACCCAGCAAGAGGTGGCTGGAGGATCTTTGAAGGCGTGCCAGGCAGCAACTTGCCTATGCAGCGTTGTGAAGATGATGAATTATATTGTATTATATTACCACTACATAAATTAAATTACAGTGTTAATGAGGCAGTAATAAAGTAATTATTAACTTACATTTTAATTATACGTAACTTAAATAATAGTATACCAAAAACAGTTATAAATGTGAAAAAAATTTGATATTTCTACATGCAAAAGAGGGACAGCGAGGCATTATTAAGACTTCCAATTGAAGACGGATGATTAAAAATGTTGAAAGGAAACAACTGAAGTGTCGAGGGAGAATGTCAGGAAATGATGAAGTGAGTAGCATGACAAAAAGTCTAATGGGGGACTGACTTTACGCGTCGTGCGACGGAAGAGCCTAGGGTAAAAACAAAAAACCATTATCATTATCGTCCCGTGTTCTGTAGTTGAGTAGCTGCGTTGAATTCTCATATGGTGGATGGGGAACGGAGTGCGCCATGTGTTTCCGCAGTAATTATTTAACGACGTTGGCTAATTTTTCTAACAGAAAACTTGATCACAGCGGTAACTTTCAAGCTCTACTACAGTCAATAATCGCATTTACACGATCGAATACACCGGAAAGTTGGTTTTGTTTTTCATAAACTTCGTGTGCTCCGTGATACTTGACAATAGCGAAACTATAAACGAGCGCACGCTCACAGTTAATATGACCGTACTTATAAAGGTTTTAATTTACATATTAAGAGAAATGTATTTATTTGTAAGGGTTCACGTACTATGCGGTCCAAGTCAGGGCCAGTCGTTCTTAGCGTCGCGTGATAACGCGAAGTAATATTTCAATTTATCCCCGGAAATCAGATTAGGAAATGTCTTTCCTCTGTGCACACGTACACTGCACCGTGCATGTATTTACGGTCAAAAATTGTCTCTTAATTATTATTTACGGCCAGCTTAACTGGAAAACAACGATAAGCAACTTCTACCTCATACCACTATCTGACGCAGAGTCAACTGCTCTTGTTAGCTAAATTATAATTTATACTACAAAACAAACAATGTCCTTAGCGATAAACAGATTCACTAAACGTGTACAGCATTTTGCATTCGTCAACCGCGTTTGTTGGACAAGCTGTTTTCCTTCCTTTTACTACCTTGCCCTGTTTTTGTTAACATTTCTTGTACATTGTTCCCATCCACTTTGTTGGCACAATGATATGCGTGTACAGTTCTTTTCCAATAGATAGCAGTAAGTGTTTTTAATGTGATTGGTCGTGTCATCTTCACTAGAGTGCCCAGATCCAGCATTCTTCATTACTTACATCCAGCATGACCTTAGTCGATGTATGTGTCTCTTTACTTCTAATTTATAGTTGAGGAATTTCATAGGAATTATTTTCTTCCCCAATCCGACTCACATATTACATTTAGTTCCTCTGAACTCAGCAAGCACATTAAGGGTCCGTATAATTATTAGGGCTCTTCGTCTCCTCTGAAACCCTACTTTTTGCTGCCAGTACTTTACTGTTGTCCTGAATATTTATCCAACGTTAACTAGAACGAACCTGGCACTTTCTCCTGTCCTCTTGAAACGTGTTAAACGTTTTGTATGATTTTTTTAACTTCTTATTGAGTACTTATCCGTAAATATTTGCAGCAGATGAAACTAAATCGGTCTAACTGGTTTTATAACGGAAATTAATCAACTAGTTTCAGAGCTTTGGCACTACTAGGACTTAAAAACAAACATTTCAAAATCGCGCTACGCGGTTCGAAAATACGTGGTTGGGCGCACGTTTTGTCGAAGATGTCGTCCAAACAGTTCACCGGTAGAGGCTGTTAGGTGCTTTTAAGCAGCGTTCCAAACTTTAAGTTTGGTGTTAGGTTTACGTATAACGGATACGTTTTAAGATGTTAGTTATTGAATTGTTTTCATAATAGGTCTAGTAATTAAGTAGTACTAAGTTAGAAAATATGAACAAATTTCAAATAAAAGTGGAAAAACTGTATACAAAATAGGCACATCTGTACACTACTTGAATAGTAAGCAAAGAACTAATATAGAAATGTTGAAACTTGATGTGGAACAAATTACTGCACTATACATAACGTGCCGCACTAGAAGATAAAGCCGCATACAAGCAGCGGAGATGAAATTTCTAAGATCGGTCAAACGTTGTTCTCAACAAGATCGATTTAGAAATTAAGAGATTATCGAAGAGTTAGAAATATTTAACTTAAATGAGAAAATAAAGTTGCATAGGCGAAATTGGAAAGAACATCTGGAGCGTATGGATGGTCAAGTACTACCAAAAGCGGCAAGTACGGACCAGCTGGGAAAGAAGAGTAGGGAGGCCAAAGGAAAGATGGAAATAAATTCTGTGAAGCCGGAACAGGTCACCAAGGCCTAATCCTTGTTGGGGAAGAAGAAGATAAATATCGTAAACCGACTTGGATATATCGTAAATATTCGAAATCCAGTTCTTCACTACTCTCCAAGAGGACGAAACCTTAACAATTAGGATAAAAATCATCAGCCAACAAGTAATGTTTTGCAACTTTTACACTAAGAGATTTCGTACTCGAAAGACGGTAGACTATGGACTGCCGCAATTTAACATTCGTGTTCAAATGACTAATTAGTCTACATTTTAATTTGACCTACTGACTACATTATTTTCAAATTTTTTCATTCCGTTCTTCTTTTTCACTCTGGAGGAAGTTACGCCATGATTCACGTAAGTAAGATTGTAGGTCCAAGTGTTGTCATCTTCTGTCCATATAAAATTTTACAGCTAAGATGTACGACGATCGAACTGATAAAAATATGGGTACCTTACCATAGTCTAATTCTGTGATTACCAATTAAATATTTGTTCGTAATCAAATCTCGAGAGAAAGAAATGGCCTCTATAAGGCCATCTAAGAATTTCGACAATAAAAACAATGTGGAAAACTGAAGTTAAAGAAAATTTTATAGAGAAGTATCACCAAGAGAACAGTCAGAATTGAAGGGGATGTCTTAAAACGACAATACTGCGTTATAAAACGATCTCTAAAACAAGTGAGAGACAAGGCGTAGTGGAATACAAAGATTAGTACGAATGAAATGGGTAGCTGTAGGGTTGTGGAACAAGGCACAAAAGCAGCTGTTAGTCCGGTTCAAACAGTCAAGAGGGTGTAGCCAATAAAAGAGAAAAGGCAATTACATTTTTCTCATATACAAATAAAACTGAACAATTGTAAAACAAGAAATCTTCGGTGTCGTTTTGTATACAATTACGTTTCGTGTCGTGTATATTTTTTCATATTTTCATGTTTCAAGGATCGTGTAATAAAGGAAAATTGTTACAATTACATAAGATTACTTTTTAAAAAATTCGCTATTTGCTGCGCACGTCCCATGTACAAATTAAGCACCTTAAGTAAAATTTGTTCTTTTAAATTAAGAATTATTTGTTATATAAAGAATTCCTTTAACAGAGTTTTGTTACCGTTATTTCCATCTGCTTTGTTCCTTTGTCATTTTCGAGTGCTATACATTTCCTCTAGGGACGTTATCAGCGTCCTGTAGAGTACAACCAGTGGGAGGAGTGCTACCTTTTATCCTCTGGTCTTGCTCTGGGTTTCATTTAGAGAAACAACTCCTAAATCCTTTTGCCTCTAGTGCTGATGGGAAACCTTCCTCTTCCGCCTCTTCCCCGAATTGCAGAGAACAAAGAGAGATGGATTGCTCATCTGAATAGGATGTCAGATGGCAGATTGCCTACGGAACTTTGAGAATACAAGCCTGTTGGAGAGCGAAGTATAGGAAGACTTAGGAAGCGTTAGTGACGTGCCTTTGGGACCGGAATAAGTGATTAACCTAGTCCCTGTAGGAGAAAAAGAACAATTTTGTTGTTCTTTTAAATTAGCACCATTATGAAACAACGCATTATGAAAACAGTGGAAAAGAATATAAATTACTGAAAATTAAAGTTTTATAATAACGTTTTAGCCTTCATTAGAAATTCCGTTACTTTCATCTGTCACAATAAGAAACATCCAAACAGGCCAGTTGGTGTTTTTTTTTTTGCGGGGGAGCAAAAATGCATTATGCACCATCAGGAGACACCCGACTGGTCTCCAGGTGTGTGGGACTCGCACCCACTATAAAACCTCCACTTTACAGGCAGGGAACCCCCCCTGGAACAACTATTCGTATGGCTTCAGGGTTGCACCTCGTATTGCGCATACTAGGCTTCTAGAGCTTTATCTATATCATCGACCTGTGAGACGGTCCAGTTCAGGCTTCTTTTGCCGCAGGACCATCCTCACGAAGGTCACAACCATGTCCCAGTTCTCTTTGCTGTTGAGCATGACGCCTATGATGTTATCAGGCGTCATGGGGCCAATCTCCGGTTCGAGTCCTCGCCTCTCCAGCACCCACCGTTGACACTCGAAAAAAGTATGATGAGCGTCATCAGAGTCTGAGTCGCCATACACGCACGACGGATCCTCCATCTTACCCATCCTTCGCAGGTATGCACAGAAATAACCATGCCCTGTCAGGAATTGAGTAAGGTAATAATCTACCTCGCCGTGCGTTCTGTCCACCCATTCAGGGAGGTTCCCAATCAGCCTCGCCGTCCACCTAGCTCGACTCTCCTGCTCCCATCGTAGTTGTCAGCTCCGCATGGAGTGTGCCCTGGCCACTGCTCTTGCTTCTACAAACCCCAAGTCTTCCTTGGTTGTGTAGACCCTCCTTCTCTCCTCAGCCATCAGATCTATTGGCATTACTCCAGCGACGACCAACACTGCTGGTACCGACACCGTTCTGTAGGAGTTTGCAATCCGAAGTTCTCCTCTTCATTGTACCGCGGCCATCTGCTTGCGGTATTTTTCTTGCTTCAGTGCGTCGGCCCAGACCTCGCATCCGTAGAGGAGAATCGAGTTTGTCACCGACATCAGCAGTCGCCGTCTTCCTGCAGCTGGGCCTCCGACATTTGCCATTAGTCTGCTTAGCACAGCAACGACCTTAGCGGCTTTCTCCGAGGAACATCGAATTTGCTCCCAGTAGGAAAGCTTAGTAACTAGGTGCACCCCTAGATACTTCACCGCTGGCTTTGATATTATCGCCTTTTCCCCCACCACGAACTGTGTGATTGTGGGTATACGTCGACGAGTGAGCAGCACAATCTCTGTCTTCTCCGTCGCAAGGCTCAGATCGTGTTCGTCCATCCAGTTGCGGACCCTGCGCATGTTCAGCATGCGCTGCGCCTCCTCTGCGTCTCTCGCGGTGATCACGGCAGCCACGTCATCAGCATATGCTAGCAGAAAGGTATCATCTGGCATCTCCATACGGAGGATTCCATCATAGAAGGCATTCCACAGGTCGGGGCCCAAGATAGAGCCTTGAGCTACGCCTCCTGTTATCTCTCTGCTGCGTGGCCCATCTGCTGTGTCGTACCGGAGCTCCCTGTCCCTCAAGTAACTTCGTATTATCCGGAGCAGGTAGTCTGGCGCTTGAAAGACGTCCTCCAGAGCAGCTAGCAAGTCTCCACCTGGCCGAATTAAAGGCGTTGCGTACGTCCAGTGTAGCGAGTAGCACCATCCTTCTGGAGAAGTGATTACCCCGCTGAGCCACCTGGACGGCATTCAAGATGTCCTGTATGGCTCCAATGGTGGATCTGGCCGTTCTGAACCCGTACTGCCTCTCTGACAGATCTCCCGTATCCCGAATTGCCGCTACTAGGCGAGGCCTGAGTAGGCGTTCCAGTAGTTTCCCCGCCGTGTCCAGCATACAAAGAGGTCTGTATGCCGACGGGGAATTCGGGCCGCCCTTCCCTTTGCCGACTAAGACTAGTCTCTGGATCTTCCACCTCTTCGGGAAGACTCCGTCTTTGAGGCAACGGTTGTACATATTGAGTAGCACCTTGGGGGCAGGATCTAGCGACCACCCTCAGCACTTCCGCAGGTATACCATCCGGCCCTGGTGCCTTTTTGTTGCACAGGGAGCTAGCAGCTAGTGATAGCTCGTCCTCGCTGAAAATCGGGACGTCTTCCAATGGGCCTGGACAGTTGGTGTTTAGCCTAATTGATTTTTGCTGTATAAAACTACTTCTTGGTCTAATTTCCAGCTGGACGATTACTTTATACCTTATGTGAGGGTGTAATAACATTACAGAAACCTCAGAAAACATCAGTATCAGTGCTCAGTTTATTCATTTAAGGATTTTAAATCGTTGCTTCTTACATAAAGTTATTTTGTGACTCTTATTGCGGAGCTTTAACGGAAAGCACAAAGCAAATTTTTTAATATGTTTTAAAGAGTACGTGTTTGCTTCAATTGAAAATTAGTAGGCTTTCTTCCCTCCCCATTCGTGTAAATTAAACAGAGATTTTTTTTGTCCGTTTATAGTGCATTTAAAGAATATATATTTCGTGCCACTAGCCTCAGCTATGAGTCAACTGCTCACCGAGTTCCGTTAAAAATGACGGAATGAACCATCGAGTACACGATGTTGCTAAAATTAGTAATAGAAAATAGAGATCGCAAGCTTATTTGCTGAATACTTTTAGAGTTAAAAAATTCGAAAGGCAGTCACTCGAATCGGCAATTTTTGTTGCAGTTACCGCTGACAAATTGGAGAATTGCTAGCAGACATAGGCACCTATTTTGTTAAATAAAATGGAATTCAACAGCTGTAATGTACTTTTAAGGAGGGGGAATTAACAGGAGATCAAAAACCTGACCTGCATTCCAGTTGTTCTGGTGATTCCAGATATGATCAAAAGACAACATTTCGACACACACACACACACACACACACACATTATTCGGTAGAACTACAGTTTTGTGATATTGCAAGTTATGTGCCAAGCATATGCAGTCATCTCAAATACTAATTTTGATGAGATTATCACTTTTCTGCTGTACATGGAAGTAAAACTTAATTTTCGTAAGTGGGTTTGAAACCATGCTTCATGCAGCTGTGACCGAGCGTGTGATAATCAGCTTTAATCTAAAACTACCAGCTTTTGTTTAGCCGAATAAATTACTTATTTCCGGAGGAAAATGTCAAAATTTTGCGTTTTTATTTAATAATATTGATATCGACGTCAGAAATTAAAATCGACCGTAGGTGTAAATTCATCGGAGGCGTTTGGCTCCAGTTCGCTAATTAGTAGGATCGGATTTATCGGGTTGCTGACTGTTATCATCGATCGATAACCGTCGCCGCTTCTGTACTGTGGAATTCTCACAATACTATCTGCACAGCCGCCATATAATAACGCCGTCTTCTCGCGTGTTAAGATAGTATTGTACCTGCGCTATTGTGTTGACTACACACGTACTCCAGGTTACACATACATGTACAGACATCGGATCGTGTGTCAGTAGACATCAAGCTTACGTAATACATAGTAATAGTGACATAATATGTCTAGCACATATGTGTGTCTGTAATACTTAACTTGCGTACAAAATGCTGGTAAGCAGATTCTGTATCGGCTCGTACCGTAACACAGATTATATTATTTATATAATCACGTTATATCAGAACGTTTTTCTGTAATTAAATTTACACAATCGGATAACCGATTTGATGTTAGCCTCACATAGTTTGTATGCTAGAGGAACCCTTGGATGTACGTATCCACTGATCAATAACAAACATAGCTATTACTTTCGGAAATAGTTTACTACTGAATGTATCCAACACATCATCATCGTCGTCTTAACGGTTTTAGGCTTTATCAGCTTGTTCCTATTCCACGGTCCACTTTTCTTAGGTCTACCAACTTTTCTTCTGCCTCTAGGGTTGTAATTTTTCTCCACATTCGGTATTCTATTTTCTTCCATTCTATTTATGTGTTGAATCCATTTTCTTCTGTATTCTTTAAGCCTTTCAATAACTGTAAAAATATCTAAATCACTTCTTGTCTATGTATAGGTACCTTAGGATGTTTTCACATACAAGAGTAGGATATGCGGAATATAGACTGGTTATAGAGTAGGATATGGGGTTTGGACCGGAGCCTCTACCTACTTATGACAGTCGTGGGTGGTGAAGATCCACACCTTTTTCCAGGTGATCCTATAACAGAACACGACGGATATAGACCAGAGAAGGTCGATAAAAAATCTAGCCGGCATACGGTCGGTTGCCCTATACGGTGGTCTCAATCAAAAACTCACAATTCTAACAGTGGTCTCGGCAACCAGGACAGATATAATGTATGCAACACACACCACAGATTTAGTTTATTCTTTCTCAAACGATGTCATGTACTTGACGGCCAGACGGGATTAGACTGTTTAAGTAAAAGCTGAAACTACCTTCGTATTATGACAACCGTTAAGAAAATTTATATTATAAGTGTTATAGTAATACTGTGAAATGAATGAAGTTCTTTAGTGTGGGAATAATTTTCACCAAAGCATAAAAAAAATCGGAAGCTTTATTTTCAAAAAAACATTTAAAAATACAATTAATTTAACAGTTTCTTTCATAATTATAATGCTCAGTTGCGCATAATTATAGTTATAATTATTAACCGTAACAATTTCAATCGCGTAGTAATTTGGTTTAATAATCGCAACTAAACTCTGAATGTCAACTGCATTATTACTACGAAAAATTAATTGCGGGCATAAAACATTGGATATATAATGCCGTCTTTGCTTTTTATCCCTATACGTTGCATTCAAGGTCACCCGGGACGCACAAGAAAACCGACGTCATCAGAATTATCTCGGTTCATCAGTTTTATAGGGTAAAACTCGAACTAATATTTATAATTCTGACTACGGACTGCGAAAATTCGCACAATTGTGTGTACATGTGAGCAAAAAATACATCCGACATACGTACGTGAGGATTACATATCGGATATTGAATGAAACCCGATTAACGAGGAAATAACACACAAGTGATTGTCCAACACAAACTGCATGGGTTGCCTGAGTTCGGTTAAAATCTATATGTATATATATATTGTAACGATAATCAATTTGTATATATGATGATTGAATCTTATCGAAACGTAATGTAGCCTCACTTCAGGTTCGTCTATTTGTAACCAGATTTTTCGTTACGTACAATGTTATTGTGAATCAGTTACTTGTATATATGTCGTGTGGACTTGGATTACACCACCCGTAGGAAGTGTGAACTTGTAATATATATATAAATAATGTAGCGACAAACTCGCACTGGAGTCGTCGATGTGTAATTATAAATGTGTTATGTTGAACGGCGAATGATTTTGTAAATTGCCGCTTACTCCCACTATGCTGCTTCTTTTCCGTGACGTCACTCAACGATGCCAACTGTCGGGTCCGCTGCAATCTGTGAATTCTATTTACTAAATGTAACAGCAATAATAACGACACACAAATACTATCAAACATATATCCTTGTGGAATCCTTTATTCGGAAAAAACACTGGTTGACTGTTTTAATAAATTTGAACAGAATAATCGCAATTGTAGCGCAAACTATAAGTCTTCCTTTACCAGTTGGCAGCAGTAGCCAAACGTTTAGTATTTCTTCGAGACCAAAACAACGCTTTTTGTTAACGTTTTTAAATAAAATATTAATTATCTCAGGGCGTATATGGTTCGGGGATTATAAATTAAACAAAATATTACACTATTAATCAAAATACAAGTTTACAATTATAGGATATTACAACGTTAGAGTGATACGTGCACACAGAAATTGTATAGTGGTTACCAGTTTTAAAAACGTTATGTCCAGTTCAGGCTTTAATAGTTATTATGTAAATTAAAAGTTCTTGTTGTGTTTAAAAAGGTGTTAGTCTTATATGGTGTTATTAGTGATTGTTTTTAGTGTTTGTGTTATATGGTGTCTCTAGTTTAGTTGATTATTACTTAAAATTCGTGTATACAAATGTGTGTGTTAAAGTACGATATAATGAGATGTCAGAATCACCAAATCCTCTTCTTGTACTCTTCTTGGTTGAAGATAGGGCCCACGTACACGTCAGATCTTCTTTCTCGTCCCTCGTCCACTTCAAATCTTCTTCCTGGTTATTATGTCCCTTAATCCATATAATGGGTGTTCTTCTATATGTTGCAAAACGTTCGTGTAGTGTACCTCTAACTGTATTTATCTGGTTGTATAGTTTTTTCACACTTTATAACGCATAATGTAAGACGATTTAAAAACGCGTCTATCTGCTAAGATCGTTGTCAAAGAAGTCTCCTTTTATTTATCCGAAATTTCTGGTTGCTAAGGGTAAACTTGGAATCTGGTTGGCCAATTCGGATATACATTGTCATATACTTTCATTATTTCGAAGTCTAAAATTTGTTCAAAATCTTTAAACTAACATAACTTTTCTATACTGAATGGGAGTTTAAAACCATTATCAGCATTATTTTGATCTTCACATTTGTTATATTTAGACACCAAACGTGCCTATTTTTGCTTAAGAACTATGGATGTTACAATTTTGTTATTTGGAATTTTCTTAAATAACTTGATATGTGTTATTTTGTTTCTATATTCCTTGTATACATTATTACCTATAAATACATCTACCCTTTCACATTTGCATTACAAAATTTCTAATATAATTGTTCAAAATTTACTAAAGTTGGTTTCACCTGGGCCTATGTAATAGTATTATTTTCATCACCATGTTTTAACATCTCTAACAATTAAATTAACTTCTAACACTCATCAAAATGGTTTAACATATAACGTTATTTTAACAACACAACAGATATATTATTCTAATAGTTAAATTCATGCCCACATGGCTATGATTATACCAAATCCTTGCACAAATAACTGTTTTCTACTCAAACTGTATAGGTGTTTGACACTTAACAAAACATCTTTGTATATTCCATTCTGCTTGGTCAATTAATTTACCATGGTTTAACATCAGCTCTATTGTTATATTTGTTAACACAACATAAAAAAAATGGAATTAATATCATTAAATCGACATTCCTTTAAACTAACTGTATCACCTGTTACATACAAAAAACACAACACAAATACTATGATATAACACTGTGCTATAACATAAAACATGCACATTTTACAAAACAAATTCTATACTAATTAGTTAGTCCATTGTCAGCTAATTTACTCATTATTCTGACACTGTCTATGTCATATTTACTATTTATATGGGTTTCAACATCCGTATACTTACTGATGTTTGACTTACAAAAATTACAATAAAGTGAACACTGTTGCTCTACCTCACCACACAGTTCTAATAATCTTGTTACATTTACTGTTTATCTGGGTTTTACTCTTGTTATAAATGTTATTGTGACCATGTTATAATTTGTTGTTTACTGGACAACCCTATGAACTCTATATGTGACAATTATTTGTATGGTTCATGTATCTATAATCAGGTGTATTTATATTTTTGTTACATCAATTAACTTAATTATTTACTAATATTTCTCTTACATAATATTACATGTTTGGGCCTATTATCCCTCACATTGTATTTTGATTATCTGGATATAATGATACATTAACTGAAACCATTTGTTTCTTTATAGTCCTGGTTCATAAACCGTTTGTCTTTATAATTCTTTGTTTGGTCATTACTGAAAGTTCATTGTCATAGTTGGGGTTAAAGGTGTTTTGCATCACTTAGCCTAAATCATTAATTTGGGTACGGTCAGTTGTCTTACTAGTCAGTCTAAAATTGTTAGTCGTTCCTCTTCACTATCATCTTGGAAGATATTGTTCTCCTTGTCAGCTTCTTAACCAAAGTCTTCACTAAATCAGGTACGATATTATGTTGTTCCAAATGTAATGTTACATATTACCCTGCCACCAAGTTTGATCATTTTAATAAAATATTGTTTTTTGTTGAAATTATCAATTATCTTAACTTTCACATTGTCATTTGTTATTCTTATTATGATCTGGTATACTTGTCTTTAATTATAAGTGTTCTATCCCTGGAACATTTTACTTCCCTAACAAATTAATCACCATATATTCTGGAATCAGTCGGGGGGCTCTCTTGACCTAATACCCCGCTGCCCTTACAATACATAATACATAAATAATATCGATTGCTGGAGCTATCTCGTCAGTCAATCACATTTAATAATCACTAGTCTATTCACGACTAAATCAAATAAAAATAATATAATATATTCTTGGGATTGTTCACTCAGTCTAACTTCTCAGATCTAAATATTTCTTTCCATTGATTCTTTCAGATGTTTATTTTCTTGTGGCGATATTAATAACATTTTTTATTTTCTATTGGTACTATCTTCCTTCCTTCTTTATCAGTACTGCTTAATCTTCATTTTTCATCCACTATCTTCATTTAAATTAAAACATAACAAGTATTTGCATCTTCAGTTGTTGTTGATTCTCTCACAATCATGATAGGTTATTTGGAATAAATTCGTTTCTAGTCTTGTCTTATTTCCATCGTCGACTGTCTACATTTGTCCTTTCTTATTCATTTTATATCACTATAGTTTCTTCTAATTTATGGATGTTGCATCTTTCTTTTATATTCCAATAATAAGTTCATAACTGTGTTTAATAAGAGGTGCTTATTTTGTTTAGAATTTGGAAATTTATTTCCAGTTGTTTATTTGCTTGATTCATAATTACATTATCAAACTGTACTGTAATTGGTCCTTACTATTTATCTAAATCCTGAGATATTCAACCTTGTTTATTGGGCTTCATTTAAAATTATATTCTGGATTATCAAAGTTGGTAAGATGAGCTTACTATATTTTTTCAATTTCGTGGTATTGTAATAATAAATTCTTCAGTTTCATATTAATTCTCATAAATAATTAGTTGTAAGTTGTTCTTACTCTTTTTTTGGAATTTTGTGGTTTTTATAATAATAAATTCTTCAATTCCAAATTAATTCTCATAAATAATTAGTTGTAAGTTGATCTTACTCTTTTTTTTGGAATTTTGGTGGTTTTATAATAATAAATTCTTCAATTCTTATTATAGTGCTTATTGTCATATGTCCTTCTGTACCCAGTATTGATGATCTTTTGGTAATTTTCGTTATGTCGGTCAGTTGCTCATACCTTCATTTGTATGGTTCTGTTTCTTTATCCTTTATTCATATTATTGTTCCTCAATGAAACTTATTTCTCGTCTCCTTAAAATGGTTCTTTGGCCGTAGTCGGTTAGCGTAGCATCCGTCCCTTTTCTTGATGGTGTGTGGTATATAATTTATCCCGGGTCCATAATCTCAGTTGACCTTATTGTCCGCACTACCATTGTCTTTGTAACTATTTCTTTCCTTGTGGCATCTCTCGCTTCTTCCTTGTACTTCATTCTTCCCGTTCTTATTATTTCATTTGCTGCAAAGCTTATTCGACTCATCCTATCATATTGTTGATTAAAACAATATGTTACTGGTCCATCAATGACTAATGATATCATTGATATTTTCCCACGTATTTCTATTTCTGGTACTTCCCATTTATCTCTGGTCTTCTCTAAGTTGTAAACTATAGTTTTATGGTAAGTCATTATTGAAATTGCTTTTAATCTCCTCCTATAGTCTCTGGCATTCATGATTTCTTCATTGTTGGTAATTGGGATATTCTGTACATTAATTAACCCATTGTTCATCATCTCCCATTCTTCCGGTGTTTTTATTAAATTCTTTAGATACGTTCTTCTTACCTTCTTTGGTTCCACTTCACTATCTTTAGTATTTTCTTTGTTCCCTTTAGTTTTCCTTTTCGGTAATACTACTCCTGTTTCCTCTGTTTTGGCGTTTGGTATTTCTTCTATTTCGGGTTTGCTATCATTTTTTATTTCTTCGGTTCTCTCATTTCTTAATCCTTCCCTCCACAGTTTATTATCATTTATTATTTCTTTGGTCATTTCCCCCATTTCCTTTCTTATTTCGTCCATTATTTCTTCCCTTTTCTTAATAGTTTCTTCCATTATTTCCCTCGTTTCCTTACCAAACTCCTGTATTAATTCCATCATACGTTTGAGCATTTCTTGCGTCTTCTCGCCTTCTGTTTGTGTGGTTTCTTCTGGTTGTTTCTCCGGATCCTTTCTTTTTATAATTTCTACTTCCTCAACCGGTGTCGCTTCTTTGTCTTCCATGTTTAACTCGTCCACCTTCTCGGTTTCGGCCGCTCGTTTTTGCGATACCTCTCGCTTCCTCATCTTGTTTATTTCGGTTTATTTGTCTATTAATAATAATTTAATTTATATTAAATTACACGCCTCACACGTTAGTGCGCCAATTTGTAACGATAATCAATTTGTATATATGATGATTGAATCTTATCGAAACGTAATGTAGCCTCACTTCAGGTTCGTCTATTTGTAACCAGATTTTTCGTTACGTACAATGTTATTGTGAATCAGTTACTTGTATATATGTCGTGTGGACTTGGATTACACCACCCGTAGGAAGTGTGAACTTGTAATATATATATAAATAATGTAGCGACAAACTCGCACTGGAGTCGTCGATGTGTAATTATAAATGTGTTATGTTGAACGGCGAATGATTTTGTAAATTGCCGCTTACTCCCACTAAGCTGCTTCTTTTCCGTGACGTCACTCAACGATGCCAACTGTCGGGTCCGCTGCAATCTGTGAATTCTATTTACTAAATGTAACAGCAATAATAACGACACACAAATACTATCAAACATATATCCTTGTGGAATCCTTTATTCGGAAAAAACACTGGTTGACTGTTTTAATAAATTTGAACAGAATAATCGCAATTGTAGCGCAAACTATAAGTCTTCCTTTACCAGTTGGCAGCAGTAGCCAAACGTTTAGTATTTCTTCGAGACCAAAACAATGCTTTTTGTTAACGTTTTTAAATAAAATATTAATTATCTCAGGGCGTATATGGTTCGGGGATTATAAATTAAACAAAATATTACACTATTAATCAAAATACAAGTTTACAATTATAGGATATTACAACGTTAGAGTGATACGTGCACACAGAAATTGTATAGTTGTTACCAGTTTTAAAAAGGTTATGTCCAGTTCAGGCTTTAATAGTTATTATGTAAATTAAAAGTTCTTGTTGTGTTTAAAAAGGTGTTAGTCTTATATGGTGTTATTAGTGATTGTTTTTAGTGTTTGTGTTATATGGTGTCTCTAGTTTAGTTGATTATTACTTAAAATTCGTGTATACAAATGTGTGTGTTAAAGTACGATATAATGAGATGTCAGAATCACCAAATCCTCTTCTTGTACTCTTCTTGGTTGAAGATAGGGCCCACGTACACGTCAGATCTTCTTTCTCGTCCCTCGTCCACTTCAAATCTTCTTCCTGGTTATTATGTCCCTTAATCCATATAATGGGTGTTCTTCTATATGTTGCAAAACGTTCGTGTAGTGTACCTCTAACTGTATTTATCTGGTTGTATAGTTTTTTCACACTTTATAACGCATAATGTAAGACGATTTAAAAACGCGTCTATCTGCTAAGATCGTTGTCAAAGAAGTCTCCTTTTATTTATCCGAAATTTCTGGTTGCTAAGGGTAAACTTGGAATCTGGTTGGCCAATTCGGATATACATTGTCATATACTTTCATTATTTCGAAGTCTAAAATTTGTTCAAAATCTTTAAACTAACATAACTTTTCTATACTGAATGGGAGTTTAAAACCATTATCAGCATTATTTTGATCTTCACATTTGTTATATTTAGACACCAAACGTGCCTATTTTTGCTTAAGAACTATGGATGTTACAATTTTGTTATTTGGAATTTTCTTAAATAACTTGATATGTGTTATTTTGTTTCTATATTCCTTGTATACATTATTACCTATAAATACATCTACCCTTTCACATTTGCATTACAAAATTTCTAATATAATTGTTCAAAATTTACTAAAGTTGGTTTCACCTGGGCCTATGTAATAGTATTATTTTCATCACCATGTTTTAACATCTCTAACAATTAAATTAACTTCTAACACTCATCAAAATGGTTTAACATATAACGTTATTTTAACAACACAACAGATATATTATTCTAATAGTTAAATTCATGCCCACATGGCTATGATTATACCAAATCCTTGCACAAATAACTGTTTTCTACTCAAACTGTATAGGTGTTTGACACTTAATAAAACATCTTTGTATATTCCATTCTGCTTGGTCAATTAATTTACCATGGTTTAACATCAGCTCTATTGTTATATTTGTTAACACAACATAAAAAAAATGGAATTAATATCATTAAATCGACATTCCTTTAAACTAACTGTATCACCTGTTACATACAAAAAACACAACACAAATACTATGATATAACACTGTGCTATAACATAAAACATGCACATTTTACAAAACAAATTCTATACTAATTAGTTAGTCCATTGTCAGCTAATTTACTCATTATTCTGACACTGTCTATGTCATATTTACTATTTATATGGGTTTCAACATCCGTATACTTACTGATGTTTGACTTACAAAAATTACAATAAAGTGAACACTGTTGCTCTACCTCACCACACAGTTCTAATAATCTTGTTACATTTACTGTTTATCTGGGTTTTACTCTTGTTATAAATGTTATTGTGACCATGTTATAATTTGTTGTTTACTGGACAACCCTATGAACTCTATATGTGACAATTATTTGTATGGCTCATGTATCTATAATCAGGTGTATTTATATTTTTGTTACATCAATTAACTTAATTATTTACTAATATTTCTCTTACATAATATTACATGTTTGGGCCTATTATCCCTCACTTTGTATTTTGATTATCTGGATATAATGATACATTAACTGAAACCATTTGTTTCTTTATAGTCCTGGTTCATAAACCGTTTGTCTTTATAATTCTTTGTTTGGTCATTACTGAAAGTTCATTGTCATAGTTGGGGTTAAAGGTGTTTTGCATCACTTAGCCTAAATCATTAATTTGGGTACGGTCAGTTGTCTTACTAGTCAGTCTAAAATTGTTAGTCGTTCCTCTTCACTATCATCTTGGAAGATATTGTTCTCCTTGTCAGCTTCTTAACCAAAGTCTTCACTAAATCAGGTACGATATTATGTTGTTCCAAATGTAATGTTACATATTACCCTGCCACCAAATTTGATCATTTTAATAAAATATTGTTTTTTGTTGAAATTATCAATTATCTTAACTTTCACATTGTCATTTGTTATTCTTATTATGATCTGGTATACTTGTCTTTAATTATAAGTGTTCTATCCCTGGAACATTTTACTTCCCTAACAAATTAATCACCATATATTCTGGAATCAGTCGGGGGGCTCTCTTGACCTAATACCCCGCTGCCCTTACAATACATAATACATAAATAATATCGATTGCTGGAGCTATCTCGTCAGTCAATCACATTTAATAATCACTAGTCTATTCACGACTAAATCAAATAAAAATAATATAATATATTCTTGGGATTGTTCACTCAGTCTAACTTCTCAGATCTAAATATTTCTTTCCATTGATTCTTTCAGATGTTTATTTTCTTGTGGCGATATTAATAACATTTTTTATTTTCTATTGGTACTATCTTCCTTCCTTCTTTATCAGTACTGCTTAATCTTCATTTTTCATCCACTATCTTCATTTAAATTAAAACATAACAAGTATTTGCATCTTCAGTTGTTGTTGATTCTCTCACAATCATGATAGGTTATTTGGAATAAATTCGTTTCTAGTCTTGTCTTATTTCCATCGTCGACTGTCTACATTTGTCCTTTCTTATTCATTTTATATCACTATAGTTTCTTCTAATTTATGGATGTTGCATCTTTCTTTTATATTCCAATAATAAGTTCATAACTGTGTTTAATAAGAGGTGCTTATTTTGTTTAGAATTTGGAAATTTATTTCCAGTTGTTTATTTGCTTGATTCATAATTACATTATCAAACTGTACTGTAATTGGTCCTTACTATTTATCTAAATCCTGAGATATTCAACCTTGTTTATTGGGCTTCATTTAAAATTATATTCTCGATTATCAAAGTTGGTAAGATGAGCTTACTATATTTTTTCAATTTCGTGGTATTGTAATAATAAATTCTTCAGTTTCATATTAATTCTCATAAATAATTAGTTGTAAGTTGTTCTTACTCTTTTTTTGGAATTTTGTGGTTTTTATAATAATAAATTCTTCAATTCCAAATTAATTCTCATAAATAATTAGTTGTAAGTTGATCTTACTCTTTTTTTTGGAATTTTGGTGGTTTTATAATAATAAATTCTTCAATTCTTATTATAGTGCTTATTGTCATATGTCCTTCTGTACCCAGTATTGATGATCTTTTGGTAATTTTCGTTATGTCGGTCAGTTGCTCATACCTTCTTTTGTATGGTTCTGTTTCTTTATCCTTTATTCATATTATTGTTCCTCAATGAAACTTATTTCTCGTCTCCTTAAAATGGTTCTTTGGCCGTAGTCGGTTAGCGTAGCATCCGTCCCTTTTCTTGATGGTGTGTGGTATATAATTTATCCCGGGTCCATAATCTCAGTTGACCTTATTGTCCGCACTACCATTGTCTTTGTAACTATTTCTTTCCTTGTGGCATCTCTCGCTTCTTCCTTGTACTTCATTCTTCCCGTTCTTATTATTTCATTTGCTGCAAAGCTTATTCGACTCATCCTATCATATTGTTGATTAAAACAATATGTTACTGGTCCATCAATGACTAATGATATCATTGATATTTTCCCACGTATTTCTATTTCTGGTACTTCCCATTTATCTCTGGTCTTCTCTAAGTTGTAAACTATAATTTTATGGTAAGTCATTATTGAAATTGCTTTTAATCTCCTCCTATAGTCTCTGGCATTCATGATTTCTTCATTGTTGGTAATTGGGATATTCTGTACATTAATTAACCCATTGTTCATCATCTCCCATTCTTCCGGTGTTTTTATTAAATTCTTTAGATACGTTCTTCTTACCTTCTTTGGTTCCACTTCACTATCTTTAGTATTTTCTTTGTTCCCTTTAGTTTTCCTTTTCGGTAATACTACTCCTGTTTCCTCTGTTTTGGCGTTTGGTATTTCTTCTATTTCGGGTTTGCTATCATTTTTTATTTCTTCGGTTCTCTCATTTCTTAATCCTTCCCTCCACAGTTTATTATCATTTATTATTTCTTTGGTCATTTCCCCCATTTCCTTTCTTATTTCGTCCATTATTTCTTCCCTTTTCTTAATAGTTTCTTCCATTATTTCCCTCGTTTCCTTACCAAACTCCTGTATTAATTCCATCATACGTTTGAGCATTTCTTGCGTCTTCTCGCCTTCTGTTTGTGTGGTTTCTTCTGGTTGTTTCTCCGGATCTTTTCTTTTTATAATTTCTACTTCCTCAACCGGTGTCGCTTCTTTGTCTTCCATGTTTAACTCGTCCACCTTCTCGGTTTCGGCCGCTCGTTTTTGCGATACCTCTCGCTTCCTCATCTTGTTTATTTCGGTTTATTTGTCTATTAATAATAATTTAATTTATATTAAATTACACGCCTCACACGTTGGTGCGCCAATTTGTAACGATAATCAATTTGTATATATGATGATTGAATCTTATCGAAACGTAATGTAGCCTCACTTCAGGTTCGTCTATTTGTAACCAGATTTTTCGTTACGTACAATGTTATTGTGAATCAGTTACTTGTATATATGTCGTGTGGACTTGGATTACACCACCCGTAGGAAGTGTGAACTTGTAATATATATATAAATAATGTAGCGACAAACTCGCACTGGAGTCGTCGATGTGTAATTATAAATGTGTTATGTTGAACGGCGAATGATTTTGTAAATTGCCGCTTACTCCCACTATGCTGCTTCTTTTCCGTGACGTCACTCAACGATGCCAACTGTCGGGTCCGCTGCAATCTGTGAATTCTATTTACTAAATGTAACAGCAATAATAACGACACACAAATATTATCAAACATATTCCTTGTGGAATCCTTTATTCGGAAAAAACACTGGTTGACTGTTTTAATAAATTTGAACAGAATAATCGCAATTGTAGCGCAAACTATAAGTCTTCCTTTACCAGTTGGCAGCAGTAGCCAAACGTTTAGTATTTCTTCGAGACCAAAACAACGCTTTTTGTTAACGTTTTTAAATAAAATATTAATTATCTCAGGGCGTATATGGTTCGGGGATTATAAATTAAACAAAATATTACACTATTAATCAAAATACAAGTTTACAATTATAGGATATTACAACGTTAGAGTGATACGTGCACACAGAAATTGTATAGTGGTTACCAGTTTTAAAAAGGTTATGTCCAGTTCAGGCTTTGATAGTTATTATGTAAATTAAAAGTTCTTGTTGTGTTTAAAAAGGTGTTAGTCTTATATGGTGTTATTAGTGATTGTTTTTAGTGTTTGTGTTATATGGTGTCTCTAGTTTAGTTGATTATTACTTAAAATTCGTGTATAAAAATGTGTGTGTTAAAGTACGATATAATGAGATGTCAGAATCACCAAATCCTCTTCTTGTACTCTTCTTGGTTGAAGATAGGGCCCACGTACACGTCAGATCTTCTTTCTCGTCCCTCGTCCACTTCAAATCTTCTTCCTGGTTATTATGTCCCTTAATCCATATAATGGGTGTTCTTCTATATGTTGCAAAACGTTCGTGTAGTGTACCTCTAACTGTATTTATCTGGTTGTATAGTTTTTTCACACTTTATAACGCATAATGTAAGACGATTTAAAAACGCGTCTATCTGCTAAGATCGTTGTCAAAGAAGTCTCCTTTTATTTATCCGAAATTTCTGGTTGCTAAGGGTAAACTTGGAATCTGGTTGGCCAATTCGGATATACATTGTCATATACTTTCATTATTTCGAAGTCTAAAATTTGTTCAAAATCTTTAAACTAACATAACTTTTCTATACTGAATGGGAGTTTAAAACCATTATCAGCATTATTTTGATCTTCACATTTGTTATATTTAGACACCAAACGTGCCTATTTTTGCTTAAGAACTATGGATGTTACAATTTTGTTATTTGGAATTTTCTTAAATAACTTGATATGTGTTATTTTGTTTCTATATTCCTTGTATACATTATTACCTATAAATACATCTACCCTTTCACATTTGCATTACAAAATTTCTAATATAATTGTTCAAAATTTACTAAAGTTGGTTTCACCTGGGCCTATGTAATAGTATTATTTTCATCACCATGTTTTAACATCTCTAACAATTAAATTAACTTCTAACACTCATCAAAATGGTTTAACATATAACGTTATTTTAACAACACAACAGATATATTATTCTAATAGTTAAATTCATGCCCACATGGCTATGATTATACCAAATCCTTGCACAAATAACTGTTTTCTACTCAAACTGTATAGGTGTTTGACACTTAATAAAACATCTTTGTATATTCCATTCTGCTTGGTCAATTAATTTACCATGGTTTAACATCAGCTCTATTGTTATATTTGTTAACACAACATAAAAAAAATGGAATTAATATCATTAAATCGACATTCCTTTAAACTAACTGTATCACCTGTTACATACAAAAAACACAACACAAATACTATGATATAACACTGTGCTATAACATAAAACATGCACATTTTACAAAACAAATTCTATACTAATTAGTTAGTCCATTGTCAGCTAATTTACTCATTATTCTGACACTGTCTATGTCATATTTACTATTTATATGGGTTTCAACATCCGTATACTTACTGATGTTTGACTTACAAAAATTACAATAAAGTGAACACTGTTGCTCTACCTCACCACACAGTTCTAATAATCTTGTTACATTTACTGTTTATCTGGGTTTTACTCTTGTTATAAATGTTATTGTGACCATGTTATAATTTGTTGTTTACTGGACAACCCTATGAACTCTATATGTGACAATTATTTGTATGGTTCATGTATCTATAATCAGGTGTATTTATATTTTTGTTACATCAATTAACTTAATTATTTACTAATATTTCTCTTACATAATATTACATGTTTGGGCCTATTATCCCTCACTTTGTATTTTGATTATCTGGATATAATGATACATTAACTGAAACCATTTGTTTCTTTATAGTCCTGGTTCATAAACCGTTTGTCTTTATAATTCTTTGTTTGGTCATTACTGAAAGTTCATTGTCATAGTTGGGGTTAAAGGTGTTTTGCATCACTTAGCCTAAATCATTAATTTGGGTACGGTCAGTTGTCTTACTAGTCAGTCTAAAATTGTTAGTCGTTCCTCTTCACTATCATCTTGGAAGATATTGTTCTCCTTGTCAGCTTCTTAACCAAAGTCTTCACTAAATCAGGTACGATATTATGTTGTTCCAAATGTAATGTTACATATTACCCTGCCACCAAATTTGATCATTTTAATAAAATATTGTTTTTTGTTGAAATTATCAATTATCTTAACTTTCACATTGTCATTTGTTATTCTTATTATGATCTGGTATACTTGTCTTTAATTATAAGTGTTCTATCCCTGGAACATTTTACTTCCCTAACAAATTAATCACCATATATTCTGGAATCAGTCGGGGGGCTCTCTTGACCTAATACCCCGCTGCCCTTACAATACATAATACATAAATAATATCGATTGCTGGAGCTATCTCGTCAGTCAATCACATTTAATAATCACTAGTCTATTCACGACTAAATCAAATAAAAATAATATAATATATTCTTGGGATTGTTCACTCAGTCTAACTTCTCAGATCTAAATATTTCTTTCCATTGATTGTTTCAGATGTTTATTTTCTTGTGGCGATATTAATAACATTTTTTATTTTCTATTGGTACTATCTTCCTTCCTTCTTTATCAGTACTGCTTAATCTTCATTTTTCATCCACTATCTTCATTTAAATTAAAACATAACAAGTATTTGCATCTTCAGTTGTTGTTGATTCTCTCACAATCATGATAGGTTATTTGGAATAAATTCGTTTCTAGTCTTGTCTTATTTCCATCGTCGACTGTCTACATTTGTCCTTTCTTATTCATTTTATATCACTATAGTTTCTTCTAATTTATGGATGTTGCATCTTTCTTTTATATTCCAATAATAAGTTCATAACTGTGTTTAATAAGAGGTGCTTATTTTGTTTAGAATTTGGAAATTTATTTCCAGTTGTTTATTTGCTTGATTCATAATTACATTATCAAACTGTACTGTAATTGGTCCTTACTATTTATCTAAATCCTGAGATATTCAACCTTGTTTATTGGGCTTCATTTAAAATTATATTCTGGATTATCAAAGTTGGTAAGATGAGCTTACTATATTTTTTCAATTTCGTGGTATTGTAATAATAAATTCTTCAGTTTCATATTAATTCTCATAAATAATTAGTTGTAAGTTGTTCTTACTCTTTTTTTGGAATTTTGTGGTTTTTATAATAATAAATTCTTCAATTCCAAATTAATTCTCATAAATAATTAGTTGTAAGTTGATCTTACTCTTTTTTTTGGAATTTTGGTGGTTTTATAATAATAAATTCTTCAATTCTTATTATAGTGCTTATTGTCATATGTCCTTCTGTACCCAGTATTGATGATCTTTTGGTAATTTTCGTTATGTCGGTCAGTTGCTCATACCTTCTTTTGTATGGTTCTGTTTCTTTATCCTTTATTCATATTATTGTTCCTCAATGAAACTTATTTCTCGTCTCCTTAAAATGGTTCTTTGGCCGTAGTCGGTTAGCGTAGCATCCGTCCCTTTTCTTGATGGTGTGTGGTATATAATTTATCCCGGGTCCATAATCTCAGTTGACCTTATTGTCCGCACTACCATTGTCTTTGTAACTATTTCTTTCCTTGTGGCATCTCTCGCTTCTTCCTTGTACTTCATTCTTCCCGTTCTTATTATTTCATTTGCTGCAAAGCTTATTCGACTCATCCTATCATATTGTTGATTAAAACAATATGTTACTGGTCCATCAATGACTAATGATATCATTGATATTTTCCCACGTATTTCTATTTCTGGTACTTCCCATTTATCTCTGGTCTTCTCTAAGTTGTAAACTATAGTTTTATGGTAAGTCATTATTGAAATTGCTTTTAATCTCCTCCTATAGTCTCTGGCATTCATGATTTCTTCATTGTTGGTAATTGGGATATTCTGTACATTAATTAACCCATTGTTCATCATCTCCCATTCTTCCGGTGTTTTTATTAAATTCTTTAGATACGTTCTTCTTACCTTCTTTGGTTCCACTTCACTATCTTTAGTATTTTCTTTGTTCCCTTTAGTTTTCCTTTTCGGTAATACTACTCCTGTTTCCTCTGTTTTGGCGTTTGGTATTTCTTCTATTTCGGGTTTGCTATCATTTTTTATTTCTTCGGTTCTCTCATTTCTTAATCCTTCCCTCCACAGTTTATTATCATTTATTATTTCTTTGGTCATTTCCCCCATTTCCTTTCTTATTTCGTCCATTATTTCTTCCCTTTTCTTAATAGTTTCTTCCATTATTTCCCTCGTTTCCTTACCAAACTCCTGTATTAATTCCATCATACGTTTGAGCATTTCTTGCGTCTTCTCGCCTTCTGTTTGTGTGGTTTCTTCTGGTTGTTTCTCCGGATCTTTTCTTTTTATAATTTCTACTTCCTCAACCGGTGTCGCTTCTTTGTCTTCCATGTTTAACTCGTCCACCTTCTCGGTTTCGGCCGCTCGTTTTTGCGATACCTCTCGCTTCCTCATCTTGTTTATTTCGGTTTATTTGTCTATTAATAATAATTTAATTTATATTAAATTACACGCCTCACACGTTGGTGCGCCAATTTGTAACGATAATCAATTTGTATATATGATGATTGAATCTTATCGAAACGTAATGTAGCCTCACTTCAGGTTCGTCTATTTGTAACCAGATTTTTCGTTACGTACAATGTTATTGTGAATCAGTTACTTGTATATATGTCGTGTGGACTTGGATTACACCACCCGTAGGAAGTGTGAACTTGTAATATATATATAAATAATGTAGCGACAAACTCGCACTGGAGTCGTCGATGTGTAATTATAAATGTGTTATGTTGAACGGCGAATGATTTTGTAAATTGCCGCTTACTCCCACTATGCTGCTTCTTTTCCGTGACGTCACTCAACGATGCCAACTGTCGGGTCCGCTGCAATCTGTGAATTCTATTTACTAAATGTAACAGCAATAATAACGACACACAAATATTATCAAACATATTCCTTGTGGAATCCTTTATTCGGAAAAAACACTGGTTGACTGTTTTAATAAATTTGAACAGAATAATCGCAATTGTAGCGCAAACTATAAGTCTTCCTTTACCAGTTGGCAGCAGTAGCCAAACGTTTAGTATTTCTTCGAGACCAAAACAACGCTTTTTGTTAACGTTTTTAAATAAAATATTAATTATCTCAGGGCGTATATGGTTCGGGGATTATAAATTAAACAAAATATTACACTATTAATCAAAATACAAGTTTACAATTATAGGATATTACAACGTTAGAGTGATACGTGCACACAGAAATTGTATAGTGGTTACCAGTTTTAAAAAGGTTATGTCCAGTTCAGGCTTTGATAGTTATTATGTAAATTAAAAGTTCTTGTTGTGTTTAAAAAGGTGTTAGTCTTATATGGTGTTATTAGTGATTGTTTTTAGTGTTTGTGTTATATGGTGTCTCTAGTTTAGTTGATTATTACTTAAAATTCGTGTATAAAAATGTGTGTGTTAAAGTACGATATAATGAGATGTCAGAATCACCAAATCCTCTTCTTGTACTCTTCTTGGTTGAAGATAGGGCCCACGTACACGTCAGATCTTCTTTCTCGTCCCTCGTCCACTTCAAATCTTCTTCCTGGTTATTATGTCCCTTAATCCATATAATGGGTGTTCTTCTATATGTTGCAAAACGTTCGTGTAGTGTACCTCTAACTGTATTTATCTGGTTGTATAGTTTTTTCACACTTTATAACGCATAATGTAAGACGATTTAAAAACGCGTCTATCTGCTAAGATCGTTGTCAAAGAAGTCTCCTTTTATTTATCCGAAATTTCTGGTTGCTAAGGGTAAACTTGGAATCTGGTTGGCCAATTCGGATATACATTGTCATATACTTTCATTATTTCGAAGTCTAAAATTTGTTCAAAATCTTTAAACTAACATAACTTTTCTATACTGAATGGGAGTTTAAAACCATTATCAGCATTATTTTGATCTTCACATTTGTTATATTTAGACACCAAACGTGCCTATTTTTGCTTAAGAACTATGGATGTTACAATTTTGTTATTTGGAATTTTCTTAAATAACTTGATATGTGTTATTTTGTTTCTATATTCCTTGTATACATTATTACCTATAAATACATCTACCCTTTCACATTTGCATTACAAAATTTCTAATATAATTGTTCAAAATTTACTAAAGTTGGTTTCACCTGGGCCTATGTAATAGTATTATTTTCATCACCATGTTTTAACATCTCTAACAATTAAATTAACTTCTAACACTCATCAAAATGGTTTAACATATAACGTTATTTTAACAACACAACAGATATATTATTCTAATAGTTAAATTCATGCCCACATGGCTATGATTATACCAAATCCTTGCACAAATAACTGTTTTCTACTCAAACTGTATAGGTGTTTGACACTTAATAAAACATCTTTGTATATTCCATTCTGCTTGGTCAATTAATTTACCATGGTTTAACATCAGCTCTATTGTTATATTTGTTAACACAACATAAAAAAAATGGAATTAATATCATTAAATCGACATTCCTTTAAACTAACTGTATCACCTGTTACATACAAAAAACACAACACAAATACTATGATATAACACTGTGCTATAACATAAAACATGCACATTTTACAAAACAAATTCTATACTAATTAGTTAGTCCATTGTCAGCTAATTTACTCATTATTCTGACACTGTCTATGTCATATTTACTATTTATATGGGTTTCAACATCCGTATACTTACTGATGTTTGACTTACAAAAATTACAATAAAGTGAACACTGTTGCTCTACCTCACCACACAGTTCTAATAATCTTGTTACATTTACTGTTTATCTGGGTTTTACTCTTGTTATAAATGTTATTGTGACCATGTTATAATTTGTTGTTTACTGGACAACCCTATGAACTCTATATGTGACAATTATTTGTATGGTTCATGTATCTATAATCAGGTGTATTTATATTTTTGTTACATCAATTAACTTAATTATTTACTAATATTTCTCTTACATAATATTACATGTTTGGGCCTATTATCCCTCACTTTGTATTTTGATTATCTGGATATAATGATACATTAACTGAAACCATTTGTTTCTTTATAGTCCTGGTTCATAAACCGTTTGTCTTTATAATTCTTTGTTTGGTCATTACTGAAAGTTCATTGTCATAGTTGGGGTTAAAGGTGTTTTGCATCACTTAGCCTAAATCATTAATTTGGGTACGGTCAGTTGTCTTACTAGTCAGTCTAAAATTGTTAGTCGTTCCTCTTCACTATCATCTTGGAAGATATTGTTCTCCTTGTCAGCTTCTTAACCAAAGTCTTCACTAAATCAGGTACGATATTATGTTGTTCCAAATGTAATGTTACATATTACCCTGCCACCAAATTTGATCATTTTAATAAAATATTGTTTTTTGTTGAAATTATCAATTATCTTAACTTTCACATTGTCATTTGTTATTCTTATTATGATCTGGTATACTTGTCTTTAATTATAAGTGTTCTATCCCTGGAACATTTTACTTCCCTAACAAATTAATCACCATATATTCTGGAATCAGTCGGGGGGCTCTCTTGACCTAATACCCCGCTGCCCTTACAATACATAATACATAAATAATATCGATTGCTGGAGCTATCTCGTCAGTCAATCACATTTAATAATCACTAGTCTATTCACGACTAAATCAAATAAAAATAATATAATATATTCTTGGGATTGTTCACTCAGTCTAACTTCTCAGATCTAAATATTTCTTTCCATTGATTGTTTCAGATGTTTATTTTCTTGTGGCGATATTAATAACATTTTTTATTTTCTATTGGTACTATCTTCCTTCCTTCTTTATCAGTACTGCTTAATCTTCATTTTTCATCCACTATCTTCATTTAAATTAAAACATAACAAGTATTTGCATCTTCAGTTGTTGTTGATTCTCTCACAATCATGATAGGTTATTTGGAATAAATTCGTTTCTAGTCTTGTCTTATTTCCATCGTCGACTGTCTACATTTGTCCTTTCTTATTCATTTTATATCACTATAGTTTCTTCTAATTTATGGATGTTGCAGCTTTCTTTTATATTCCAATAATAAGTTCATAACTGTGTTTAATAAGAGGTGCTTATTTTGTTTAGAATTTGGAAATTTATTTCCAGTTGTTTATTTGCTTGATTCATAATTACATTATCAAACTGTACTGTAATTGGTCCTTACTATTTATCTAAATCCTGAGATATTCAACCTTGTTTATTGGGCTTCATTTAAAATTATATTCTGGATTATCAAAGTTGGTAAGATGAGCTTACTATATTTTTTCAATTTCGTGGTATTGTAATAATAAATTCTTCAGTTTCATATTAATTCTCATAAATAATTAGTTGTAAGTTGTTCTTACTCTTTTTTTGGAATTTTGTGGTTTTTATAATAATAAATTCTTCAATTCCAAATTAATTCTCATAAATAATTAGTTGTAAGTTGATCTTACTCTTTTTTTTGGAATTTTGGTGGTTTTATAATAATAAATTCTTCAATTCTTATTATAGTGCTTATTGTCATATGTCCTTCTGTACCCAGTATTGATGATCTTTTGGTAATTTTCGTTATGTCGGTCAGTTGCTCATACCTTCATTTGTATGGTTCTGTTTCTTTATCCTTTATTCATATTATTGTTCCTCAATGAAACTTATTTCTCGTCTCCTTAAAATGGTTCTTTGGCCGTAGTCGGTTAGCGTAGCATCCGTCCCTTTTCTTGATGGTGTGTGGTATATAATTTATCCCGGGTCCATAATCTCAGTTGACCTTATTGTCCGCACTACCATTGTCTTTGTAACTATTTCTTTCCTTGTGGCATCTCTCGCTTCTTCCTTGTACTTCATTCTTCCCGTTCTTATTATTTCATTTGCTGCAAAGCTTATTCGACTCATCCTATCATATTGTTGATTAAAACAATATGTTACTGGTCCATCAATGACTAATGATATCATTGATATTTTCCCACGTATTTCTATTTCTGGTACTTCCCATTTATCTCTGGTCTTCTCTAAGTTGTAAACTATAGTTTTATGGTAAGTCATTATTGAAATTGCTTTTAATCTCCTCCTATAGTCTCTGGCATTCATGATTTCTTCATTGTTGGTAATTGGGATATTCTGTACATTAATTAACCCATTGTTCATCATCTCCCATTCTTCCGGTGTTTTTATTAAATTCTTTAGATACGTTCTTCTTACCTTCTTTGGTTCCACTTCACTATCTTTAGTATTTTCTTTGTTCCCTTTAGTTTTCCTTTTAGGTAATACTACTCCTGTTTCCTCTGTTTTGGCGTTTGGTATTTCTTCTATTTCGGGTTTGCTATCATTTTTTATTTCTTCGGTTCTCTCATTTCTTAATCCTTCCCTCCACAGTTTATTATCATTTATTATTTCTTTGGTCATTTCCCCCATTTCCTTTCTTATTTCGTCCATTATTTCTTCCCTTTTCTTAATAGTTTCTTCCATTATTTCCCTCGTTTCCTTACCAAACTCCTGTATTAATTCCATCATACGTTTGAGCATTTCTTGCGTCTTCTCGCCTTCTGTTTGTGTGGTTTCTTCTGGTTGTTTCTCCGGATCCTTTCTTGTTATAATTTCTACTTCCTCAACCGGTGTCGCTTCTTTGTCTTCCATGTTTAACTCGTCCACCTTCTCGGTTTCGGCAGCTCGTTTTTGCGATACCTCTCGCTTCCTCATCTTGTTTATTTCGGTTTATTTGTCTATTAATAATAATTTAATTTATATTAAATTACACGCCTCACACGTTGGTGCGCCAATTTGTAACGATAATCAATTTGTATATATGATGATTGAATCTTATCGAAACGTAATGTAGCCTCACTTCAGGTTCGTCTATTTGTAACCAGATTTTTCGTTACGTACAATGTTATTGTGAATCAGTTACTTGTATATATGTCGTGTGGACTTGGATTACACCACCCGTAGGAAGTGTGAACTTGTAATATATATATAAATAATGTAGCGACAAACTCGCACTGGAGTCGTCGATGTGTAATTATAAATGTGTTATGTTGAACGGCGAATGATTTTGTAAATTGCCGCTTACTCCCACTATGCTGCTTCTTTTCCGTGACGTCACTCAACGATGCCAACTGTCGGGTCCGCTGCAATCTGTGAATTCTATTTACTAAATGTAACAGCAATAATAACGACACACAAATACTATCAAACATATATCCTTGTGGAATCCTTTATTCGGAAAAAACACTGGTTGACTGTTTTAATAAATTTGAACAGAATAATCGCAATTGTAGCGCAAACTATAAGTCTTCCTTTACCAGTTGGCAGCAGTAGCCAAACGTTTAGTATTTCTTCGAGACCAAAACAATGCTTTTTGTTAACGTTTTTAAATAAAATATTAATTATCTCAGGGCGTATATGGTTCGGGGATTATAAATTAAACAAAATATTACACTATTAATCAAAATACAAGTTTACAATTATAGGATATTACAACGTTAGAGTGATACGTGCACACAGAAATTGTATAGTGGTTACCAGTTTTAAAAAGGTTATGTCCAGTTCAGGCTTTGATAGTTATTATGTAAATTAAAAGTTTTTGTTGTGTTTAAAAAGGTGTTAGTCTTATATGGTGTTATTAGTGATTGTTTTTAGTGTTTGTGTTATATGGTGTCTCTAGTTTAGTTGATTATTACTTAAAATTCGTGTATAAAAATGTGTGTGTTAAAGTACGATATAATGAGATGTCAGAGTCACCAAATCCTCTTCTTGTACTCTTCTTGGTTGAAGATAGGGCCCACGTACACGTCAGATCTTCTTTCTCGTCCCTCGTCCACTTCAAATCTTCTTCCTGGTTATTATGTCCCTTAATCCATATAATGGGTGTTCTTCTATATGTTGCAAAACGTTCGTGTAGTGTACCTCTAACTGTATTTATCTGGTTGTATAGTTTTTTCACACTTTATAACGCATAATGTAAGACGATTTAAAAACGCGTCTATCTGCTAAGATCGTTGTCAAAGAAGTCTCCTTTTATTTATCCGAAATTTCTGGTTGCTAAGGGTAAACTTGGAATCTGGTTGGCCAATTCGGATATACATTGTCATATACTTTCATTATTTCGAAGTCTAAAATTTGTTCAAAATCTTTAAACTAACATAACTTTTCTATACTGAATGGGAGTTTAAAACCATTATCAGCATTATTTTGATCTTCACATTTGTTATATTTAGACACCAAACGTGCCTATTTTTGCTTAAGAACTATGGATGTTACAATTTTGTTATTTGGAATTTTCTTAAATAACTTGATATGTGTTATTTTGTTTCTATATTCCTTGTATACATTATTACCTATAAATACATCTACCCTTTCACATTTGCATTACAAAATTTCTAATATAATTGTTCAAAATTTACTAAAGTTGGTTTCACCTGGGCCTATGTAATAGTATTATTTTCATCACCATGTTTTAACATCTCTAACAATTAAATTAACTTCTAACACTCATCAAAATGGTTTAACATATAACGTTATTTTAACAACACAACAGATATATTATTCTAATAGTTAAATTCATGCCCACATGGCTATGATTATACCAAATCCTTGCACAAATAACTGTTTTCTACTCAAACTGTATAGGTGTTTGACACTTAACAAAACATCTTTGTATATTCCATTCTGCTTGGTCAATTAATTTACCATGGTTTAACATCAGCTCTATTGTTATATTTGTTAACACAACATAAAAAAAATGGAATTAATATCATTAAATCGACATTCCTTTAAACTAACTATATCACCTGTTACATACAAAAAACACAACACAAATACTATGATATAACACTGTGCTATAACATAAAACATGCACATTTTACAAAACAAATTCTATACTAATTAGTTAGTCCATTGTCAGCTAATTTACTCATTATTCTGACACTGTCTATGTCATATTTACTATTTATATGGGTTTCAACATCCGTATACTTACTGATGTTTGACTTACAAAAATTACAATAAAGTGAACACTGTTGCTCTACCTCACCACACAGTTCTAATAATCTTGTTACATTTACTGTTTATCTGGGTTTTACTCTTGTTATAAATGTTATTGTGACCATGTTATAATTTGTTGTTTACTGGACAACCCTATGAACTCTATATGTGACAATTATTTGTATGGTTCATGTATCTATAATCAGGTGTATTTATATTTTTGTTACATCAATTAACTTAATTATTTACTAATATTTCTCTTACATAATATTACATGTTTGGGCCTATTATCCCTCACTTTGTATTTTGATTATCTGGATATAATGATACATTAACTGAAACCATTTGTTTCTTTATAGTCCTGGTTCATAAACCGTTTGTCTTTATAATTCTTTGTTTGGTCATTACTGAAAGTTCATTGTCATAGTTGGGGTTAAAGGTGTTTTGCATCACTTAGCCTAAATCATTAATTTGGGTACGGTCAGTTGTCTTACTAGTCAGTCTAAAATTGTTAGTCGTTCCTCTTCACTATCATCTTGGAAGATATTGTTCTCCTTGTCAGCTTCTTAACCAAAGTCTTCATTAAATCAGGTACGATATTATGTTGTTCCAAATGTAATGTTACATATTACCCTGCCACCAAATTTGATCATTTTAATAAAATATTGTTTTTTGTTGAAATTATCAATTATCTTAACTTTCACATTGTCATTTGTTATTCTTATTATGATCTGGTATACTTGTCTTTAATTATAAGTGTTCTATCCCTGGAACATTTTACTTCCCTAACAAATTAATCACCATATATTCTGGAATCAGTCGGGGGGCTCTCTTGACCTAATACCCCGCTGTCCTTACAATACATAATACATAAATAATATCGATTGCTGGAGCTATCTCGTCAGTCAATCACATTTAATAATCACTAGTCTATTCACGACTAAATCAAATAAAAATAATATAATATATTCTTGGGATTGTTCACTCAGTCTAACTTCTCAGATCTAAATATTTCTTTCCATTGATTCTTTCAGATGTTTATTTTCTTGTGGCGATATTAATAACATTTTTTATTTTCTATTGGTACTATCTTCCTTCCTTCTTTATCAGTACCGCTTAATCTTCATTTTTCATCCACTATCTTCATTTAAATTAAAACATAACAAGTATTTGCATCTTCAGTTGTTGTTGATTCTCTCACAATCATGATAGGTTATTTGGAATAAATTCGTTTCTAGTCTTGTCTTATTTCCATCGTCGACTGTCTACATTTGTCCTTTCTTATTCATTTTATATCACTATAGTTTCTTCTAATTTATGGATGTTGCATCTTTCTTTTATATTCCAATAATAAGTTCATAACTGTGTTTAATAAGAGGTGCTTATTTTGTTTAGAATTTGGAAATTTATTCCCAGTTGTTTATTTGCTTGATTCATAATTACATTATCAAACTGTACTGTAATTGGTCCTTACTATTTATCTAAATCCTGAGATATTCAACCTTGTTTATTGGGCTTCATTTAAAATTATATTCTGGATTATCAGAGTTGGTAAGATGAGCTTACTATATTTTTTCAATTTCGTGGTATTGTAATAATAAATTCTTCAGTTTCATATTAATTCTCATAAATAATTAGTTGTAAGTTGTTCTTACTCTTTTTTTGGAATTTTGTGGTTTTTATAATAATAAATTCTTCAATTCCAAATTAATTCTCATAAATAATTAGTTGTAAGTTGATCTTACTCTTTTTTTTTGGAATTTTGGTGGTTTTATAATAATAAATTCTTCAATTCTTATTATAGTGCTTATTGTCATATGTCCTTCTGTACCCAGTATTGATGATCTTTTGGTAATTTTCGTTATGTCGGTCAGTTGCTCATACCTTCATTTGTATGGTTCTGTTTCTTTATCCTTTATTCATATTATTGTTCCTCAATGAAACTTAGTTCTCGTCTCCTTAAAATGGTTCTTTGGCCGTAGTCGGTTAGCGTAGCATCCGTCCCTTTTCTTGATGGTGTGTGGTATATAATTTATCCCGGGTCCATAATCTCAGTTGACCTTATTGTCCGCACTACCATTGTCTTTGTAACTATTTCTTTCCTTGTGGCATCTCTCGCTTCTTCCTTGTACTTCATTCTTCCCGTTCTTATTATTTCATTTGCTGCAAAGCTTATTCGACTCATCCTATCATATTGTTGATTAAAACAATATGTTACTGGTCCATCAATGACTAATGATATCATTGATATTTTCCCACGTATTTCTATTTCTGGTACTTCCCATTTATCTCTGGTCTTCTCTAAGTTGTAAACTATAGTTTTATGGTAAGTCATTATTGAAATTGCTTTTAATCTCCTCCTATAGTCTCTGGCATTCATGATTTCTTCATTGTTGGTAATTGGAATATTCTGTACATTAATTAACCCATTGTTCATCATCTCCCATTCTTCCGGTGTTTTTATTAAATTCTTTAGATACGTTCTTCTTACCTTCTTTGGTTCCACTTCACTATCTTTAGTATTTTCTTTGTTCCCTTTAGTTTTCCTTTTAGGTAATACTACTCCTGTTTCCTCTGTTTTGGCGTTTGGTATTTCTTCTATTTCTGGTTTGCTATCATTTTTTATTTCTTCGGTTCTCTCATTTCTTAATCCTTCCCTCCACAGTTTATTATCATTTATTATTTCTTTGGTCATTTCCCCCATTTCCTTTCTTATTTCGTCCATTATTTCTTCCCTTTTCTTAATAGTTTCTTCCATTATTTCCCTCGTTTCCTTACCAAACTCCTGTATTAATTCCATCATACGTTTGAGCATTTCTTGCGTCTTCTCGCCTTCTGTTTGTGTGGTTTCTTCTGGTTGTTTCTCCGGATCCTTTCTTGTTATAATTTCTACTTCCTCAACCGGTGTCGGTTCTTTGTCTTCCATGTTTAACTCGTCCACCTTCTCGGTTTCGGCCGCTCGTTTTTGCGATACCTCTCGCTTCCTCATCTTGTTTATTTCGGTTTATTTGTCTATTAATAATAATTTAATTTATATTAAATTACACGCCTCACACGTTGGTGCGCCAATTTGTAACGATAATCAATTTGTATATATGATGATTGAATCTTATCGAAACGTAATGTAGCCTCACTTCAGGTTCGTCTATTTGTAACCAGATTTTTCGTTACGTACAATGTTATTGTGAATCAGTTACTTGTATATATGTCGTGTGGACTTGGATTACACCACCCGTAGGAAGTGTGAACTTGTAAGATATATATAAATAATGTAGCGACAAACTCGCACTGGAGTCGTCGATGTGTAATTATAAATGTGTTATGTTGAACGGCGAATGATTTTGTAAATTGCCGCTTACTCCCACTAAGCTGCTTCTTTTCCGTGACGTCACTCAACGATGCCAACTGTCGGGTCCGCTGCAATCTGTGAATTCTATTTACTAAATGTAACAGCAATAATAACGACACACAAATACTATCAAACATATATCCTTGTGGAATCCTTTATTCGGAAAAAACACTGGTTGACTGTTTTAATAAATTTGAACAGAATAATCGCAATTGTAGCGCAAACTATAAGTCTTCCTTTACCAGTTGGCAGCAGTAGCCAAACGTTTAGTATTTCTTCGAGACCAAAACAATGCTTTTTGTTAACGTTTTTAAATAAAATATTAATTATCTCAGGGCGTATATGGTTCGGGGATTATAAATTAAACAAAATATTACACTATTAATCAAAATACAAGTTTACAATTATAGGATATTACAACGTTAGAGTGATACGTGCACACAGAAATTGTATAGTGGTTACCAGTTTTAAAAAGGTTATGTCCAGTTCAGGCTTTGATAGTTATTATGTAAATTAAAAGTTCTTGTTGTGTTTAAAAAGGTGTTAGTCTTATATGGTGTTATTAGTGATTGTTTTTAGTGTTTGTGTTATATGGTGTCTCTAGTTTAGTTGATTATTACTTAAAATTCGTGTATAAAAATGTGTGTGTTAAAGTACGATATAATGAGATATCAGAATCACCAAATCCTCTTCTTGTACTCTTCTTGGTTGAAGATAGGGCCCACGTACACGTCAGATCTTCTTTCTCGTCCCTCGTCCACTTCAAATCTTCTTCCTGGTTATTATGTCCCTTAATCCATATAATGGGTGTTCTTCTATATGTTGCAAAACGTTCGTGTAGTGTACCTCTAACTGTATTTATCTGGTTGTATAGTTTTTTCACACTTTATAACGCATAATGTAAGACGATTTAAAAACGCGTCTATCTGCTAAGATCGTTGTCAAAGAAGTCTCCTTTTATTTATCCGAAATTTCTGGTTGCTAAGGGTAAACTTGGAATCTGGTTGGCCAATTCGGATATACATTGTCATATACTTTCATTATTTCGAAGTCTAAAATTTGTTCAAAATCTTTAAACTAACATAACTTTTCTATACTGAATGGGAGTTTAAAACCATTATCAGCATTATTTTGATCTTCACATTTGTTATATTTAGACACCAAACGTGCCTATTTTTGCTTAAGAACTATGGATGTTACAATTTTGTTATTTGGAATTTTCTTAAATAACTTGATATGTGTTATTTTGTTTCTATATTCCTTGTATACATTATTACCTATAAATACATCTACCCTTTCACATTTGCATTACAAAATTTCTAATATAATTGTTCAAAATTTACTAAAGTTGGTTTCACCTGGGCCTATGTAATAGTATTATTTTCATCACCATGTTTTAACATCTCTAACAATTAAATTAACTTCTAACACTCATCAAAATGGTTTAACATATAACGTTATTTTAACAACACAACAGATATATTATTCTAATAGTTAAATTCATGCCCACATGGCTATGATTATACCAAATCCTTGCACAAATAACTGTTTTCTACTCAAACTGTATAGGTGTTTGACACTTAACAAAACATCTTTGTATATTCCATTCTGCTTGGTCAATTAATTTACCATGGTTTAACATCAGCTCTATTGTTATATTTGTTAACACAACATAAAAAAAATGGAATTAATATCATTAAATCGACATTCCTTTAAACTAACTATATCACCTGTTACATACAAAAAACACAACACAAATACTATGATATAACACTGTGCTATAACATAAAACATGCACATTTTACAAAACAAATTCTATACTAATTAGTTAGTCCATTGTCAGCTAATTTACTCATTATTCTGACACTGTCTATGTCATATTTACTATTTATATGGGTTTCAACATCCGTATACTTACTGATGTTTGACTTACAAAAATTACAATAAAGTGAACACTGTTGCTCTACCTCACCACACAGTTCTAATAATCTTGTTACATTTACTGTTTATCTGGGTTTTACTCTTGTTATAAATGTTATTGTGACCATGTTATAATTTGTTGTTTACTGGACAACCCTATGAACTCTATATGTGACAATTATTTGTATGGTTCATGTATCTATAATCAGGTGTATTTATATTTTTGTTACATCAATTAACTTAATTATTTACTAATATTTCTCTTACATAATATTACATGTTTGGGCCTATTATCCCTCACTTTGTATTTTGATTATCTGGATATAATGATACATTAACTGAAACCATTTGTTTCTTTATAGTCCTGGTTCATAAACCGTTTGTCTTTATAATTCTTTGTTTGGTCATTACTGAAAGTTCATTGTCATAGTTGGGGTTAAAGGTGTTTTGCATCACTTAGCCTAAATCATTAATTTGGGTACGGTCAGTTGTCTTACTAGTCAGTCTAAAATTGTTAGTCGTTCCTCTTCACTATCATCTTGGAAGATATTGTTCTCCTTGTCAGCTTCTTAACCAAAGTCTTCATTAAATCAGGTACGATATTATGTTGTTCCAAATGTAATGTTACATATTACCCTGCCACCAAATTTGATCATTTTAATAAAATATTGTTTTTTGTTGAAATTATCAATTATCTTAACTTTCACATTGTCATTTGTTATTCTTATTATGATCTGGTATACTTGTCTTTAATTATAAGTGTTCTATCCCTGGAACATTTTACTTCCCTAACAAATTAATCACCATATATTCTGGAATCAGTCGGGGGGCTCTCTTGACCTAATACCCCGCTGTCCTTACAATACATAATACATAAATAATATCGATTGCTGGAGCTATCTCGTCAGTCAATCACATTTAATAATCACTAGTCTATTCACGACTAAATCAAATAAAAATAATATAATATATTCTTGGGATTGTTCACTCAGTCTAACTTCTCAGATCTAAATATTTCTTTCCATTGATTCTTTCAGATGTTTATTTTCTTGTGGCGATATTAATAACATTTTTTATTTTCTATTGGTACTATCTTCCTTCCTTCTTTATCAGTACCGCTTAATCTTCATTTTCATCCACTATCTTCATTTAAATTAAAACATAACAAGTATTTGCATCTTCAGTTGTTGTTGATTCTCTCACAATCATGATAGGTTATTTGGAATAAATTCGTTTCTAGTCTTGTCTTATTTCCATCGTCGACTGTCTACATTTGTCCTTTCTTATTCATTTTATATCACTATAGTTTCTTCTAATTTATGGATGTTGCATCTTTCTTTTATATTCCAATAATAAGTTCATAACTGTGTTTAATAAGAGGTGCTTATTTTGTTTAGAATTTGGAAATTTATTCCCAGTTGTTTATTTGCTTGATTCATAATTACATTATCAAACTGTACTGTAATTGGTCCTTACTATTTATCTAAATCCTGAGATATTCAACCTTGTTTATTGGGCTTCATTTAAAATTATATTCTGGATTATCAAAGTTGGTAAGATGAGCTTACTATATTTTTTCAATTTCGTGGTATTGTAATAATAAATTCTTCAGTTTCATATTAATTCTCATAAATAATTAGTTGTAAGTTGTTCTTACTCTTTTTTTGGAATTTTGTGGTTTTTATAATAATAAATTCTTCAATTCCAAATTAATTCTCATAAATAATTAGTTGTAAGTTGATCTTACTCTTTTTTTTTGGAATTTTGGTGGTTTTATAATAATAAATTCTTCAATTCTTATTATAGTGCTTATTGTCATATGTCCTTCTGTACCCAGTATTGATGATCTTTTGGTAATTTTCGTTATGTCGGTCAGTTGCTCATACCTTCATTTGTATGGTTCTGTTTCTTTATCCTTTATTCATATTATTGTTCCTCAATGAAACTTATTTCTCGTCTCCTTAAAATGGTTCTTTTGCCGTAGTCGGTTAGCGTAGCATCCGTCCCTTTTCTTGATGGTGTGTGGTATATAATTTATCCCGGGTCCATAATCTCAGTTGACCTTATTGTCCGCACTACCATTGTCTTTGTAACTATTTCTTTCCTTGTGGCATCTCTCGCTTCTTCCTTGTACTTCATTCTTCCCGTTCTTATTATTTCATTTGCTGCAAAGCTTATTCGACTCATCCTATCATATTGTTGATTAAAACAATATGTTACTGGTCCATCAATGACTAATGATATCATTGATATTTTCCCACGTATTTCTATTTCTGGTACTTCCCATTTATCTCTGGTCTTCTCTAAGTTGTAAACTATAGTTTTATGGTAAGTCATTATTGAAATTGCTTTTAATCTCCTCCTATAGTCTCTGGCATTCATGATTTCTTCATTGTTGGTAATTGGGATATTCTGTACATTAATTAACCCATTGTTCATCATCTCCCATTCTTCCGGTGTTTTTATTAAATTCTTTAGATACGTTCTTCTTACCTTCTTTGGTTCCACTTCACTATCTTTAGTATTTTCTTTGTTCCCTTTAGTTTTCCTTTTAGGTAATACTACTCCTGTTTCCTCTGTTTTGGCGTTTGGTATTTCTTCTATTTCGGGTTTGCTATCATTTTTTATTTCTTCGGTTCTCTCATTTCTTAATCCTTCCCTCCACAGTTTATTATCATTTATTATTTCTTTGGTCATTTCCCCCATTTCCTTTCTTATTTCGTCCATTATTTCTTCCCTTTTCTTAATAGTTTCTTCCATTATTTCCCTCGTTTCCTTACCAAACTCCTGTATTAATTCCATCATGCGTTTGAGCATTTCTTGCGTCTTCTCGCCTTCTGTTTGTGTGGTTTCTTCTGGTTGTTTCTCCGGATCCTTTCTTGTTATAATTTCTACTTCCTCAACCGGTGTCGCTTCTTTGTCTTCCATGTTTAACTCGTCCACCTTCTCGGTTTCGGCCGCTCGTTTTTGCGATACCTCTCGCTTCCTCATCTTGTTTATTTCGGTTTATTTGTCTATTAATAATAATTTAATTTTTATTAAATTACACGCCTCACACGTTGGTGCGCCAATTTGTAACGATAATCAATTTGTATATATGATGATTGAATCTTATCGAAACGTAATGTAGCCTCACTTCAGGTTCGTCTATTTGTAACCAGATTTTTCGTTACGTACAATGTTATTGTGAATCAGTTACTTGTATATATGTCGTGTGGACTTGGATTACACCACCCGTAGGAAGTGTGAACTTGTAATATATATATAAATAATGTAGCGACAAACTCGCACTGGAGTCGTCGATGTGTAATTATAAATGTGTTATGTTGAACGGCGAATGATTTTGTAAATTGCCGCTTACTCCCACTAAGCTGCTTCTTTTCCGTGACGTCACTCAACGATGCCAACTGTCGGGTCCGCTGCAATCTGTGAATTCTATTTACTAAATGTAACAGCAATAATAACGACACACAAATACTATCAAACATATATCCTTGTGGAATCCTTTATTCGGAAAAAACACTGGTTGACTGTTTTAATAAATTTGAACAGAATAATCGCAATTGTAGCGCAAACTATAAGTCTTCCTTTACCAGTTGGCAGCAGTAGCCAAACGTTTAGTATTTCTTCGAGACCAAAACAATGCTTTTTGTTAACGTTTTTAAATAAAATATTAATTATCTCAGGGCGTATATGGTTCGGGGATTATAAATTAAACAAAATATTACACTATTAATCAAAATACAAGTTTACAATTATAGGATATTACAACGTTAGAGTGATACGTGCACACAGAAATTGTATAGTGGTTACCAGTTTTAAAAAGGTTATGTCCAGTTCAGGCTTTGATAGTTATTATGTAAATTAAAAGTTCTTGTTGTGTTTAAAAAGGTGTTAGTCTTATATGGTGTTATTAGTGATTGTTTTTAGTGTTTGTGTTATATGGTGTCTCTAGTTTAGTTGATTATTACTTAAAATTCGTGTATAAAAATGTGTGTGTTAAAGTACGATATAATGAGATGTCAGAATCACCAAATCCTCTTCTTGTACTCTTCTTGGTTGAAGATAGGGCCCACGTACACGTCAGATCTTCTTTCTCGTCCCTCGTCCACTTCAAATCTTCTTCCTGGTTATTATGTCCCTTAATCCATATAATGGGTGTTCTTCTATATGTTGCAAAACGTTCGTGTAGTGTACCTCTAACTGTATTTATCTGGTTGTATAGTTTTTTCACACTTTATAACGCATAATGTAAGACGATTTAAAAACGCGTCTATCTGCTAAGATCGTTGTCAAAGAAGTCTCCTTTTATTTATCCGAAATTTCTGGTTGCTAAGGGTAAACTTGGAATCTGGTTGGCCAATTCGGATATACATTGTCATATACTTTCATTATTTCGAAGTCTAAAATTTGTTCAAAATCTTTAAACTAACATAACTTTTCTATACTGAATGGGAGTTTAAAACCATTATCAGCATTATTTTGATCTTCACATTTGTTATATTTAGACACCAAACGTGCCTATTTTTGCTTAAGAACTATGGATGTTACAATTTTGTTATTTGGAATTTTCTTAAATAACTTGATATGTGTTATTTTGTTTCTATATTCCTTGTATACATTATTACCTATAAATACATCTACCCTTTCACATTTGCATTACAAAATTTCTAATATAATTGTTCAAAATTTACTAAAGTTGGTTTCACCTGGGCCTATGTAATAGTATTATTTTCATCACCATGTTTTAACATCTCTAACAATTAAATTAACTTCTAACACTCATCAAAATGGTTTAACATATAACGTTATTTTAACAACACAACAGATATATTATTCTAATAGTTAAATTCATGCCCACATGGCTATGATTATACCAAATCCTTGCACAAATAACTGTTTTCTACTCAAACTGTATAGGTGTTTGACACTTAACAAAACATCTTTGTATATTCCATTCTGCTTGGTCAATTAATTTACCATGGTTTAACATCAGCTCTATTGTTATATTTGTTAACACAACATAAAAAAAATGGAATTAATATCATTAAATCGACATTCCTTTAAACTAACTATATCACCTGTTACATACAAAAAACACAACACAAATACTATGATATAACACTGTGCTATAACATAAAACATGCACATTTTACAAAACAAATTCTATACTAATTAGTTAGTCCATTGTCAGCTAATTTACTCATTATTCTGACACTGTCTATGTCATATTTACTATTTATATGGGTTTCAACATCCGTATACTTACTGATGTTTGACTTACAAAAATTACAATAAAGTGAACACTGTTGCTCTACCTCACCACACAGTTCTAATAATCTTGTTACATTTACTGTTTATCTGGGTTTTACTCTTGTTATAAAATGTTATTGTGACCATGTTATAATTTGTTGTTTACTGGACAACCCTATGAACTCTATATGTGACAATTATTTGTATGGTTCATGTATCTATAATCAGGTGTATTTATATTTTTGTTACATCAATTAACTTAATTATTTACTAATATTTCTCTTACATAATATTACATGTTTGGGCCTATTATCCCTCACTTTGTATTTTGATTATCTGGATATAATGATACATTAACTGAAACCATTTGTTTCTTTATAGTCCTGGTTCATAAACCGTTTGTCTTTATAATTCTTTGTTTGGTCATTACTGAAAGTTCATTGTCATAGTTGGGGTTAAAGGTGTTTTGCATCACTTAGCCTAAATCATTAATTTGGGTACGGTCAGTTGTCTTACTAGTCAGTCTAAAATTGTTAGTCGTTCCTCTTCACTATCATCTTGGAAGATATTGTTCTCCTTGTCAGCTTCTTAACCAAAGTCTTCATTAAATCAGGTACGATATTATGTTGTTCCAAATGTAATGTTACATATTACCCTGCCACCAAATTTGATCATTTTAATAAAATATTGTTTTTTGTTGAAATTATCAATTATCTTAACTTTCACATTGTCATTTGTTATTCTTATTATGATCTGGTATACTTGTCTTTAATTATAAGTGTTCTATCCCTGGAACATTTTACTTCCCTAACAAATTAATCACCATATATTCTGGAATCAGTCGGGGGGCTCTCTTGACCTAATACCCCGCTGTCCTTACAATACATAATACATAAATAATATCGATTGCTGGAGCTATCTCGTCAGTCAATCACATTTAATAATCACTAGTCTATTCACGACTAAATCAAATAAAAATAATATAATATATTCTTGGGATTGTTCACTCAGTCTAACTTCTCAGATCTAAATATTTCTTTCCATTGATTCTTTCAGATGTTTATTTTCTTGTGGCGATATTAATAACATTTTTTATTTTCTATTGGTACTATCTTCCTTCCTTCTTTATCAGTACCGCTTAATCTTCATTTTTCATCCACTATCTTCATTTAAATTAAAACATAACAAGTATTTGCATCTTCAGTTGTTGTTGATTCTCTCACAATCATGATAGGTTATTTGGAATAAATTCGTTTCTAGTCTTGTCTTATTTCCATCGTCGACTGTCTACATTTGTCCTTTCTTATTCATTTTATATCACTATAGTTTCTTCTAATTTATGAATGTTGCATCTTTCTTTTATATTCCAATAATAAGTTCATAACTGTGTTTAATAAGAGGTGCTTATTTTGTTTAGAATTTGGAAATTTATTCCCAGTTGTTTATTTGCTTGATTCATAATTACATTATCAAACTGTACTGTAATTGGTCCTTACTATTTATCTAAATCCTGAGATATTCAACCTTGTTTATTGGGCTTCATTTAAAATTATATTCTGGATTATCAAAGTTGGTAAGATGAGCTTACTATATTTTTTCAATTTCGTGGTATTGTAATAATAAATTCTTCAGTTTCATATTAATTCTCATAAATAATTAGTTGTAAGTTGTTCTTACTCTTTTTTTGGAATTTTGTGGTTTTTATAATAATAAATTCTTCAATTCCAAATTAATTCTCATAAATAATTAGTTGTAAGTTGATCTTACTCTTTTTTTTTGGAATTTTGGTGGTTTTATAATAATAAATTCTTCAATTCTTATTATAGTGCTTATTGTCATATGTCCTTCTGTACCCAGTATTGATGATCTTTTGGTAATTTTCGTTATGTCGGTCAGTTGCTCATACCTTCATTTGTATGGTTCTGTTTCTTTATCCTTTATTCATATTATTGTTCCTCAATGAAACTTATTTCTCGTCTCCTTAAAATGGTTCTTTGGCCGTAGTCGGTTAGCGTAGCATCCGTCCCTTTTCTTGATGGTGTGTGGTATATAATTTATCCCGGGTCCATAATCTCAGTTGACCTTATTGTCCGCACTACCATTGTCTTTGTAACTATTTCTTTCCTTGTGGCATCTCTCGCTTCTTCCTTGTACTTCATTCTTCCCGTTCTTATTATTTCATTTGCTGCAAAGCTTATTCGACTCATCCTATCATATTGTTGATTAAAACAATATGTTACTGGTCCATCAATGACTAATGATATCATTGATATTTTCCCACGTATTTCTATTTCTGGTACTTCCCATTTATCTCTGGTCTTCTCTAAGTTGTAAACTATAGTTTTATGGTAAGTCATTATTGAAATTGCTTTTAATCTCCTCCTATAGTCTCTGGCATTCATGATTTCTTCATTGTTGGTAATTGGAATATTCTGTACATTAATTAACCCATTGTTCATCATCTCCCATTCTTCCGGTGTTTTTATTAAATTCTTTAGATACGTTCTTCTTACCTTCTTTGGTTCCACTTCACTATCTTTAGTATTTTCTTTGTTCCCTTTAGTTTTCCTTTTAGGTAATACTACTCCTGTTTCCTCTGTTTTGGCGTTTGGTATTTCTTCTATTTCGGGTTTGCTATCATTTTTTATTTCTTCGGTTCTCTCATTTCTTAATCCTTCCCTCCACAGTTTATTATCATTTATTATTTCTTTGGTCATTTCCCCCATTTCCTTTCTTATTTCGTCCATTATTTCTTCCCTTTTCTTAATAGTTTCTTCCATTATTTCCCTCGTTTCCTTACCAAACTCCTGTATTAATTCCATCATACGTTTGAGCATTTCTTGCGTCTTCTCGCCTTCTGTTTGTGTGGTTTCTTCTGGTTGTTTCTCCGGATCCTTTCTTGTTATAATTTCTACTTCCTCAACCGGTGTCGCTTCTTTGTCTTCCATGTTTAACTCGTCCACCTTCTCGGTTTCGGCCGCTCGTTTTTGCGATACCTCTCGCTTCCTCATCTTGTTTATTTCGGTTTATTTGTCTATTAATAATAATTTAATTTATATTAAATTACACGCCTCACACGTTGGTGCGCCAATTTGTAACGATAATCAATTTGTATATATGATGATTGAATCTTATCGAAACGTAATGTAGCCTCACTTCAGGTTCGTCTATTTGTAACCAGATTTTTCGTTACGTACAATGTTATTGTGAATCAGTTACTTGTATATATGTCGTGTGGACTTGGATTACACCACCCGTAGGAAGTGTGAACTTGTAATATATATATAAATAATGTAGCGACAAACTCGCACTGGAGTCGTCGATGTGTAATTATAAATGTGTTATGTTGAACGGCGAATGATTTTGTAAATTGCCGCTTACTCCCACTATGCTGCTTCTTTTCCGTGACGTCACTCAACGATGCCAACTGTCGGGTCCGCTGCAATCTGTGAATTCTATTTACTAAATGTAACAGCAATAATAACGACACACAAATACTATCAAACATATATCCTTGTGGAATCCTTTATTCGGAAAAAACACTGGTTGACTGTTTTAATAAATTTGAACAGAATAATCGCAATTGTAGCGCAAACTATAAGTCTTCCTTTACCAGTTGGCAGCAGTAGCCAAACGTTTAGTATTTCTTCGAGACCAAAACAATGCTTTTTGTTAACGTTTTTAAATAAAATATTAATTATCTCAGGGCGTATATGGTTCGGGGATTATAAATTAAACAAAATATTACACTATTAATCAAAATACAAGTTTACAATTATAGGATATTACAACGTTAGAGTGATACGTGCACACAGAAATTGTATAGTGGTTACCAGTTTTAAAAAGGTTATGTCCAGTTCAGGCTTTGATAGTTATTATGTAAATTAAAAGTTCTTGTTGTGTTTAAAAAGGTGTTAGTCTTATATGGTGTTATTAGTGATTGTTTTTAGTGTTTGTGTTATATGGTGTCTCTAGTTTAGTTGATTATTACTTAAAATTCGTGTATAAAAATGTGTGTGTTAAAGTACGATATAATGAGATGTCAGAATCACCAAATCCTCTTCTTGTACTCTTCTTGGTTGAAGATAGGGCCCACGTACACGTCAGATCTTCTTTCTCGTCCCTCGTCCACTTCAAATCTTCTTCCTGGTTATTATGTCCCTTAATCCATATAATGGGTGTTCTTCTATATGTTGCAAAACGTTCGTGTAGTGTACCTCTAACTGTATTTATCTGGTTGTATAGTTTTTTCACACTTTATAACGCATAATGTAAGACGATTTAAAAACGCGTCTATCTGCTAAGATCGTTGTCAAAGAAGTCTCCTTTTATTTATCCGAAATTTCTGGTTGCTAAGGGTAAACTTGGAATCTGGTTGGCCAATTCGGATATACATTGTCATATACTTTCATTATTTCGAAGTCTAAAATTTGTTCAAAATCTTTAAACTAACATAACTTTTCTATACTGAATGGGAGTTTAAAACCATTATCAGCATTATTTTGATCTTCACATTTGTTATATTTAGACACCAAACGTGCCTATTTTTGCTTAAGAACTATGGATGTTACAATTTTGTTATTTGGAATTTTCTTAAATAACTTGATATGTGTTATTTTGTTTCTATATTCCTTGTATACATTATTACCTATAAATACATCTACCCTTTCACATTTGCATTACAAAATTTCTAATATAATTGTTCAAAATTTACTAAAGTTGGTTTCACCTGGGCCTATGTAATAGTATTATTTTCATCACCATGTTTTAACATCTCTAACAATTAAATTAACTTCTAACACTCATCAAAATGGTTTAACATATAACGTTATTTTAACAACACAACAGATATATTATTCTAATAGTTAAATTCATGCCCACATGGCTATGATTATACCAAATCCTTGCACAAATAACTGTTTTCTACTCAAACTGTATAGGTGTTTGACACTTAACAAAACATCTTTGTATATTCCATTCTGCTTGGTCAATTAATTTACCATGGTTTAACATCAGCTCTATTGTTATATTTGTTAACACAACATAAAAAAAATGGAATTAATATCATTAAATCGACATTCCTTTAAACTAACTATATCACCTGTTACATACAAAAAACACAACACAAATACTATGATATAACACTGTGCTATAACATAAAACATGCACATTTTACAAAACAAATTCTATACTAATTAGTTAGTCCATTGTCAGCTAATTTACTCATTATTCTGACACTGTCTATGTCATATTTACTATTTATATGGGTTTCAACATCCGTATACTTACTGATGTTTGACTTACAAAAATTACAATAAAGTGAACACTGTTGCTCTACCTCACCACACAGTTCTAATAATCTTGTTACATTTACTGTTTATCTGGGTTTTACTCTTGTTATAAATGTTATTGTGACCATGTTATAATTTGTTGTTTACTGGACAACCCTATGAACTCTATATGTGACAATTATTTGTATGGTTCATGTATCTATAATCAGGTGTATTTATATTTTTGTTACATCAATTAACTTAATTATTTACTAATATTTCTCTTACGTAATATTACATGTTTGGGCCTATTATCCCTCACTTTGTATTTTGATTATCTGGATATAATGATACATTAACTGAAACCATTTGTTTCTTTATAGTCCTGGTTCATAAACCGTTTGTCTTTATAATTCTTTGTTTGGTCATTACTGAAAGTTCATTGTCATAGTTGGGGTTAAAGGTGTTTTGCATCACTTAGCCTAAATCATTAATTTGGGTACGGTCAGTTGTCTTACTAGTCAGTCTAAAATTGTTAGTCGTTCCTCTTCACTATCATCTTGGAAGATATTGTTCTCCTTGTCAGCTTCTTAACCAAAGTCTTCATTAAATCAGGTACGATATTATGTTGTTCCAAATGTAATGTTACAATATATATATATATATACTGTTTTAATTAACTACGTACCTAAACAGGTGTATGTTTGCGTACACATGCGCGCTTATGTGTTTACACAAATTACGTGTAAATGAAGAGGAAACTGTGCTAGCGGCGGCTAGGAACAGGTTCCGTTGTTTACCAAACATACACGAAGCAGTGTTATTATTGTCCACTGGTGGTCACTGAGTTCACAGTTAATTTGATACTAATATTAAACTAATCACAAGGGCGGTCCGCCACGGTCCGTCAGCAAAGTTACGGAGAGGGAGTAAATGTTCGCTATCTTGGATGAGTCGAGTACATTACGACTGTTAAATGTAACAGAATACACCACTTACAGAATTGACGTTCGACAGAAACATATGAGAAACGTAGATAGCACAATTTTAAACACAGAGGGCACAAAATTTGAAAGTAGTATGTAATTTAATTAATAAAGTTGTGTTAGTGGTTTTAATCACAAACAGAAATAACACTGTTCCACAGAAAAGACGTTTCCTATAAGCGCTTTCAAGCTTCCCAGCTCATCACCAGATTGGAAATATCGGATATTCCGGATATTGGTGATCTGATGGTGAGCTGTGAAGCTTCAAAGCGCTAATTGAATTTTTTTTTTCCTGTAGTGGTATGCAACAGTGTTGTTTCTGTTTGTAGTATGTAATTATCTCACATTACATATGTTAATGTTTAATAATTAACAATATACGATAAAAATAAATTGTATTGGAGACGTCTCGAGGAGTAAAAGCTTGTTGGTGAGTGCCAGGCAGAGAAATGTAGAGGCAAAGTGAAAGAAGCATTCTTGTTACACAATCTGAAGACAAATATAATATTGTCGACTACTGATGAGTGAAGTCAAAGCGACTATAGTACAAGTAAACAAATGAGTAATCAGACCTAAAATAACCTAATCTCCTCCTCCTCCTATGGCACTACAGCCTGAAGTCAAGCTTTGGCCTCCTCTATCCTGACCGTCCACCTCTCGCTATCAGTAGGAAAGGACTTCCACCCTCGCACTCCCAACATCTCTCTTGAATCCACAGCGACAGCATCTACCCATCTTTTCCTTGAACGGCCTTTGGTCTTTTGGCTTCCATACTCTCCATAAGGGCTCTTTTAGGTGTTCGTTTGTCGTCCGTTCTTATGGGCATGGCCAGTCCATTGCAGTCTCCTCAGTTTTACGTAGACGTTTGCCGTTGGTTCGTGGAAGTGACACTGTCTCATCATTATGCCGTATCTTCCATTTCGCATTTCAATATATAGGATCCGTCTCAGGAGCTTCCTTTCAAATATCTTCAGGGGTTCAATTGCTCCCTGTGTTAGTATCCAGGTTTCACTGCTGTAGCACAGGATGTGTAACTTAACCTAACACAATCCACTTTTGCCTACGTGTCTGAAGCGACAGCCTAAACGACTAAAACCATGACAATATGTGAGGTTGCAGAAATAAAATATATTTAATAAGACCATGAGAGAGAATGTGGAAGCAAAGTATATGATAAGTGTATGATAAGAGGCACAAATCTAGATGATGGGGATAGTGCCGAAAGCTTTCGTCGGTGGGAATTGTGTCATTATGGCATGCGTGTGATCTATTACGATTATTAGTAGACAGCTTGTGATTCCAGTAACGTTTAGTTACAAATGTTACAGATTACTGTAAAACTTGAAGATACTATTGATACAATTGTTATATTATCGCGTAATATTTTGAGGGAAATACGAATTCTTAATTGGTAATAAAATCAAATTTTATGTTTTGATAAAATTTAAAGAGGGAATAGCGGTTATTTAAGCGGTTTTGTATCTATTCCCGCTACTGGTAAAAGATAATAATTGTCTTTACATGGTCACTTTCCATCGCAAGCAATAGGAAAACCGTAACAGCCAACCAACCTAAAACCTGACTGTTGTGGCTGACATTAAACTCCAGGACATTTATAACTGTGAGAGAATCGTAATCACACCCAATAAACACAGAAGGATAGAGATAGTAAAGTTAATGTGTATCATGCTATATAATTTAGCGATACCGTGAGTGAAGGTATCTACCGGTACTTATGAATCTACTTGACTAGAACAATACTTGTAGTCTTTAGTATTGTTCTTCATATTGATACGAGCTGATACGAGCCAACCACCCGTGACTGTATATCATTAAGTAGAGACGATAATCAGATTGGATACCACCCCGCGAGACATTACTTTAAAACTAATGCAGCGATTACTGCGTTTCATCATGCATCGTCTCCAAGTAATGACCCTATTCAGTGGTGTAGCTAGGTTTTTGGCGCCCGAGGCAAGGAGATGTCGGCCGCCTTACCTTAATAATTAAAGGGGAACAAAAGAGCAAAAAGAAAGGTCATCCAGTGAACAAAGTACTTAATAATTGCAAATGTGTAGATTTTTGTATGAAAGCACGTCCAGTCTTAACAATATTTGCTAAGTCAAAATTAAGAAATTACATGTATAATATTACCGGTATTCAGTTTGTATACATTTATTATTAACAAAATAATGTAACTGTAAAAAATGTAGTATTAATGTAAAAAAAATTTTAACGTAAAAATGTTCTAATAAACATGCAGATTCCTTGTAGGTCTAAAGTGCATCGTCCAAACAATATCCTACAGCAACATAAAGTTAAAGTAAAAGTAATAAAATAAATCACTTACCATTACAGGTTAATGGCTCCGCCTTCTATTAATAAACACTTAATATTTATTTTTAATATTTAATAAATATTTAAAACGAGACGTTTTAAAATATAACTTTCCTGGTATTGTAGCAGTCCTTGAGGTGTAAAGTCTTTTTGTTCGCCGTTAACTTTTCCCTTTTAAATAAAAGAATGACGTCTTTCAAATTACTGAACAAGTCCTCACTGTTTGGGTTATGTGGATACAGTTTTGCAAGCACTGTGCACTTAATATTGATTTGAGAAAGCTGTTCCTAAAAATGTATATCCCCATTACTTACGTACGCCTCAAATTTACAGAGGAACCCAAAGCGTTTTTCTAACTCCTTTATGTTAGAGAAAGGGCTTGAAATTTTAACTGAGTTTGTCCAAATTTCTATTAGAGAACGTCGCATTTCTTGCCGAACGGTTAATGCGGAATCGTCTGCATACTCCCCTGGCATCGTGCGCTTCCTCCTTATTCTTTTTGTTATACTGACACTCCACTTATTACATACATGCTCTGCCTTATTAACGACATTGTCACACAGCTCATTCCTCCAAACTTTTAATTTGTACGTTAGGTTCTCTAGAAGTGTCAATGCTTTATTTATCCAAATCATATGAATGTATTGTAACACGTTATGCACAATGTATATTTTTATACATTAAAAATTTTTCCAAGTATTTTAACAAAGCCACAAAGTTTTCAGGATTTGGATCGTTAGTAATTGACTCTCGATGTCCTCTCAGTGCCAGATTTTGTTGTGCAAGAGTCTACTGTGGTAATGACCCGTTGGAGGATTTCCTTCCATGTATTAACTGGTTTACTCATTTGTTCCTGAAGTAGATCATCAATAAGTCCCCCTTTGTTTAAAGAACGTTCAAATTCCGGAAAGATTGAGATTTCTCGCTTGGACAAGCTCCCATATCTTGTAGAACAGCACCAGGAACACGATCTAGATTGTTGCTAGTAATGTTCTGTCCTTCATCGCTTGTAATTTCAAGACTGTACGGTGCAACACAATCCATGTTACTAGAACCAACTGAATCTTGTAACTGTACTTTGACACTTTCACAGTTTTAAGTATTCACGTCGTTAACTTTATTGTATTTATCAACAGCTTCGTTGCTAATAACATCCATTTTATGATCGCAAGTTGATTGCTTGTTAATTGTAATATTTTGACACTCACGGTTAGATTTTCCTTTAATAAAAGACTTCTTAAACTCATTGGAACTAGTTGTAGTTCTTAATCTTATATTAAGAAAATCTTATATTCCTGACGTTCTTAAGGAATAGTCATATCTAAGAAACAAGCTGTTTGTAGTTTTATAAACTGAAAACATTTTTTTCAAGTCTATGCTCTCTTTGCCGCCCTCCTGGGTATGCCGCCCGGGGCGGCTGCCCCCTTGCCCCCCTAGCTACGCCTCTGACCCTATTATAAAATTTAGTAACAGTTTAAAAACCTCTTATGTTTAAATACGAACGTTTCGGGTATTGTTGTGGTTTTTGGTAGTAATTATATAACTTAAATTTTTCGGAAAAGTCAAGTCATAAACAAAGTTAAGCCTGAAAAAGAAGACCTAGAATATATGACACGCAAACTGAAGGAAGAGTATGAAAAATGGGGATTATTGATGAGCATAGGAAAAAGGCAGTATCTGTGTGTCGGAGAAGAAACGACAGATTTAATCTTAGAAAACAACGAGCATATAAAAAATAATACAAATACTTAGGAATAAACTTAATAAAGTAGGAAGAGATGATGTTGAAATACAGTAAAATCAAGAATAAAGAAAGCAAAACAAATAATTAGATCATTGAATGGGATTCTATGGAGCACAGAAATTGTAAAAGAAAGGAAGAAAAGAATATACGATAGTATGATAAACATGTACGAAACATGGAGAATAAAGAAACAGGTAAAAAGAAAGTTAGAAGCTACAGAAATGGATGCTTTGAGACGAGCTGCTAGAACTTCAAGGCTAGAGCGAATACGAAACGAAACGATCAAAGAAGAAATGGGCGTACTAAAGACAATCATCGACTGCATTGAAGGAAAACAACTAATCTGGTATAGAAACGTACAATAAATGGGACAAGACTAACTACCAAAGAAAACAATGAGATGGATACCTAGACAGCACAGAAAGAAAGGAAGACCCAAGAAAACATGGATAGAGGGCATAATAAGATCAATGAGCGATAGAGGACTGAACTATGAGAACTGCAACGACAGACAACAATGGAGGTTGGGCATTGGGCAACGTCGTAGGACGTTTTGACCCCGAATTAAAAAAAAAACCTTTTTGGATATCGCTTCAGAATCGCAAATATATAGTCGATCGTTGTATGATGGATCTTACTTACTCAAAAAGTGAAAAGTGGGAAAAGGCCTGGCGGGAAAAATTACGACATGTAAAGTCTTATAAAACTGGAGTTTTTACAAGCAGAATTGAACAATGAATTTCACACAGATTAGGTTCCTGCATTGTTTGCCGACAGCTTGGATGCACAAATTATACTGTCATTTTCATGTGAAGGAACCTTGTTCCGCTATTACTAACCCTCTCGTATGACGGTTTCTCCCCCGGTACTTTGTCGATTTACCCTTTTTTTTTCCTGGAGGCATCTATTCCATTAGCATCTTTGAAAGTTTCATCCCTCCCTTCGCGTTTGACATACATGACAGGACTACAACAATTAACAAGCGTGGTATTACCCTCTACAGTACTCTCTTATAACCCCGTATTTCTTTTAACGAGTCTGTTAGCCAAATAGACTACGTTCTCTTATACAATTTCTTCCTAGCATTTGTTTGTAATTAACGTCAGTATTATTAATAATAATAATAATATACTATCTTTGAAGTTAATTTAACAATAAATTAAAATAGTGTAAATTTAAAAAAGAAAGAAGGAGATAAAGGATCAGGAGAATCAGCAAGATGAAGATGAAGATGGTGAAGAAAAGTAAGGCAAAGAAGGAGAAGAAGAAGTAATTTTACTGTTAAACATGTATGCATATGTTTTTCATTACTTCCAGGAGTTCTGTCTTTGTTCTTCGAATTATGTATTTTTTAGCATAAACTTCATTTAACTTTTGCTTGCTGTATGGCTAACAAGATAAGTAGCTGCATCTGAGTAGAAGTTGCAGAAATGTGACCACTAATCTGATTTTAAGTAGCACTTCAAATGACCATGTCCGTCATACGGATATAACTAAGGAATATGCATTAACAGTATCAATAATTTGTGATGTTTTCAATTTGTTTCTTCTGCAAGTAGATAATATTGTATATTCTCTAAACATCACAAATTATATAATTACTGCAGGAAACATTGAGTTACTTATATAGAAAATGAAGTATCAATAATATATATAAAATGTTGACAGACAATGGAAGGAAAAAATAAACCCCGAAATTTAATTGACACCATCCAGTCAGTGTATCAATACATTGTTATTTGCGGATGATCAAGTTATTATGCAAAAGACAGAAAAAGATCTCCAGGTAGCAGTTTTACATGCAACTCAAGTATACAAAGAATATAATCTTAGAATCTCAACCCAGAAAACAAAAGTTTTGACCTTTGGAGGAGAGCATCTGATACGTTCCAAGATAACTGTAAACAATCAGTCTATAGGACAGGTATCTCATTTCTAGTTTCTAGGGTGCGATATAACTTATGAGTATGACACGGACATCGATTTAAAAATAAATCGATTTCCAATGATATCTATAGGATGAACTGTCTACAAGAACACTTGGAAACGAGACAAAGAACGGTAACAAGATAAAATTGTATAAAGTAATGGCAACGCTTGTTTCAACTTATGGAAGTGAATCTTGGACGATGACGAGAAATGACGAACGAAGAATACAAACAAGTGAAATGAAGTTCTTGAGGAAAACCAAAGGTTGCACCCTTAGAGATCAAATAAGAACTGAGTTAAATGTATATTTTATGGTTAGCGGAATAAGGGAAGGAGAAATAAAATGGAGGCAGCATATTGAGAGAACGGAAGATATGAGGCTACCTAAACAAGTAATACGATAGACGTGATACACAGACGAGACCAAGGAAGAGATGGCTTCAGTGAAGTCGGAACAGAACAAACAGTAAGCCTATACGTTCACGTGGAGAAGAAGACAAGTTATAGCTTCGTTTAGTCGTTATAAGACATAATATAAATCTTAATAGTAATGATAAAAATATATTATATAAAAAATATAAGTTTTCTGTTTCTATTACCACAACAGGTGTAAATGGCAAAGGCTAGTCTGGGAAACATTTATCTAATTCAATATCAGTACTGATCCTTATACTAAGGCGTACATTTCTAATCTATTAGTTTTACTTCCATGTTCCTTAAGGAAATTGAAGTACGGTGATGGCAAAAAAAAATCGTGTTTGAGATTATTGCAGATTCTGATTGTACTACACTCAAAACCTGAAAAAAGTCATTTTTCGAAAAGCGTCTGTGTGTGTGTCTGTCTGTAGATTTTTTTATGTGGCAAACGATAACAGCCGCAAATTCAAACAGAATCAAATAATTTTATGCATACAGTCCTGATTTGTAGAGTACTCAAGACCTATTGTTTTTGGTGAAGATCGGTTAAGGGAAAGGGGTAGTTTACCAGCAACTTTTTTTTATGTCAAGGGATTTTTTTTTTTTTTTAAGGCAAACGATAACAGCTGCAAATTCACACAGTATCAAATAATGTTTCGCATACACCTCTGCATTATAGAGTTCTCAAGACATATTGTTTTAGGTGAAGATCGGTTAAGGAAAAGGGGTAGTTTACCAGCAACGTTTTATGTTTTAACAAGGGTATTTTATATGGCAAACGATAACAGCCGCAAATTCAAACAGAATCAAATAATTTTTTGCATACACCCCTGAAGTGTAGAGACCTCAGGGCCTATTGTCTTTGGTGAAGATCGTTTAAGGGAAAGGGGTAGTTTACCAGCAACTTCTTTTATGTCAAGGGTAATTTTTTTTCTATGGCAAACGATAACAGCCGCAAATTCACACAGAATCAAATAATGTTTCGCATACACCCCTGCATTATAGAGTTCTCAAGACATATTGTTTTCGGTTAAGGGAAAGGGGTAGTTTACCTGCAACGTTTTATGTTTTAACAAGGATAATTTTTTTTATGACGAACGATAACTACCGTAAATTCAAAGAGAATCAAATAATGTTTTGCATACAGCCCTAAATTGTAGAGTTCTCAAGACCTATTGTTTTTGGTGAAGATCGGTTAAGGGAAAGGGGTAGTTTACCGACAACGTTTTATGTTTTAACAAGGGTATTTTATATGCCAAACGATAAGAGCCGCAAATTCAAACAGAATCAAATAATTTTTTGCATACAGCCCTGAATTGTAGAGTACTCAAGACGTGTTGTGTTTGGTGAAGATCGGTTAAGGGAAAGGGGTAGTTTACCAACAACGTTTTTTTTCAATAAAGTGTAATTTTTTTTTTGGGCAAACGAAAACAGCCGCACATTTAAACAGAATCATATAATGTTTTGCATACCGCCCTGAATTGTAGAGTTCTCAAGCCCTGTTGGTGTTGGTGAAGATCGGTTAAGGGAAAGGGGTAGTGTACCGGCAACATTTTATGTTGTAACAAGAGAAATGTATTCATGACGAACGATAACTGCCACACATTCAAACAGAATCAAATATTTTTTTGCATGCATCCCTGAATTATAGAGGAGGACTGAAGGCCTATTGATTTTGGTGAAGATCGGTTAAGATAAAGGGGTAGTTTACCTGCAACGTTTTATGTTTTAACAAGAGTGAAGTACTTAATTTTGATAAATAAAGTATCCTGATATGAAGCTCATAATAATCCACTGTAGAAACATAGATGAAATATCTATAAATTAAGAGGTTAGGTGAACGGGGTGGGGGTAATTTTCTATTAATGAAAATTATAGTTGAAGAGGGAGGGGAGAATTTGTTATATGTGTACTACGTTATCGGCAACAAAGAAGTAGTTTTTTGTTAAAATTCTTTACCGGGCTGTTTAGCCGTAGTCCAATGATCTCTGCAAAACCAGACGTTTCGGCAGTGCCATCGACTCCCATCATCAGTGAAAATCAAGTGCGAAAACGTGAGGTGGTATATGTTAGTGACCACAGTACTGTGGTTAAGTCTGAAGCAATAAGTGGAAAGAAGTAGTTTCTATGGAAACATTTCATTTCGTAAATGATTTTAAATATAAATCTTAGAACATGGAAGTCATGTATGGTTCTCCATAACGATATTTTACTTCCACGTTCCTTAAGGAAATGGAAGTATGGTGACGGCAAAAAAAATCGTGTTCGAGATTATTGCAGATTCTGATTGTACTACACTCAAAACATGAAAAAAGTCATTTTTCGAAAAGTTTCTGTGTATGTGTCTGTGTGTCTATCTGTGTGTATCTGTAGATTTTTTTCTATGACAAACGACAACAGCCGCAAATTCAAACAGAATCAAATAACATTTTGCATACAGCCCTGAATTGTAGAGTTCTCAAGAACTTTTGTTTTTGTTTAAGATCGGTTTAGGGAAAGGGGTAGTTTTGCCAGCAACGTTTTAGTTTTAACATGGGTAATTTTTTTTTATGACGAATGATAACTGCCGTAAATTAAACCAGAATCAAATAATGTTTTGTACACCTTCCTGAGCTATAGAAAACTCAATGTATGTTGATTTAAGTGAAGATCGGTTAAGAGAAAGGGGTAGTTTAACAGCAACATTTTATGTTTTAACATGGGTAATTTTTTCTCTGACGAATGATAACTGCTGTAAATTAAACCAGAATCAAATAATGTTTTGCACACCTTCCTGAGCTATAAGAAACTCAATGTATGTTGATTTAGGTGAAGATCGGTTAAGGGAAAGGGGTAGTTTACCAGCAACTTTTTTTTTTTTAATCACGGGTAATTTTTTTTATGGCAAAAGATAACAGCCGCAAATTCAAACAGAATCAAATAACGTTTTGCATACAGCCCTGAATTGTAGAGTTCTCAATAACTTTTGTTTCTGTTGAAGATCGGTTTAGGCAAAGGGGTAGTTTACCAGCACCGTTTTATGTTTTAACATGGGTAATTTTTTCTATGACGAATGATAACTGCCGTAAATTAAACCAGAATCAAATAATGTTTTGCACACCTTCCTGAGCTATAGAAAACTCAATGTATGTTGATTTAGGCGAAGATCGGTTAAGGGAACGGGGTAGTTTACCATCAACGATTTTTTTAAAATCATATGTAATTTTTTATTATGGCAAAAATAACAGCCGCAAATTCAAACAGAATCAAATAACGTTTTGCATACAGCCCTGAATTGTAGAGTTCTCAAGAACTCTTGTTTTTGTTGAAGATCAGTTTAGGGAAACGGGTAGTTTATCTGCAACGTTTTATGTTTTAACATGGGTAATTTTTTATATGACGAATAACTGCCGTAAATTAAACCAGAATCAAATAATGTTTTGCATACCTTCCTGGTCTATAGAACCCTCAATTTCTGTTGATTTTGGTGAAGATCGGTTAAGGGAAAGGGGTAGTTTACCCGCAACATTTTATGTTTTAACAACTGTAATTTTTCCTATGACGAAAGATAACTGCGTTACATTCAAACAGAATCAAATATTTTTTGCATACATTCATCAATTGTAAAATACTGAAGGCCTGTTGATTTGGTGAAGATCGGTTAAGGGGAAGGGGTAGTTTACCTGCCACATTTTATGTTTTAACAAGAATAATTGTTTCTATGACGAACGATAACTGCCGCACATTTAAACAGAATCAAATAATTTTTTTGCACACCTTCCTCAATTGTAGATAACTCAAGGTCTGTTGATTTTGTTGAAGATCGGTTAAGGGAAAGTGGTAGTTTACCTGCAACATTTTATGTTGTAACAATTGAACGTTTTCCATGAAGAACGATAACTGCCGTAAATTCAAACAAAATCAAATAATTTTTTATATATGTACCTGAGTTATAGATGACTCAATTCCTATTGATTTTGGTAAAGATCGGTTAAGGGAAAGGGGTAGTTTACCGGCCACTTTTAATGTTTTAACAAGAGTAATTGTTTCTATGACGAACGATAACTGCTGCATATTAAAACAGAATCAAATAATGTTTTGCATGCATCCCTGAATTGTAGGGGACTCAAGACATATTGATTTTGGTGAAGATCAGTTAAGAGAAAGGTGTAGTTTACCTGCAACGTTTTATATGATAACAAGGGTAATTTTTCTATGACGAACGATAACTGCCACACATTCAAACAGAATCAAATATTGTTTTGCATACTTCCCTAGATTGTAGAGTCCTCAAGGCCTGTTGATTTTGGTGAAGATCGGTTAAGGGAAAGGGGTAGTTTACCGGCAACATTTTATGTTGTAACAAGAGAAATGTTTTCATGACGAACGATAACTGCCTTAAATTCAAATAGAATCAAATAATTTTTTACACATGTGCCTGAATTGTAAAGGACTCAAGGCTTGTTGATTTTGGTGAAGATCGGTTAGGAGAAAAGGGTAGTTTACCTGAAATATTTTTTGTTTTAAGAAGAGTAAAGTACTTAATTTTGATAAATAAAGTATTCTGATAAGAAGATCTTAATAATCCACTGTAGAAACGTAGTTGAAATATCTATAAGTGAAGAGGCTAGTTGAACGGGGGGTAATTTTCTATAAATGAAATTTATAGTTGAAGGGGGAGGGGATAATTTTTATATGTGTACTACGTTATCGGCAACAAAGAAGTAGTTTGTTGTTAAAATTCCTTCCTGAGCTGTTTGGGCTTGATCCAATGTTTTCTACAAAACCAGACGTTACGGCAGTGCTATCGACTGCCATCGTCAGTGAAAATTGAGTGCACTATCGTGAGTTGGTATACGTTAGTGATCACAGTACTGTGGTTAAGGCTGAAGAGAGAAGTAGTTTCTATGGAAATAGTTCATTTCGAAAAGTATTTTAAACATAAATCTTGCAACATGGAAGTCATGTATGGTTCTCCATACCGATATTTAATATATTAGAGCGTTCAAACGGTTACCTAATGAACACGTCAACGGATGAGCTTTGGTATACAGATGCAGTTACTTGAGGTGAATTAATTTAATTCTGACATGTATGAACCGATTTATAAAGATTTAGCCACAAGGTCATTCATATTAAAAAAATATTGTGTCTGGCACTGTGTCCGGAATTTATTTTACCTCCCTTAACTGAAGAAGGTAACATTGGCTTGCATTAAGACAAGAAATACGAGTCAGCCTAAGTACGTCTAAAAAAGTAGGAACTCATAACGCGCTGCTTCAGATACAGATACGATTACTACAGACTACTACTGCATTGTTCGACAAACATGACTGAAAACAATAAAAAATAATGTAAATAATCTGACTTTGTCAACTGAAGCGAAAAGACAAGACATTACCCATTTTTCTAGCGACCTGTTACCCATTTTTCTAGTTATTTTTTAACTTCAGCATTAGAATTGTTATTAATTGTTAGCGTAGAATTATTTGGATGCGCTCAAATCAGATTTTGCTTCCTAAAAAATGTCTTCTGTAAGCTAGTACAAATGTCACTCAACATGAATTATCTCTTGACCGCCTCTAGTTGTTACTATGCTTCTGTTTCAGCAAGTTGATTTTATCCTCGGTAAGCTGTGCAACCTTTTCTAATTTTAAACGTTTTATTATTTTAAAACTAATAGCCAATGTTAGTTACTGAAAAGAGCTGTGAATATTTTTAAAAACCAATTTTTGATATCACTGGACACAGTAGACCTAATAGGTAAAGGATATAACTAACACGATAAAACAATCTTCTCACTAAAATTTATTTTTATATAAAGTTTGTAAAATAAGGAATAAAAGATAAGGAAGGCTGAGGACTAGTAAAGCAAACGTTAAAGGACCTAGCATACGAGTAATTGGAAGTTATTCATAATCTGACATAATAATTTCGTCAAATACCAGCTGAGAAGTACGACAATTTTAAAAGAATTTTTAAAATGTAACTAAAAAATTTTATTGTATTTAAAAAAATTATCAGTATGGAGAAGCATACATGACTTCTATGTTCTAAGATTATATTTAAAATCATTTTCGAAATGAAATATTTCCATAGAAACTACTTTTTTCTACTTATTACTTCAGCCTTAACCACAGTACTGTGGTCACTAACGTATACCACCTCACGTTATCGCACACGATTTTCACTGATGATGCCAGTCGATGGCACTGCGGAAACTTCTGGTTTTGCAGAAAACATTGGACTACGGCCAAACAGCACGGGAACGAATTATAACAACGAACTACTTCTTTGTTGCTGATAACGTAGTACACATATACAAATTATCCCATCCCCCTTCAACTAGCATTTCCATTTATAGAAAATTACCCCCACCCCGTTCAACTACCCTCTTCATATATAGATATTTCATCTACGTTTCTACAGTGGATTATTATGATCTTCTTATCAAGATACTTTATTTATCAAAATTAAGTACTTTACTCTTCTTAAAACATAAAACGTTGCTGGTAAACTACCCTTACTCCGTAACCGATCTTTACCAAAATCAGCAGGCCTTGAGTCCTCTACAATTCAGGCATATATGTAAAAAATTATTTGATTCTGTTTGAATTTACGGCAGTTATCTTTTGTCATGGAAATATTACTCTTGCTAAAACATAAAATGTTGATGGTAAACTACCCCTTTCCCTTAACCGATCTTCACCAAAATTAACAGGCCTTGAGTCCTTTACAATTCAGGAATGTATGCAAAAAATATTTGATTCTGTTTGAATGTGTGGCAGTTATCGTTCGTCTTAGAAAAAATTACCCTTTTTAAAACATAAAATGTTGCTGGTAAAGTACCCCTTTCTCTTAACCGATCTTCACCAAAAACAAAAGGCCTTGAGTCCTCTACAACGGAGGCACATATGCAAAAAAATATTTGATTCTGATTGAATTTACGGCAGTTATCGTTCGTCATAGAAAAAATGCTATACATATACACATAGACACAGACAGACAGACACACACACAGACACTTTTCGAAGAATGACTTTTATCATGTTTTGAGGGTAGTACAATCAGAATCAACCCTTATATCGAACATGATTTTTTCGCCATCACCATAGGCTACTTCCATTTTCTTATGGAATATGGAAGTAAAAAACAATGTCGAGTGAGAAAAGTATAGTAATTGGCTAAATACACACATTGCATTCATGCAGTACTTTTAACAACCGTTACGTGATGTGAAATTGGCATAGAAAATTTCTTTTACGACTTCGATTTTTGGAATTTTTTATTCGATTGATTTGTAGTCTGTTGTCATATATGTTTAGCTACCTGTATAGATTTATGCAGTCTAATAATGTTCATCAGTTTCTAGGAAACGTAAGAATCAAATGAACTGTGTGCACGTTGCGGAAACTGTGCACTGTGGGCTGTTTTCATTGTACAGCAGTTAATTTTGTATTGAATATTGTACAAAGGCTTTTATTGATGTGCGTGCGCGTGCTGATTTTTTTTGAACATGTTGTATTTGTTTATTTTGGAAATTGCTCGTGTAGAGCGTTTTATAACAATTTAGAGAATTTCAGGTATACGTTAGGAACAAATAATTATGTTTGTCGGTCACGCTTGTTAACTTTGAAATGTATTTAAAGCATAGAGTTTCCCTATATTGTTCTTCACAATAGTAGCCAGTGTGTAATGAAGGTATTTTTAATTTTTAGACTAATCATTTGTACAACCTGGGATTAAAATGTTTTGTTTTCATGTAGGAAATAAAGGCACTGATAACTGTGTAGAGTTGTCGTTGAAGACAGCATTCTAAAATTATACCGAAATGGAGTTTTGAAGACGAGAGGCAGGAGCTTCAAGAATAAAAAGATATCAAACGAGAGGATAAGAAAAATTATAACATGGATTACAGATGATATCGGATATACACAGTTAATTTGGTGCTGTTATATATAGCGAAGGACCGAAAATATAATACCTGAACAAGAAAAGCAATAGGCTGAAAGAGAACAGAAAGGCCAAGAAAAGCTGGAGCGAATGTATAGTAAAAAAAAATGTGACGGAGAGGAACCTTGAAGATGACTTATAGAGTGAACGAGACGGATGAAAATACGAATCGAAAGACGAAGTAGAAAGTTGTAAACTTGATCTATAATGACGATACTAGGCTTCTTGGCGGCCATTGTTTGTATTTCTGCTTATGACTGAACAAAAATAAGTTTAATCGCGGGTAACAATTACACACATATCAATCACAATGTCATACTCCATATTAGAGTATTCTTATAAACCTTTTAACTATTTGACTCATAGCTTCTGAAACTTCTGTAATATTCAGTCCAGGAAGTGAACGATGCCCTGGAGAGATACAAAAGCGCTAGAACTCGGGGAGTGGGCAAGATCTATATAAATTTCGTTAAGAAGGTGTTAATATTCTGTTGTTCTGACTGACCACGGAATTAGGTTTTAAATTGTAAAAGATCAGAGTACCTCTTTTTTTGGTCACTCAAGTAATTAATGAAATAAAGAGAATGTAGTCCACGAGAAGAATGTAGATCTTCTTGGAGAGGATTTCAAATGCATTCATCTTATAAAAATACGATAACATAGATAGATAGATACGAGGGCTACCTTTTAAGTCTTTACAAACGACCACTAGATGGCGCTAGTGAGATGTGACATTATCTTTGTTGAAAAATTTGTCATATGTTATTTGTAAAACAATTGCAGCTGAGATATTGGCCGAGTAGTTTGTTTACAGTGAGCGTTTAAAACAAAAGTGTTTGTAAAAAAATGGAAATTTTATGTGAAGGTTTTCGTTGGATGATTTTTACGATTTTAATAAAGGCCTAACTCAACAACAATGCCTCGAATCGCTTCGTACAACTTTTGGTAATCAATCACCATCAGCAATGACTGTTTACAATTGGTTTGCGGAATTTCGCCGTGGTCGTGCTTCAGTCAGCGATGAATTTCGTGAAGGTCGACCTAAATCGGTTGTTGTTCCCAAAAACATCGATGCTGTGCACAACATGATTAAAGAAGATCGGCATGTGACTTACCGTGAGATAGAGGCATCCTTAGGCATATCGAAGACTGCAGTACATTCGATTTTACATGAACATTTAGCTGTTAAAAAGATCTGTTCCCGATGGATTCCGCATAATTTGACCGAAACTCAAAAACAGGCTCGTGTCAATTGGTGTAAGGAAATGATCCAAAAATTCGACCGAGGAAATGCAAAATCCGTATACAACATCGTAACAGGAGACGAAACTTGGATATATTCGTACGAGCCGGAAACTAAGCAACAATCAACTGTTTGGGTGTTCCAAGATGAACTGAAGCCAACAAAAGTGGTTCGTTCACGAAGCACTTCCAAGAAAATGATCGCTTGTTTCTTTGCTTACACTAGACATGTCGCGACCATTGTTTTAGAGGATCGAAGAACAGTTAATACTGAATGGTATACAACAATTTGTTTGCCACAAGTCATCGATGAAATCAGGAAACACAACCAAAAACATCGCATCATTCTTCATCACGACAATGCCAGCTCTCACACAGCACGTCAAACAATTGATTATTTGAAGGAAGAAAACATCGAATTAGTGTCTCATTGCCCGTATTCACCTGATTTATCGCCAAACGACTTATTTTTGTTCCCGAATGTCAAACAAAAAATGCGTGGACAGCGATTTTCATAACCTCAAGAAGCTGTTGAATCCTTCCAAAACCATATTTCTGAGGTACCAACATCAGAGTGGAAAAAATGTTTCGAGACTTGGTTCGAACGCATGCAAAAGTGTGTAAATCTCAAAGGCGAATATTTCGAGAAACAATAAAACGATTTGTATCAAAAAATGTTTTTTCTTTCGTTGTCTTTGTAAAAACTTAAAAGGTAGCCTATGTAGATAGATAGATAGACAGAGAGAGAGAGAGAGAGAGAGAGAGAGAGAGAAAGAGAGAGAGAGATTGGACCTAGAAAGTGGTTGAAAATATACGACGTAGGCGCGCAAATTATTACTTAATATTACGAGCCGTGTCCTCTTTAACAAGGTTTTATTCCATAAATGTAGATGACAATACTACTGTGTCATAGATGGCTCTTAATTTACGTAGCGCTCTACGAATAAGATATTAGTTTCCTCATCCTATCTTAACTACCCACTTGTGCATTGACATGAATCTACTCGTAAAACACGGTCGTTGTCAGTAGTACTCATCCAATAGATACCAGTATGTCAAAAAATATATATTTACTTACAACCAAATATCACATTTCGTGATATAAGCGTACGGATGAAATTGAATAACTAGGTTAAAGTTACTCCTTTTGCTTTTGTTCAATTCAGCTCAATGTTTTGAACTATTACCATATAAGTGGCTTACACAACGGTCACATGTCAGCCCTTTAGGTTACCTCAAAAGTGACAATATTCTAAAATTATTTGTTGTAATCTGATCTTCCGTAGAAAACTGAAATCTGGTTCCACTGTGAATCTTACAGCCTAAGGACAGATTACTTTAAATTATTGCGTTGCTTGCTATCTTGGCCTAGGTTTGGACCATCCATGAATTTTCTTTCAGTAACATCCAAATTCTAAACACTATACTGTATAACTATTGAAGAGAATTCCAACTCTCGAATAAATTTCAGCAGCGTCATATTTGAAGCCAAAAATTATACGCCAGCTCTTCATTATAATATTATGTAATACTTGTTCTTTAACTGTTCTATTTTAGCATTCATTCTACATTCTAATTCAGAATTTCAGAATTTGATAAAAGGCCAACTTATGTTGGGGAAGATTTCATATACAGAGGAACACAATATTTAGGGGTGAATTACGGCCAGTGGAAACCAAGACAAAGAAATACAATCCAGAATTAATTTGGGAAAGATGGCTATATATTAAATGGAATCCTGTCAGATAAGCAAATTACAGCAACAGAAACTAAAACCAATATACTTAAAACCATTGTTAGAAGTATCATGACTTATGGCTCAGAAGTTTGGACTAATAATAATCACACAAGAACGAAATTAATGACAGCAGATATGGACTTTTAGAGACGTTCGGAAAAGAATTTCCAGACTTGAGAAAATTAGAAATGAAGTCATCAAGGTCAGAATGAATGTGAAAAATTGAGTTGTTGATTTTATCCAAACAAAAAAATTACAGTGGTATGGACACACGAAAAGATGGGACTGAAAAGATTGCCAAAGAGAGTTATGGCATGGACCGCACCAGGGAATAGGAAAAGAGTAGACCACCTTTCACCTGGATAGAAGAAATTCAGACTATATTGAGGGAACGAGAAAATCAAGAAAATCCTTGGATGGACAAGCAGCAGTTGAAGATGAGAATACAATCACTTCTGTAGTCTTTGGTTCCGGAAAATGTGTAAAAATTGTACAGACGGAATAATGAACAATGGTCAGTCTGCTTACATTTCATATTTTTCACACGCTTTGATAAAAAAACGAAATTGATGATTACTTTCTTTGACAGCTAGGCTGCTGGTAAGCCATCAAATAATTTATATGCCATCAAATAAATTTATATAGGCCTATTATCGAGGATGAGTTTTATCTGCATACTTTTGTTGCCGTTTATTCTTAATTCCATACACTAAAACGTTATAGCCTTATTTATAACTAAGTATTTAATTATTTACGAAAGTGGACAGAACGCGTAATAAAACACTTAACACGGCAAGGAACAAATATAAAATATAAAATTTAAATACGCTGGAATTAATTAACGACCCAAAGGTTGGGACACGAATAGAGAAATCAGTTCTCGGGCAATTCGGAACTGGGTACAAAGTGTATATATTAAGCATAGCATATCCAAGGTATGGGTGAACCTTCCTGTGGAGTAGCTCTGCTCAGTCACTACAGAATCGCTACCGTCACTTACAGGAAGCAATTTAGATCAAATGCTGCAGTGAATGTGTATTTACGGACAAGTTCTGTCGTAGCGACAGGATCAAAGCGCCAACAGTCAGTGTGACAGTACACGTGAAACCAATAGTAAGCGGACAGACTGTAATGAAGGTTGTTGTTGGTAGCCAGTAAATTATGTTTATCGAGTAAACACTACGCTAATATAACGTTAATGTTTATGTTAGGACGACTATAACATTAATAATTATGTTAAATATTTACGTTTACGCTAAGGAGAACGAGAAGGACACGAAAAGGATATGTACTATGGAATAGAGCACTACATAGGCGAGGAGAAGAATAAGTGTAATATAATAAAATTTGTGTTTACATCAATTTATTGGTTTACTGTAATCACTTCTTCATGTCATTTGTAATTTACTGTCTCTTAACATGTTTATTGACCAAGTTTTGAGGAGGTCCAAGAATTTAAATATCACGAAACCACAATTACAGAGAATAATGAAACAAGCGAAGAAATCAAAGCAGGAACAGCAGCAGGAAACAGAAGCTACTACACATTAAAAAATATATTCCAATCCAGGAATGTATCAAAAAATGGCAAAAAGAAAATATCCACCACGGTAGTCAGACCTGTAGTAACGTATGCAAGCGAGACATGGGTGCTGAAGTTGGAAGATCTGAAAAACCTTGGTGTTTTCGAGAAGGAAATTCTGAGAAGAATTTATGGACCTGTATTGAACGGAGAGATGTGGAAGATAAGAAAGAATCGTGAGCTAAGAGACCTTAAAGGAGTAGCGGACATAGTTGCGGCAGCCTAGTCGCAATGGTTGAGATGGTTGGGGCACGTGGTGAGAATGAGAAGTGATCGAGGCCAAAAAATTGTATTGGAAAGGTAGCCAGAGGGAGTAAGGAGGAGACAACGTCCGAGGAGGAGATGATGTGAAGGTGTGGAAGGGGATTTGTGGGAGATGCGAGTGGCAGTTTGGAAAAGTAAGGCTCTGGACAGATAGGAATGGAGGAGAATCATTGAGCAGGCCAGGGTTCTACAAGGACCGTAGCCCCCCCCCCCCAAGAAAAACATGTTCGTTGTCTATAAGAATAAATTGTAAGGAAAACGGAGTCAACAGGAAAAATAATTATGTCGTATTGATACTTTGGGCCCCATATTAATACTAAGGGGGAACCCGTAAACATATGATGGATCTCTTAATGTATAGGTAGAAAATGGAGGTATAGAAAGAGACGTCTGTGTTATGTACAAAGAGGATAGATTTTCTTTACTAAATGGTAGGCTTAAGTACGGATTATCAGCGGTCGAGATACAACATTTAAGGGAAAAAAAGGGTGGGGAAATTAAATGAACACCACTTTAGAAATGATTAAGCAGTAAGAGGTATGGTTAGAAATATTCTAGAAAATGAAGAACAATAAGATGCACAACCTACATGGTTTGACATCCACACTATAATAGTTGATTTTGTATCATTTAAGGTATTCTGGAAATTCTTTTTCTTATCAATAAGACCTTCATACCTTTTAGAGAATAAGGCCATACATACGAACAAGGCCGTACAAGATACAAATTTTTAGCTGAGGATAGGTTTGTGGTAAGCTAGGTAACGATTGAGTAGCTGGACACCTCAAGAGAATTAACAGATGAAGTAAGAATGATGAAAAATATTTCTCTGTAGAAATATTTCTCTAATACGGTGCAGTCGTTCAGCACACATGGTTTCAGGAAGATTCGCAAGTTCCTGATGTATAATAATATATGAAGTTCCTGATCTATATACCTTTAATATTATTTTTGATACAGCCATATTCCGGTACACCGTTATTTTGGAATAATAAACTTTTAGTAAGTATTTACTAACTCTACAAACGCTTGGAGTTTGTAAGATGTTAATATTATTATCAGCACCAACATTACCCAAATGAAAGTAGCAATAAATTACCGTATGCATTATTATAATTATTATTGTTTTGCTGTAGTAGTTTATTAACTTTCCGGCATGATGTATAGAGAAGCAAGACCTACAATTATGGTCAACGATCGTAATGAAAAATTATTGCTCTCTTAACACTTCAGACTTTTACCAACCTAGGTCTGGAAGTGAACAGTCAAAAGACAAAATATGTGCTGATGAAGAAGAATCTCTGAGAAGAAATAGTCCCAAAAGTCAATGGCAACGAATTTGAAGGGGTCGATAGTTTTAGATATCTTGGGTCCCTCTTGACGTGGAGAAATTTAGATTGCAATGAAAATTCGACAAACTGGCTATGGGAAGTAGGTGCTATTTTTTTTCTGCCTATCCTAAAGTCCAGAAACATTTATAGAACCTCCAAGGTCCAGGTTTACAAAACTGTATTGCGGCCAGTAGTATTATATGCTTCACAAGCCTTGACCATGACCTCATCCCAAGAAGATATGGTCAGAAGATGGGAAAGAAAGATTCTGAGGAGGATATATGGGAGTTTACTAGATACTCGAATGTGGCGTATGAGGACAAACGCCGAATTGTACGATGTATACAAGGAACCGGACATCGTCACAGCAATAAAACAAGGCAGAATTAGGTGGGCAGGTCACGTACAAAGAATGGCAGAGGAAAGAGCAGCGAAAAAAGTATTCATTGGAGAACCAGGAGGAAGAAGAGCAAGAGGGAGGCCAAGAAGAAGACGGGTGGACGATATAGATGAAGATATGAGAATACTGAGGGGAGGGGTCAGAAGGTGGCGAAGAGTCGCACAGGAAGTGGAGGCACGTCATTCAGGAGCCCAGGGCTCTTCATGAGCTGTAGCGCCGTGCAATAGCAGCAGTAGTAGTAGTAGTAGTAGTAGTAGTAGTAGTAGTAGTAGTAGTAGTAGTAGTAGTAGTAGTAGTAGTAGTAACACTTGAGACCTCTGTTTGTGATCGTGTTTACAAAGGTGGCAGCGATGATACGTTATAATAAATAAATAAATAAGATTATAATATACGGACAGAGAGGCCTGCTCTTAACATTTATTCTCTCTTACGGTTGCCTAGTTTTAAAGTTTGGTCGAACAGTACCATTTCTGTAGTAGGAAGTTACGAAATATTTTGAACTTATTCAATGACGCGTGAAAGTAACAAAGATGTATTTTCATAAACGTTAATTCAGTCTTTATATAACAATGATAATTTAAGATTAGTTTCGCTGCGAAATTAATATTCTCATTCGATAACGAACATATTTAAGCGATCAGTGAATAAAGTACGATACAATGGATCTAACAAAAAATTTTTAACGATTACTTCAACGTTACCACAAAATTACACATCAAACCGTAGTCAACGGTCATACCAAATTATTCTGAACGCATACAACACTGATTTCATAGGTGATTTCGGATTTAACTACAAATGAACAAGTCGACAAGACCAAGAATTTAGAATGTAAAAACCAATTACGTTAGCTAGAAAAGAGGTTATTTAACTATCAACAACCCAACTTGAAAAACTCAAACTCACTCATGAAAATTCACACACACGCACACACACAGACACACACATACACACACATGCAAATACACTCTCACGCGCGGGAAAACCAAAACAGAAAGATATCTAAGGATATGTGACTGTGTGAGGACGGTTTCGTGTCAAATTCCCTACGAGACCAACTGTACATTGGAAAAATGTACAGTTTCAAATATCCCGACAAAGACTGTGTCAGGACGTTTGGGGAAATATCTGTAACGTTCAAACCCATATATGAAGATACGAGGTCACGGTACAAAACACACTAAGTTTACAAACAAATATACAGTTAAAGAAGTCTCATTCCGAATTGTTACAAGTCACAATCGAATACAAATTCACGTTATAAGACGCAAAGAAAAATATTGCAAATTATTACTTAAACTAATACTTATACAAAAGCAAGTTAGTAAACAAACAAAACTGTTCATTGTAAATAAACATCAAGTCTGATAGTGTTGAAGAGTAAGGTTCAGCGAAGTATACATCAGCAATAAAATAAATAAATACTTGCATAATAACTTGACATTACAATAATTAAACATACTTATATATGTTAAAAAAGTCAAATAATTATTCAATATGAAAGTGGGTTAGTATAACAAATACAGTACGTTCACCTTGAAATTCATAACGCTATAAAATAGAATACAATAAATATTGCACTACAGACCCAAACTCGTGCGGTTACATTCACAGAATTTCCTAGTAGTTCATGAAAAAAACTACTAGAAACAATAAATATTTACAAAAACATTAAAATCAACATAAGGATGATACTTAAAATTACTCCTTGCCGGGCTGTAAGGCCGTGGTCTAAAGTTGTTGATAGCTGACTTTTCGGGCGTAACTTCGACGGCCGTCTTCAGTGCAGAAAGGCTGCAACACACCGAAGACAGGGTAGTGTAGTCAGTGACCACAGTACTGTTGTTAAGGCTCAAACACAGTACTGTGGTCACACGTGTCAGTGTGTTGAAGCCTTTCTGCACCGAAGACGGCCGTCGATGGTACGCTGAAACGTCTGCTATCAACAGCTTTGGACCACGGCCTTACAGCTCGGCAAGCAGCACACAGCCTTACAGCCCGGCAAGCAGCACACGGCCTTACAGCTCGGCAAGCAGCACACAGCCTTACAGCCCGGCAAGCAGCACACGGCCTTACAGCTCGGCAAGCAGCACACGGTCTTACAGCCCGGCAAGTAGCACACGGCCTTACAGCCCGGCAAGTAGCACACGGCCTTACAGCCCGGGAACCAGCACACGGTCTTACAACCCTGGCAAGTAGCACACGGCCTTACAGCCCGGCAATCAGCACACGGCCTTACAGCCCGGGAACCAGCACACGGCCTTACAGCCCGGCAATCAGCACACGGCCTTACAGCCCGGCAAGGAGTAATTTTAACAACATTGACGCCGGCCGTGAAAGCCCCAGACAATATAAGGATGATTTTCTGATAAGTTATTCAGCCGTGTCGGATAGCTCGTTTCTCTGTACATGCACGCACCTTAACGTTTATTAATGGTTAAAGATTCCAGTGATTAAAACCAGTTTAATAGATTAAAACACTAAATACAATGTAAACAAGCTAATATGTAATAGTAAATTCAATCAATGGTTCGTTTACAAGCTAAAAAAAAGTAGTTTGTAATTAACGTTACCAACGTTACGTCAGTTAAACACCAGGAAACGGTAAGACACCATAACTCTGGTGGGAATTACTTTAACTTTGTAATCTTGTTGTTGTTGTTGTTGTTGTTGTTGTTGTTGTTCTTCTTCTTCTTCTTCTTCTTCTTCTTCTTCTTCTTCTTCTTCTTCTTCTTCTTCTTCTTCTTCTTTTTCTTCTCCTCCTCCTCCTTCTCCTCCTCCTCCTCCTCCTCCTCCTTCTTCTTCTTCTTCTTCTTCTTCTTCTTCTTCTTCTTCTTCTTCTTCTACTTCTACTTCTTCTTCTCCTTACTATTTCTTTTTATATATAATTTTGTATACCCATCTACGGAACGCAAAAATTGTATTTCCGTAGCCTGATACTTCATGAAAATATCGGTATGGAGAACCATACATGACTTCCATGTTCTAAGATTTATATTTAAAATCATTTTCGAAATGAAATGTTTCCATAGAAACTACGTCTTTCCACATATTGCTTCAGCCTTACCCACAGTACTGTGGTCACTAACGTATACCACCACACGTTATCGCACTCGATTTTCACTGATAATGGGAGTCGACGGCACTGCCGAAACGTCTGGTTTTGCAGAAAACATCGGACTACGGCCAAACAGCCCGGGAAGGAATTTTAACAACAAAATACTACTTTGTTGCCGATAACGTAGTACACATAAAAATTATCCACTCCCACTTCAACAATAATTTTCATTTATAGAAAATTACCCCCACCTCGTTCAACTAGCCTCTTCATTTACAGATATTTCATCTATGTTTCTACAGTGGATTATTAAGATCTTCTTATCAGGATACTTTATTTATCAAAATTAAGTACTTTACTCTTGTTACAACAAAATATGTATCAGGTAAACTGCCCTTTCCCCGTAACCGATCATCACCAAAATCAACAGCCCTTGAGTATTCTACAACTCAGGTACATATGTAAAAAATTATCTGATTCTGATTGAATTTACGGCAGTTATCGTTCTACATGGAAAACGTTCTCTTCTTACAACATAAAATGTTGCAGGTAAACTACCCCTTTCCTTAACTGATCTTCAACAAAATCAACAGACCTTGAGTTATCTACAATTGAGGAAGGTATGCACAAAATTATTTGATTCTGTTTAAATATGCGCCAGTTATCGTTCGCCATAGAAACAATTACTCTTGTTAAAACACAAAATGTGGCTGGTAAACTACCCCTTTCCCTTAACCGATCTTCACGAAAATCAACAGGCCTTTAGTTTTTTACAATTGATGAATGTATGCAAAAAAATATTTGATTCTGTTTGAATGTGCGGCAGTTATCGTTCGTCATAGAAAAAAATACCGTTATACATCATAAAATGTTGCAGGTAAACTACCCCATTCCCTTAACCGATCTTCACCTAAATTAACTGACATCGAGATGTCCATAGCTCAGGTAGGTATACAAAATATTATTTGATTCTGATTGAATTTTCGGCAGTTATCATTCGTCATAAAAAAATTAGCCATGTTAAAATATAAAACGTTGCCGGTAAACTATCCATTTCCCTAACCCGAACTTCAACAAAAACAATAGGTCTTGAGAACTCTACAAATCAGGGCTGTATGCAAACAATTATTTGATTCGGTTTGAATTTGCGGCTGTTATCGTTTGCCATAAAAAATACCCTTGTTAAAACATAGAACGTTGCTGGTAAACTACCCCTTTCCCGTAACCGATCTTCAACAAAATAAATAGGCGTTGAGTCCTCTACAACTCAGGCACATACGTAAATAATTGTTTGATTCTGTTTGAATTTCCGGCAGTTATCGTTCTTCATGGAAAACGTTCTCTTGTTACAACATAAAATGTTGCTGGTAAACTACCCCTTTCCCTTAACCGATCTTCAACAAAATCAACAGTCCTTGAGTTATCTACAATTGAGGAAGGTATGCACAAAATTATTTGATTCTGTTTAAATGTGCGCCAGTTATCGTTCGCCATAGAAACAATTACTCTTGTTAAAACATAAAATGTGGCAGGTAAACTACCCCTTTCCCTTAACCTATCTACAGCAAAATCAACAAACATTCAGTATTTTACAGCTGAGGAACGTATGCAAAAAAATGTTTGATTCTGTTTGAATGTGCGGCAGTTATCGTTCGTCATAGAAAAATTACCGTTGTTAAAACATAAAATGTTTCAGGTAAACTACCCATTTCCCTTAATCGATCTTCACCAAAATCAAAGAACATTGAGTTCCCTACAGCACAGAGAGGTGTGCAAAACATTTTTTGATTCTGATTGAATTTACGGCAGTTATCATAGAAAAAATTACCCATGTTAAAAACATAAAACGTTGCAGGTAAACTACCCCTTTCCCTAACCCGATCTTCACAAAAAAAAAAAAAAATAGTTCTTGAGACCTCTTCAATTCAGAGTTGCATTGGAAAAAATTATTTGATTCTGTTTGAATTTGCGGCTGTTATCGTTTGCCATAAAAAAATTACCCTTGATTTAAAAAAAACTGTCGCTGGTAAACTATCCCTTTCCCTTAACTGATCTTCACCAAAAACAAAAGTTCTTGAGTACTCTAAAAATCACAGCTGAATGCAAAACATTATTTGATTCTGTTTGAATTTGCGCTGTTATCGTTTGTCATAGAAAAAAATTACCGTTGATTAAAAAAAAACCGTTGCTGGTAAACGACCCCTTTCCCTTAACCGATCTTCACCAAAAACAATAGGTCTTGAGTACTCTAAAAATCAGAGCTGAATGCAAAAAATTATTTGATTCTATTTTAATTTGCGGCTGTTATCGTTTGACATATAAAAATACACACACACACACACACACACACTTTTCGCAAAATGACTTTTTTTCATGTTTTGAGGGTACTACAATCAGAATCTGCAATAATCTGGAACACGATTTTTTTTGCCATCACCATACTTCCATTTCCTTATGGAACATGGAAGTAAAAAATTCATTCAAAAATTAAAGTATTTTTAATGGTCTCTATAAAATGACAGAACAAAATTGTTTTCTCGAAACTCATACAATAAAATAAAATTTTTATGTTTTGGGAATTTTTTTAAAAGCCTTAATGACGTTTGACCAGAAAAATCCTTCACGCCCGCTAAATTAATACATTTTTTCCATGAAAAACCCTATGTTAAAAAATAAATAAAAACCAAAAACTCGCGTTTTGCTCTCCCCTGGGAGGAAAAGGGGTATCGAGATACTAACTGTGGGTACCTTATTTTTTAATTCAACTAAAAATATTATCAGATTTATTTGAAAATCCATAATATAGGGCATTTGACCTATCTTAACCAGAGATACTCTTTGTCGTGCGCTCGTCATTATTAATTACTACTAAGCCACTTGCAGATTCATGTAAAGCCAATTTCCATAATGCTCATTGTAGCGTACCTACCTTTCAATGTGTGCCTTGCTGAGGAGCATGCTGTACAAAATATGATTTTTTTTCGTATAAAATTTCCACCACATGTATGGTGTCTGAACAAATTTCTTCCATACACATATCTATATATCTCAATCTCTCTCTCTCTCTCTCTCTCTCTCTCTCTCTCTCTCTCTCTCTCTCTCTCTCTCCCCCTCGCTCTCCATCTGTTTCCTGTCTTTCTTTTACACACGCCTGCTGAGTCTGTTTGTAATATGAGACGCCTGAGCAATTTCGTGAGATATAAGGCGTCATACATTACTGTATTTCAATAACGAATCGCCGACCAGTGATGCAACTGACTTGTCTTCTGTCCACAAATATGACATCTGCATTACAAAGTTCCTGTGATATTTTATGAATGTATGTGCATTTTTATTATTCAGATCCTTGCTTAATTTGTGCGTGGAAAATGTATGTGACTATGCAAAAAGTTACCTTTTATGGTCAGTAGGGAATCTTTTACATACAATTAATCTTTACATAGAAACAGAGAAATATCTATTCAGTTAGAGAAGAGACACTGATAAATTATGCTGCCTCAATATGTTTGGGTATTGCATTAATTTGTGTATAAATTAACGAGATCTAAAACTAACGAAAATGGTTGGCAGCGAGATGTAAATAATGCACCCGAACATACACAAGTTCCAACTTGTTGATTACTGTTTGTTTAATTAATTAAAATAACATTACATTTAGTAATTTAAATTGTAATACTGTATAAATTAAGTTCTCTCATACTATAATTTGCTCGTTTCCTTAAAGATAAATTGAAGATGTAAACAAACTATCATAATTCTTCACATATAAAATGATACATACATACGCACGCACACACTCACATCACCAACACGTTCACCCAAATATTTAATTGTTTAGTTATGTTTGATATTTCTATTGTATTTCATGCACAGGTCCTGAAGATGACAATAAATATTGTCGAAACGTCGACGCAAAATAGCTAAAAATTTTTATTATTGACCGATCCTCACTAACCATCCACTAAAACATTCATTGATTGACGGTCACTAAAAATTTAAGGATTTAATAATTACTAAATTGAGACAAAATTATGTCACACTTGGTCGATCACAAAATCTTCAGAATTTTACATGCGGTTCAAGGCGACAGTGGCAACAGTCCTTCGGTTCGGTGAAGAAATCACTCTATAAATTCCATGATTTTTCTTACTATCACCCATTTACCTCTTATGACATATACAAGGTTGTATTAGGAGGAACACATGTTTATGCACGCTCCCCTCCGTTCCTTTCTCTAAGCAGAATACGACCTTGAACAAACATGTCATTGGTCGCGAATATAACGGTCGTTGGTTCGTCTAACATCAATTATTGACAAACCCAGACAAGTTCATGGCACTCAGCTTACAGCTTACACGAAGAAAAAGCAGACCCAATCGGGGAAAAGGAAATTTCCTAAATCACGTTTTCTTTCAATACGTCACTTTACGAAGAGTACACATAATCCTCATGGCCGGATTAAGGCTATGGGGAGCCCGGGATATTTAAGAGCCGGGATATAAAATAATCCTCATGGCCCATGTATGATTTTTTTTTCAATTTGTACAATACTTTATTTTATTCACACGATCATTTAAAAAATATAATAAACAAAATATTGCTCTTCTGTCCTTACGTCTGAGCATCTGTGTGTTTGTCTGTCTGTCTGTCTGTCTGTCTGTCTGTCTCTCTCTCTCTCTCTCTCTCTCTCTCTCTCTCTCTCTCTCTCTCTCTCTCAGATATCTCGTCGGTTTTTTTACGTCTCCTAAGCGAGTTTGTGTGATGGCTTCTTGAAGTCTCACATTTAAAATAGATTCCGAAAAAAAAAACAAATGAAAATTGAGAATGACAAAACGAAATCCAATGCAGCGAACAATCTATTATCGTATCCGCTCCACGTGCGTTATATGATGGTCCGTCCATCTAGTTAGTTAAATATTTGTATTAACCGCGTACACCACGGTGACCCCGAGTTAACAATAACAACACTGCTTCCTGTATATTTGGTAAACACCGTAGCGTGGTCCTGCCCGCCGCTAGCGCAATTTCCTCGTCATTTACACGGTAAAATGTGTAAACATACAAGCGCGCACGCCCCCAAACGCACACGGCTCAGTTATGTAGTTAATTAAAACAGAACATAATATATTGAATTTAACACAACGTTTGTTGTGGTAACTGACGCAGTTTGTTGGTCGCTTTTGTGTGGCTTCCATTCTTCAGTGAAATACAGAGAAAAACTATTTTTTCCCTAGACGTAGATGTGAATCATTCACAGGGTTGACTGTCAACACAGAAAGAGAGAAGATCGAATATGATAAAGAACGAAAAACTGCAATGAGCGCCACAGTATAAATAACACAGTTATTTGTAGGTCCTAATACTACATTAAAACTGCCGAGAATAATAAATTTATCTCTTCCCTCTTCTCTGTCTGTCTGCCTATCTATCTGTCTATCTATCTCTGTCCATCTCTCTCTCTCTCTCTCTCTCTCTCTCTCTCTCTCTCTCTCTCTCTCTCTCTCTCTCATTTTCATCCTTTCAGACACATCGACGGTTTATTTACGCCTTATAAGCGAGTTCCTGTGATGGCTGTTTGATGTCTCACATTTAAAATAAATTCCGAAAAACAAAAAACCGATGTGAAAATCCAGAGGGACAAAACGAAATCCAGTGCATGGAACAATCTGTCATAGACTCTCCACGTGATATTTGGAGTTCATCATCATCTTCACAGCAGGCATAGGTAAGGTGCTGCGTGTTACGATATTTAGAAATTTAGATACATATCATTAAAATAGCTTACGAAGTGGCCTCTGTTTATATGAAAACAAAATTCAGCATTCAGAGTCTGGTAAATAGGTAGGCCTACGTTGCTTAAATGTGAGTTAAATGAAAAATTTCAGTTCCCAATGATAACATTACAGCTAATGAATGAAAGAGGAGGAGTACAAAAATATTTTAGTACAATAACTACGCTTGCGGTTTGACTGGTGGGGGATGCGATTTATGCATGGCAATACAGCTGGTCTCGTAATGTAGCCTTCATTTAAATTATACACACGCTAACCGATGGATTGGTTACGGTCGATGGACGGAAACGGATCAGTCCAACGACCATCATAAACAATAGATCTTACACCTATACCGTTCGATTAAGTCTATGATTTATTCCGTTCTTATTGAGACCCCAGAGCAACGACAAAATCACATTCTAGAAGTCACATAAATATGACGCTATAAGACGTGTTCTAGAATCATGGATTCGTCGTGCTGAATGTTGCTTGCAACTAAATGCAAGCCACATTGAACAACCAATTTGAATTTAAATATGAATCTTAACTGTAAACATTATAGTCAATACAAAATTGAAATCTCCACTATAAAAACAAAGGTAGTGGCATTTCGAGGTAAGGATCCAATAAGAACAAAAATATTGATTAGTGATCGAATTCTAGACTCACTTTAATTATTTGGAAAATGATATTGGCTATGATAGGAATACATACATACATCCTCGGCGCTACAGCCCAGTCCGGGCCCTGGCCTCCAAAAGAAATCTTCCCCACTGGTCTCTACTCCCGGCCAATGTCCACCAGTTTGCTGCACCCAGCGTCACTGCCTCCTTACCAACCTGGTCCAGCCATCTTGTACGCGGTCTTCCCTTCCTTCTCCTTCCCATCGGCAAATAATTCATCACTCTTTTTGGGATTCTATCCTCCGCCATTCTCTGCACATGACCAGCCCAACGCAATCTGTTTGGCTATGATAGGAATTATGATATTAATGTTAAGATAGGTAAGGTCCAGATGATCTGGTGAACAATCAACCATATTTTTAGAAACAAGGTATGTCGAAATACAAAATTAAATTTTTACAAAGTTATTTCAGTCACTGAACTATATTATGTGTGCGAATTGTGGACAACAGCCAAAAAAACAAGGCAGTAAAATACAGGCCTCGGAAATGTCTTTCTCGATAGGAGTTAAAAGGTGTTATAAACTGGACCGTATAAGGAATGAGGCCATTGGAGAAGAATTACAAGTTTTTACTAAAAAGAAATATTAAAAGATTAAAACAACGATGGAAAGAACATTTAAAAAGAATGTCAGATTCCAGACTCGCCAAACAAGACTTTAGATACAAACCTATAGGACACGTATGTGTGGGAAGACTCAGGAAAAGATGGCTGGAGGATGTTGGAACGTGGAACAGGCAGCACCTCGCCTATAACGTGTTGTGGAGATGATGATCTTGATGATCTATAAATATCTGGGTAATATAGACTACCATTTTGAGAGAAATTACTATATTTTTGTATGTTCTGACTTGACGAACACTATCTTAGAATAATGCTATGCAATTTAGAATCACCATACACAGACACACACTCGCGCGCGCGGTTCTGTAAAGACGTTTCGGCGGCATTGTCTGTATTCTGAATTTGGATAATATCTTGTAGTAGCGGAGTGTCTCGTACACTGTTTATTACTTAATACTACTGCCAGTCTACAGTAGAACCTGTGTGATTAGGGTGGTGTCTATTTGACTGTGTTGCTAGTGTAACAGCATCCATATAGGTAATTGTGTACTAGTCTCGGGATTACAGTTTTCATGAAATGCAATTAATATCGGACTGCTTGGTGCGGGAGACTCTAAGTAAATTCTGTGTATATAGGCAACATCTAACACCACCACACGGTCACTTATTTTAAATAGATAAATATTTAGAAAGAATGTTAATGGTTACCACTTGTGTCTACAGTTACATATAGATGTGCATACTTGCGTGTGGGCTGATTAAGAAGTATCTGTTGCAGGATGAGAATCGTCGTCTAAGTAATGCAATAGGTTTTGTCTTAACATAGTGTTACGATTATTGCGTGAATCGTGATTTCGGTACAGTAGAGTGCATTATTAAACACCAGATAAATCGATACTCTCAAATTTGTCTGCACTTTCTTAAACAAACCTCGTATAACAAAATTTCTCCTAATTACACAATTGTCGAATACGCACTACGACAACAAATAGAAAATGCCATCCAATTACAACACAACTACAGTATCCCCCACAACGTGAATAAACAATTAAGGATTTGAGACTAGGGTAACTAACTAATTCACTCACTTCAATTGTATTGCTCAATATAATTTGATATATCTATTAACAAAAGAAAAGTAATTGCTTACAAAGGGTAACATCGTAAGCTGGCAATCGTAAAGGTAACATCGAAAGTGGAGCAAATATCCCAGTTTCCGTACTTACGATGTGATATTACATATCAATTTGACGAGGATATCGAGAGAAAGGTAAACAGATTTCAGGCGATTTGCGGCACTATTAAAAGAACTTTAGGGAGAAAAACAAGAAAGGAAACTCAAATGAGATTCTATAACGTTATGGCAGTCCGTTATACGTTCCGAAACATGGATATTATCTAAACAAGATACAAGTCGTATACAATGAATTTGTTGAGGTACGTAAAGGGATGTACACGGAACGGTAGAATTCGAAACGATGTGATAAGACATGAACTGGGTATATTCACTGTAAACGCAGGAACCGAGGAATGTAAGCTGAAATGGATTGAACATATAGGTAGAATGAAAGCCAAAGCCATATGCCACCTGAACAAGATTTACAATATGGGCCTAAAGGGAAAAGAGATGTGGAAAGACCACGGAAAAGATGACTTGAAAATAGAGACCGGAACAGGTGAGTCACCTAATCCTGGAATAATGAAGAAGAAGAAGAAGAAGAAGAAGAAGAAGAAGAAGAAGAAGAAGAAGAAGAAGAAGAAGAAGAAGAACTAATTCACTGACTAATACCACTCGCTCAATCCATATCCAAATATAGAAATTGCAAAACTCGTTCCTAGAACCAAATTTCGCAGTACCAAACAAATGTTAAAAAGGCTCTGTAGATGTTGCTTAACCGTAATGGCGTAATAACTTATAACTGCGTCACATTCTGGCATACTTTTGTATTCATTATTTAAAGCACACACGCGCGCGCGTTCACATTACTTCCATTCTTGTACAATTATACTTCTGTGACTTCTTCATGAGCTCTAAGTGTCATCATGTTTATTGTATATAATCTTCTTCTTCTTCATCATCATCTTCTTCGTCTTCTTCTACTTCAAGGATTATACCGAACACCTGTCCGGTCTTTATTTTCGAGACATCTTTTGCGTGGTCTTTCAACGTCTCTTTTCCCTTCAGGCGCATATTGTAAAAACTTGTTGAGGTAGCCTTTACGCTTCCTTTCCTACCTATATGTTCAAATCCATGTCAGCTTACTGTACATCCCTCGATTTTTGAATTTACAGAGTAGAGAGAATATTCCCAATTCATGACTTATCACATCGCTTCTAATTCTATCGTTTCGTGTCTCAAGTAATTTATTATGCAGCTTCTGTATGATTTGTATGATTTTTAGATAATACCCATGTTTAGGAACCGTATAAACTTTATTATGTAAAACAAGGAGTACTTTCGCTGTTATTAGCAGTTATGTTTAATTTCATTAATCGGCAAAATGTGACTGCACCAAATTATAAAGGGTACTTCATATAAAGTATTAATTTCCCTCTCACATTCAATATTTCGTACACTTCTGATTTACATACCTATCTGTACCTGTACGTGTGTATGTACTGTATGTGTACATATATATGTGTACGCGAGCGTGCGTGTGTTCAGAAGCCAGCAGGGTCGGTTAATTAATCGTTCAGCTCAGTCCGGCCTTGGAACAAGTTAAGTGATCAATGGCGGGATACGGCGATAAATCTTGCTTGACTGCGTACAGCCAGAGACATACTGGCCGGATCAAGTCGTTCTGTACTGATCTCTATAGGCTACACACGGTCGCGCACTCTCAACCACTGACAAACAGACAGGGTAGGTCTAGTTAATCAGGAGATTATCGCCTCTTAAACCAAGAACTCCTTTAAACTTACAATATTTTCCCACGTTTTGACATCTTTAACATAATATATAATATTTATTTTTTTAGAACATAATGTAATAAACATTAAACAAAAAATATCACAGCTTTTTAAAATTACATAAAGATTTTAAAGCCGTTAAAGTACTATGAATGCACCTTGTCACAGATGTCACCGCATTCTCTGAAAAGGCAGGTTACCGCTTTTAATTCTATCCCAGAGTGAACAAGATATGCATCATACCTCTAGCTCACTTAACCCCCAACCCCAGTAATTACGTGGCATCATCAACCATAAACGTGGGAAGTTAAAAATGTTCTACTCGTATTGCTGGTCGTTTCGTGTAACTTTACACCATCTCGTAGTGCGAATTAGTTTGCTCTACTTTAAACATGAAGTTAGTCCTTCACTGATTCTTCAGTATTTTATAACTTTATAGTAGCATTCGATTACGTTCATCTGTGATGCTTTCCTTTTATTTGCTTTATGTATCAGATGTATAATTAATAGAAAATACATTTATGTGGGAGATATTTAAGGGGACCTTGTAGTCACTATACCGCCCATGTTAAAACTGACTTTTAGGTACCATTATCTAAAAAAGTATGTATGATAAATATTAATTTTTTGCACAAATATTTTAGACATTTTTCTGTAATGTTAACTACAATGTATACCCTTTAAAGTACATTGTCCATCTTAAATAATTTTTTGTCAAAAAACGATTAAAAATATATAAAATTTTATTAAATATTACTTTTTTAATAATGAGCAAATACATTTTTTTACATTACAAGTAGTTAACATTATGGGCATTGCACTAGGTTACAACCAGAAAAAAATTCTATCTTCTAGGCCTAAAAGTCTTATAACTATATGTACCTAAAGTTTAAAATTGTAAATTGTTCAGGAGACCAAAAACAAATGCATTGCAGTATATTGTCCATCAAAAATTCCTGCATCATATTGACAATCGCTTTCTTCTTTTTTTTTTTTTTTAATTTCTCCATTTTTAAAGTTTCTTTTAGACTCCCTTGCCTTCTTAGCCATTTCTTCCACTGCCCTGTTAGCTTGCTTAATGCGCATTTTTGTCAATTGATTTTAAACCTGTAACACAGTTTGATCCGGCCTCATCACATATGCTCTGTAAAACTTTTACTTTACCCAGTGCATCTGTATTAAACGTTATAATGGCATTCAATATTTCAAATTTTAATGTTTCAAGTCCTACAAAGACATTCTTGGTATTCTGGTCCAAATAACAGAATTGAGCGACTAATTAGATTTTTAGCTCGGCCACGTTGGCACTTTTTCAATAAGTCTTTATTTACTAAGTCTTTATTTATATATTGGTTTGACTGCTTTCATCACAGCATTTGGAATAGAGTTATTCTGCACGTGTCTTTCTCCTGAAATTAGGGACCTTTGATACTTGTACCATGACTTCTCTCCTTTGGGGCGTTCATGTTGTGGTTTTTCACGGTTGTGACCAGAACAATTGTGATAAAAAAACACTTAGGAAAACGTAATTATATTCGCGGGCCTGTTACTAGTCTTTACATTTTTGGGCATAAAAAGCTCTGAAACATTCAAGTATTATATATCAAAATGTTCGTAAAATTATGGAGAATCGTTTACAAATACAAAATAAAAATGAGTTTTTTTTTTTAATTTTTGACTAGAAGGTCTCTTAAATCGTTTTCTTTCTTAACACAGTTTTATATCCGAATTTTTTTCCTGAAACATTTTCATAAGGTTTTTAATATTCCAAACTTATTGCATTTATGCATTTAGTTATTTTATTTAACAAAGGCAAGATGGACAGCGGAAAGTAGTGAGTCTTATCCCAGGCATCAATATTTACCTCCGAAACTTGATCGCCGTCTCGCTTGTACCGTTTTCTAAATCTCTATTTGTCTCTGTCTTGATTCATTTCAAATAATAAGAAAAAAATTAACGGTTTTATTGGTTTTCCCTTATATTTTATTATTGTTATTTTCTTAATTTTAATAAACGTTTTCTGATGCTTTCATGCTTTTCTTATATAAAAAAATCATCCAGCATTCAAGGGATGCGTTATTGTATGGCAGTTACGTTTCAGTTGTTACTAAAGTGAATGATCAGTGAGTTTAGATCATTCGGTTAAAAGTTCAAGGTTAAATTCATATCATAATGTAATTGTATGCGTGTCTAATAGTATTATTATTCCGGGTGTACAATGTTTACACAATTTCCGGAACCAAAGATTACAGAATAGATTGAATTCTTATCTTCCAATGCTGCTTGTCCATCGAAATGTCTTCTTAAAAAAAAATTCCCTCAATAAAGTCTGAATGCTTTTTTAACATTTCCTGTTTTTCCAATGAAAGGTGAGTTGGCCTATTCCATTGACCTCCAATCTGCAGGATCAGATAATCTTTAATCAATGTTTACTTCCTTGAGCCTTCGATAAACCAGTATCCAACTACGAGGCAGCAGCTGCTTGTTATGGTCCGCCCCGGGTATTTTATTTCCCCGGTACCCAGCATATCAGGTGAGCATTCCCATATCCGCCACCTGGAGAGGGGCCCGATGGGATACTAGCAACTCCACACGGGATGTCTAATAGTAATTGTACTTTTTCATATATTTTAAATTGGTTACTTCAAGAATGGCTTTATTAATTCTATAAGTACTATTATAGAATTTTAAGGAGGATTTTGTAGGTAAGAACAATTGAATACGGCGGACTACGTCCGACAGAATTACCAGTCTTTTTCTCCAGTTCTTGCTTGCATACGACTTTATCGGTATTTCAATCTTGATTTAAGTTTAGACAACTCTTCATTGTTAGTTTTCTATTACAGGTTTCTAGTGTTGAAATACTACACCGTTTATTCTCCCAACCCTCCATGTTAGCTTACTAATTCTCGACTATTGTAGAATGTATTTTTCCATGCTATTATTAAGAAATCAGTACAAAATAAAACTTGTACAATGTTTTGCTGAGATTTTCGTTTGCGTGATCAGTGGCATGCATTTTTATGACATTTTTTTGAACGGAATCTGTAAATGTCTGTAATATTCCATTGCGCGATTTTTAAATTACACTAATTTGAGATAATTCCAATATATTCTCTGTCATGGGTTATCGTGGCTGTCATTCTTATAGTAATCAAACTTGACAGTTCTTCCATATAATCCACAATTTTATTGGAGAGTGGCCACATCTAGTAGTTATCATCTAAGACTAATTATATATAGGCCCACACACACACACACACACACACACACACACACACACACACACACACACATCGCCGGTGCCTTGAAAAATATGTTTTCTTTTCTTTTGTAAAGATTCTAACCCGTCTAAAGTCGTAGGCCTATACTGCTATAGGCCTACTCCTCTTATAATCCTATTCTTATATGTATTAGCACTTATCAGTAAATACACTGTAGGCTATACCCCGCTACCGTAGTCATCCGGTAAGCTGTTACGCGATGTCTACGGTGATTAGACTGACGTTGTGCATGCAGTGCATTAGACCTGCGACAACAGCCGTAACGGAGTGCACATTCTATGTGAAATTTAATTAACAACTGACCCAGAAATTTCGGCCGGCAAGTGACTGTCTGAACGCAACGTATCGATTGTTCGACGGAATATCGCGCGTATCGATTTTACACATAGTACCGCATCGTTTTAATTAATGTGTGTGTGTGTGTGTGTGTGTGTGTGTGTGTGTGTGTGTGTGTGTGTGTGTGTGTGTGTGTGTGTGTGTGTGTGATGTAGGCGAGATAATTTTCTAACTATTGCTTATTAAATAAAAGACCGGGTCGTTGTTTTATGATGAACAATATTATTGCATAACAAAATCGATAAGCACATCGTACGCATCCATACTAACTGCGTTTGAAACGTTATCGAGTATTACAAAACACTGTAAAGGTTAAGTATATCAAAATTTGAGTTACATTCAAAGAGACGTGTATTCATTGTCCGTAGTGAACCAATAAACCATATGTTTCATGCCCATAAATGAACGGAAATAGTGTTGTTGCATATATATATTGTAACGACTTAATCTCTTACGACACTAATTTCTGTATGTCTGCCACACGTTGTTGGCGTCAATTTGTAACGACTAAATCTTTATCGTATTATAAAAGTCACACGTTTGTGCGTCAATTTGTAACGTGAAAATTCTTGTTTTGTCTTTTAAAAGCCACACGTTTGTTCGTCCATTTATAACGACGAAACCGGTATCCGTGTGTTATGTGTGTTAGCCCCACACGTTGTAGTCGTTACGTTGTATTTATCTAAAAGTCGTGCTTTTTCGAATTTCTTACGCTGACGATGTCCGTCTCGAACGCACGAATTACCAGTACCGAAATCTTCCCGGGTGTAAATCTTACCTGTCCTTTGATGTTATTATTTATTTCCCGATAGGCGCCAAATTGTTTATGAAAACAATTAAACAGTTCAAGCTGAGTTGTCGTTCTGTGCGGTGATAACAAATTCGAATTATCCTCGCAAACTGGCGGGCATTCGAATCTCGCTTGTAGTTCGTCGTGTTGCCAACGTCTAAATCTGGCAGACAATTTCAGTCATCGCTAAAATGCACAAACTTTCTAATACAATTTATATGAAATAAAGGACGGTTATTACTATTCAGTACTAGTTTATTAACGTTTCAAATAGTTAATGATTAAGCATTTAGATGCAACAATATAATATTAAAAAATAATGTTGCTCCGGCAATAAACAGACTATATCACAAGGTTGGCTAAGGTGACAGAATGGCTACTAATATTGTTTATTTACACAAGCTATTCTGTCAATGAGTTCTTTGGATTACGAAAAAAAGTTAAATAACAAGATGTTAATAAAGTACACCACCTTACATCAATGGGACTTATATGCTATTAATGTTTAAATACAATTCGTTTTTTGAGTGTTAAAAAGTGTGTGCTAATAATTCATACTTCCTACATAGGTTATTTTATGTTTACATACAAGTTTAATTTTTATTATCAATCAATCCTTGAAAGAAATTTATTTATCAAGTTCGGAGTGAGAGTTTTTGTGTTGTGAGGAAAGTTAATTAATTTAGTTCGTAAATTCCGGTAATTCAGATATACTTAACGAAATCTGGTCGATTTCTGGTGACGAGTCACTGTGGTTATTTAGGTTGGGCTGATACAATCATTAATCTTCCATCATTTGTACTTTTGATTTCATCTGGCTTCTTTTTCAATTAATTTGGATTTTTTAATTATTTTTAACTATTAAAATTTGGTTTATTAGTTCTCTTGGTTTAAATAGTTCCTTTATTGGACTTCTTGAATCCACATCTCATTAAATTTAGCAGTATTTATAACTATTTTCATTAATAATAGAGTCGAATATGGTCTGGGTTCCGTCTCTCTTGATCATCAATAATGGACAAATGTTTTATAACGGAATTAAATATAATAACGTTCCGTTGTTATGGCAACCACCTATACTCTCATTGGTTGAATACATTTATGTTTATTGTTATAATATTTGAATTTTAGTTCAAAATTAATAAATATTTTCTAATGGCTATTATTCTTCGGTTTTCTTATCAATGTATTAGATATTAACATAACTGTTTCTATTTTCATTCAAAGATTATTTTGACATCCCACAAAGCTGGGTTTGTTCAGGTATTAAAGTTTTGACAAAATGCTAATATTATATTATTACATATTTTCCTTATTTTATGTTTTTATTCTAATTCTGACATCTTATTATGGTTCACTAATTGTAATTAATGAGGTACTTGACCTGAATTTTCTAATATAAAAGTTAATTTCTTACAATTTGTTTATTTTGAATTTATACAGTTAGGCATTTTATAGGCCTAAGCAGTAATTGGCTATAACTTCATATTTTACACAAATTGAAGATTACTTTTCCTTTACATATGATTTGCTTGGTGTCACTTATGACTTATTTACCTTTTGAATTAACTTGGGCTGCTCTACTATAATTGAATGTTCTTATTAATTTACAAAATCATTGCTTGTCTGTTATTCTCTTATTTTCTTTTCCTGTCTTTACTCTAATGATTAATATTATGTTTGTAAAATTTATCTCCTTACTTATATCTATTGCCATTTTTTACAACTTGTTTATCACTTAATATTACTATAAACATAACACAAAAATAGGTTTATGGTCTGTTCATTTTTCAGCCATATTCCTTCTTACAAACTCAACTCTTTTAATTAAACAAATAACACTTTTGGTGAACAATATTATAACACCATTTATTCTATCTTGCTAATCATCCTTATGAATATTTTTGTTAACATACGATGTTTTATTTTCATTGCACTCATAGTACTAGTTTATTATTATTTAATACAATGATATTAGATGTCTATTCATCTTTTAAAATCTGTTTTATTACCTTTGTTTCCTTTTTCTTATAATTATGAATTGTTTATATTCTCATTTCTAACACCTACACTGTTTATCACTTTCACTTCCTACCTATCTCTCACTATTGGGCTTTTACTTTTTTATACACAATTTATAGTTAGTCTGTCAACATTTTATGTTTTGGTTTTCTTATCATCATAAGGTTATTAACAACATACATTATCTATTAATAATGGTTTCACTTACTTATTATGGTTAGTGTACTTTAAATTGGATTGTTTTATTTAATACTCGTTACTAGATATTTATTATTTATTTGTGGTTTTTCATCATTAGTTTAGTTTGTACCTTCTCATTTTATTTTCTTTATTGGGTCAATCACTAGAGTTAGGTCATGGTCATTTGTCTCGTCATAATCATATTATTTTCCTTGGTTTAATATAGTTAATTCTTTATAGTTCTTCTCTGGTATTGGGGCGGCTTTTGGTGTGGTAACAATATATATTGTAACATGACATATGAGCCCTAAGATTTCAGTGAAATAAAAAGCTTACATATGTCAATTATTGAGTCAAAGAGGCAAGCCAAATAATTTGTCTAAAATGCCAAGCTCAACGCTACATGAGCTACCTATCACCATATATAAACTCACAGCCATAAGAGTTAATAAACTGATGGTAAATACAAAAGAATGACATTATAGTGAAGAGGAAATGCACCACACAATGATTGTACCGCAGGAAGCAACCACCCAATAGTTTTCGGTCATTGAAGAACCAAACAACACAACAAAGAAGAAAGAAGAAAGAAGAATCAGTGAAGTACCAAACAACACAACAAGAAAGAAGAAACAAGAAAGAAGAAAGAAGAAGAAGGAAGAATGAGTGAAGAAACCTACTACGAGAAGGACATCCAACAACCATGGCATATAGATTCCAAGAGCCAGTCAACTATAAATCAACATCTACCCGTATGTGTAACAGCCAATCAACCTACAGATTGAAGAGATAGACAGAAAACTGACTAACTGAGATGACCAGTATACTATAAATAATGTTGTAAATGAATAAGACAAGAAATGTTATACAAGGAATGAAAATAACGATAATACTTATTGATTAGAAGCTGTAAAGTAAAGCATAGTAACAAGATATACACAGCACCAATGTAACAAAAAAAAGTATTAATTTGTCTCAGAATATCAGCAAACATTAGTCAAATAGTCTGACAATCACGTATAAAAAGCAAGAGAGTAACTAAAGGGTTATTAGTTATCATTATTAAAGCCAAACATGTAAAAAATTAGGTTAAAAGAATGCCAATGTGTGTCAAACTAACATACACATTGTTGGCACAAATGACAAAATAACATAACCTATGATGTAGGTAATATTCACCTGAATTCACAACTAGAAGTAGGAAAAACCTACCCAAATCAGAATGTTTTATAAGTAAAAACAAGTAGAAATAACAATCTTTCTATAGGTACCAAAATCAGATACCCAAATAAACTTTAAATAAGTAGATAAACAAAGAAAGTGAACCAAAACCCACCAAAATGGAATTCACTATATAAAACTTGTATAAAATCATATTATAAAACCGAATAGAATCGAAAGGTTGATGTCAATACCACAAATAGAGTGTAATACCACTACTGTACTAGTGTACAAAGATTATAAGACAGAATATAATATTACAATTGTATTTAAGTGCATCTGTCATGTGACACCAGGTGTAACTAGTATTTTTTAACCAAATGCAAAATGGAAAAGTCCAGTGTGCTAAACACACCAAGTCCATTACAAAGACAATGTTATTACCCATCTATTATAACTAAAAGATAATAACAAAAGAACTTAAATACTAAATAAGAATAACAGTAAGTAGGCACCTCATGATGATAAATAGAGACCACTTAATTAACCAGAAATGACCAGAAAATACTTAATTTTCCAGCTAACAAAGGTGATCAGTAGCTGTAACCCTTTGTTATCATCAACTAGACACACATAGAAAGTAAACAAACACTTTCTAATAGGTAAAATGTGTATATACAAATGTAAGAACCTAGACTAAGATGATAGTAGCATAAGAAATGTATTTTGTAAATAAATTTAAGGAAATAACAACTAAGGAGTGTAAGAGAACTTGGAAGACATACCCTCAAGTGGGTATGAGCGCCATTATATAGTGATAATAAAGAATTAAATATAAAATAATAGTGTATAGTGAATGGTGCTAATCACAAACATTAACTTCCTTAATAATGGACCAAAGCACACCATGAGTGGACTCAAAATAAAGAGCCAAGTGTTACGAATCCAGTGATATGCTCAGATTTAAAATCGAAGCCATAGTAACAAAGTTATTACAATTGGAAAGAATTCGTGTCAAATTGAGAAAAACATTTATAATCTTGAAACCAAAGACCCAAGCCAGCTTCAACAATTGAAATAAAACGCCGAGGGGGTATGTGCACCAAATTAGAGATCGCCCACCAATCGAATCCACGGATTTAACCAAATTTTGGACGTTTACTGAACGGAACGGCAGAGCGAGGCTTGCGTTCTGGTCACTTTTTAATCATCTTTGGAAGCGAGAAGGCTGCGACAGTCGAGAGAAAAAGTCAGCTGATCTATTAATGTGTGCGCGTCACCGATGTAAACAGAGTGACCTAACCTAAAATTGTGATAGCGAATATACTTTAGTATCAGAGGTGTGAAGTGTAACAGTGCGTAATAAGGATTGCTCAGTGTATAATCCAGAGCAATTCCGGGATTAAAGTTATAAAATAAAAGGGAGTATAAGTGATTATTACCATTTTAACCAAATAATGAAAAACGATATAATCGAAACATTTACTAACAATGAACATAGGTTAAGATGTATTTGTAACAGTAACTAATAAACAACAATGACAATCCTCAGGGATTTGATCATTCTAATTTTGTGAATTTATTAAACTTACAATTAATTTCTATGTATAATTATTTTTGTGTGAATTAACCACACTTAATGACAGTTGTCGACTTCATATATCAATCAACTTAAGCAATAACTACCAATGACCGAGGCTTGTCAAATGATTGATTTATTAACGAAAGTTAATATAATATTTCTATGTTTTTATGTTTTATGATTTATGAAAGGAACCTACTATTATAATATTTCAATGTTATGTCTTCTTGTGAATAATAAACAAGGTTGCTAGGATATATGGTTACTTACAGCCTCAATTATATTTGTATAACACTAAACAATGAATCAGAGATTTTACCAAATGACACTGTGTCAAAATATATAATTTCATTGTTCATTTTAATCGTCTTGTCAAGAATTATGTTGACATTAATTAACTTTATTTCAAGCATTTATTATCAATTGAATTTAATAATTCTACTAACCTGTAATGTCCAGATTAGACACATGGTTATTATTTTGTGTATTAATTATAAGTGACTGAATTATAGTCAACATCAAATTATTTGATAACATTTGATGATATTTCTATTCGATGACTTGGTATTCTGTCAGCTCAAAGAATTCACGAAGGTATTAAACTAATGTTAACCAACAAACATTTAGACACATTAAATTTGTAAACAGTTCTGTCACCCTGAGGCAAATTTTTATAAAACTGAAAGTCTCATGCTTATTATTCTGAATCCAATTATAAACAATACTTCTGCTCATTCAGAAAGAACACTTGATTTGAATAAAATATTTGTTTACATAAGAAAACAGAGTCAGTCAGTTTATTTTGGTAGACTAGTTGAAAACAGGTGAATGAATTTGATTGGTCAACTCAACAAGCAGCGGCGAATACAAACACGGTAAGTCCGTATATATTGGATTGAGATAGCGACCCTGCGAGTTCGACAAGACTCACCAAGTAAGTGTTTATTAGTGCAAAATATTTGTGTTTTCAGCACGGAAAATATACCACCGCTTCAACGAGTCAACGGAAGAACATCCGTGTGAATAAACTAACCGAAGAAAAAATACTTCGATAAATAATTTCTTGTGCATCAACCGGACTTATTCAAGTTGGATTCAACGCTAGGTTGAATTGAACCGGATAAGTCAATAATAATAATGCAACACTAAGCAAAAGCTTTTACATATATTAAACAAAACTAAACGGGAAGTTAGCTCCCCAGAACCCCAAACGACGTTCTATAACAGATTGACGCATACAACGCGAGGCGTAAAAACTACCAACAAAGGGTTTACTTACAGATTGGCTTCCATCGCGGGGCTTAAACAAAGACGGACGTCTTTGTATTTTTACTCATAATATATAGCCTATATGTACATATTGTAACAGGTTTATTTGTACATCCGTGAAAAATCACAAGGGAAGCAAGATATAAAACGCGCGCCGTAGTAAACCAACATCAGTACGCCATGAAAATGTTCCGGGATTACAAAACAAAATGTCGGCAATATAAACAGCTCATACACGGATGTACCCAAAAACCTGCTACAACAGATAGTCAGCGTGAAAGCCTTCGCACGAGCACACACACACACACAAGTACAGTGTATGCCCAGTAAGTTAATAATTTTCAGCTAACGTTTTATTACGGTTCTGCTTCGCAATATTTCTTTCGGCACAAATGCTCCCACTACGAGATTATGGTCTTCCACAATAAAGCACGAATTACATTCTCATTCAAGAGACGTTAAGGTTTTCCAATTTACCTGTTTCCCGGAGGTTTCCAAATATATATATATTTTTTTAACCAGAGGAATATACACTTTTTGTATAGAATCGATGTGGTTCTGCACCATGCATCAAACTTACAAACTCGAAAACGAGAAATTTCTGTCAGGATACTTTTTCTTAGACTTTATATTATTCGAAAAAGCACGTTCGCTACTTCCGGTGGATCCACGGTAACTAAGTCTCTCATCCTTCCATTAATGCTCTGTTGTGATATTCGTATGTGTACCTGGAAAAGAGGCAAAAGTCCTGTCATCCGCAGACACCTGAAAACAGTTTTTTTAATTAATTTAGGCATTAATCCTCGATTCATTCTCCTTCCTCATCTCTTAAGTGGCAGCGCCACGCGGTTGTGGTTGACACAGTGGAGATCTTTTCCTAAAGACGAGACATCCGGATACATTACCTAAAAAAAATTAAAAAAATAAAAATTAAACACATCGCGTGTAAAAAATGTTATCATACTTAATACATAATGTCATTAGATTGATATAAAGTTCATACCTTAACAAAAGGATATTTTATTGTATTTATCCATAGTTCATAGTCAGTACTAAGAATGTATTTTACATAATCACTAGAAAATATTTTACACTTGTAGAGAAAACTCTATTACAGATTAATTGCTGAAAATTTCTTTAATATATATGAGGATAAAATAAAACTTATAATAATAATACTATAGTAATTATAATATAATAATAATGATGATGATGAAGAAGAAGAAGGCTAAATTCAAATACAATTTGGATTAAAATTTATATATGCGTTTATATAAAGCATATATCTCTCGTTACATACCAAAACATTAAGACAGACAAAGCTGAAGTTTTTAAGATAATGGCAGAATCCTTGATAACCGTTGGGTGGGAGACGTGAGCGTTGCGGAAACAAGATACTCAGCGTACACAAGCCGCTGAAATGAAATTGTTGAGACGAGTAAAAGGCTGTTCTCTCCGTGGTCAAATTAGGAGTGAAGATTTAAGGGTCGATTTGGGGATATACAGAATGAACGATAGGATTATTCAATGCTCATTGCAATGGAAACAGTGTGTAGAGAGGATGAGCTATCCCCGTCTAATAACACTGTTAATCAAATATAGACCCAAAAGAAGAAGAGATGTAGGTAGGACCAGAGAAGATGACAGGACTGAAGACGGAGCAAAAGGAGAAGAAGAAGAAGAAGAAGAAGAAGAAGAAGAAGAAGAAGAAGAAGAAGAAGAAGAAGAAGAAGAAGAAGAAGAAGAATTTTAGGTAAGTAGAAATAAAATAAGAAGGAAAGGAAAAGGAACTAGGGAAAGTATGAAAAAATACCGGGAGGACGAGAGGCGAGAAATAACGGAAGATTATAAGTTACTTCCTAAGGTCCTTTGCTGGTCACATAGCAAGAAACAATAGTCTGACACAATAACGTGTTAATATTATGAATATAGCAAAATCAGTGAGCTGCCGAACTTGTGTAAATATGATTAGTCTTGCCGGTACAGATAACGTTTGAGTAATGGCAAAAAGTTTTTAACACTTTAATATCTATTCTACGGTTTAAGAAAACGTAAATTTTGGACAAATTAAAATGAGAGATATACAAAAATATTCTCTGATCAGAAGTCCGCCTGTCTCCGCTGTAATTATTTGCATGCAGCAGGAGTTTCGAAATCACGTTCTCTATACTAATCTCGCGAAACATGTTGCCGAACAGGAACCACACTTTTGGTTTCTAACAATAAAATTAACTTAGGCAATCAACGGCGGGTATAGCAATTTTAGATTAGCGGTTCCGACCGCTAAAAAGAAATCTGAGTATAACGCAATAATGATCTCTACTCGAGTTAAAAAAAAAAAATTTTGATTCGGTGGAAACAGTGATTAAAATTAGCATTACGTATGCAAAAAAACAAAAACAACGTTAGCGTAATAAGCGTAATTCGGTTGCACAAAGAAAAAGTAGGCCTATTTGTGTGTTGGCCGTTATAATTTTACGTAGATAAAAGGAAAAGCAATGCCTCTGTCATAACTAATAGCGAGTCTTTGTTTATAGGTTCTTTTTCAGGAATAAATTGCGAGGAACATATTTTTATGAGAGCAACTATTTTTGTGATCCTTACACTCATGTAGTAGTAAAGGAAACTAAAATAATAACAATTTAGAGTGTGCAGGTCTAATTATTTATATTGGGCATTTTTTCCACTGTATCTAAAAGGTCACATGCTTACAGAGGAAGAATATGCACGTGTAGAAACTTTGCGACCTCCAGTTCAATGAGAGAACTTGAGTGTTGCGTGTTCTCTCATTGAGTTTTGCGTGCTCCCCCCCGCACACACTTCCACCGGTGTTTGCTCATAACATAATGCCCCATAAAATCCATTTACTATTGTGCGTACATCGAATTTTGCTGATTCTTGTTAACAACTGTTTCAATCATCATTGTATTTAGTGACGCGTGTAGCGGAAACTGGACATTACGAATCATTTAGATTCGTAACTGCTATAGAAGCAGTTAATTTTAAAATCGAGTTTTATTCAATGGGTTTAATTACCACAGGTTTTTCGTATGTTTTATATGTACTGGCCTGTGTGCTGAATTTACTAAAAATTTTATTGTACAAATTGCTTATACAGTAATAAGTACTGAATTTTAGTAACTGTAGAAGTAACCACGATAAAAGTGAAATTATATCTGAAATCTAGTCTATTGAATACTCTGTCATCTATGAAGTCATATAGAATGTAATATACTGTATTTTAATACATTGGTTTTTATTTCTAACTAAAATTTTGTGAATTATTTGTTCAGTATTAAGTTGTAGTATTTTAGTAATACTATACTACTGATTTAAAGCACTCAGGAAATAAAGGGTTTTAAGCATACAAAAACTTTTATGACATTCAAGTATCACACTAGAGAGAAGATGTTTCCTGAAATTAAAAAATAAATACATAAAAATACGTAGATACAAAATACAAAATAAATAGTATTATTGGCAATTTATTATTTAAATTAAAAAAATACATTACACGGTGAACACGGTCTAAATAATGTACTTCTTGTTTTCAAAATAATAAACGTTTTTTTCGTTTGTTTAACTACGGTTGATTGAACGTCAATGCTTACTTGTCATCATCATCATATGGATTAAACCAAGGATGGTTTGTTCCGGTCCCAAACAGGTAAAATCTAGAGCTGGTCACTCCAGCACTTCTTCGGACGTCCCACACTTTTCCGTCCCTTCGGCTTATAGTTCCATAGTTGTTGGGGGATGCGCAGTCATTCATTCGGCAAAGATATTCCCACCAATTCAGCCGATACTGGCCAATCCTGTCGAGTATACTCATAATATTTAGTTCCTGCCGTATATCTGTGTTTCTTCTATGATCATCGAGAGTATACCCTGCTACGTGCCTAAGAAATCCCTTTCAGCCGCTTGGATACGACTGGCCTGGCCTTTCGTTAAAGTCCAATTCTCAGAACCATAAAGAAGTGTGGGAAGGACCATCACCTTGTAGAATTTTGGGCGTGTTTCTTTATTTGCCGACTTAATAGTTCGCCTCATGGTCCCTCACATAAGGTTGAACTTATGCAATTTATTCACAACGTTGTTGCTTGTATTATAAGACACACTGTTGGCCTGGTATTCAAAACTGCTGACTTATCCGAGGACAGTACCATCTATAACAATTTTTGCCCGTACGGGATCAGTTCCACTAAAATCCATCATCTTGGTAATGCTTACCTGTATTTATTATTATTACTATTCTCAAGAATTCTATCTTTTATAATGCAGTAAATAAGTGTTATAATTTTTGTGTGTGTAGACTATGTTGGCTTTAAAAGATCGTTTCCAATTACTGGGCTAAAAGGACTAGTTGAATACGAACTAAACTGTACACAAAAATATAGCGTTAAAGTTTATGTTTAAATTTTGATAAACATCTGTACAAGTTTATGGTTGTTAAATGAGCTTCTCTTTGGTCTCCCTTGTGCCACGTGTAAATTTATTTTCTCTTGCAAGGTTATCTCAACATAGGTTTAATGCACATTATAGTCACATTTCGAACGGAAAATGTGGCTACTCTTCTGGTAGCTGATTTTCAGGACAGCAACAATCGGACAGTAATTAAATGATGATAGATGTGGAGATTCGCTATCTACAACCAATAGAGTTAAGACTTTAGTACCTGGTGGATTCGTCACATCGCATAAAGGACCGATTTGGTTTTCTTCTTATATGTTCTATGGTGACTAATACGAATGTTAGTACGTATTCTACTCAAATATAAGAATATTACTTTATTTTTATGAATATTCGGATATTCGGCAGTGATGTCAAACATAATCATTTAAACAATTTACTTCACACTTGTTACTGGGGTACAAGGGGAAGTGATGCGGAAAATATGGCCAAAAGCGTCCAATTTAGCCTCTCCTTCTCAACTCCACCCTCACCGACTAGCGGTGGGTCCTGTTAAACCGAGGAACTCATTACCAAGCTAGGGTAACCAATCTTTGCAGAGGAATGCAATCTTTGGGTCGGCCAGTAAACGAGAGAAGGAGGTCCTGTTAGAGCTGTTCTGGGGTAACTGGAGTACAGGTCTGTCAGGATTGTATGGGGCGGCGCAGGTCTCATATAAAAGGCAGCAGCCGTTGGCTGCTTAGCAGCCAACGGTGGTGTCCAAAGTCCAAGTTAGCACCCGCTGGACTACTACGGGGGCAGATGTGGCTCCTAAGTCGTGGTTACAACAACTTGTTTATGGGTAGAACATCCCAAAATCAAGGTTCCCGGTCCTCCTGGTAGGGGAATGAGTGACGGTTTTACCACCCTTCTTTGTAAAAAGCCCAGTGCTGTGCAACTCTTAGATAAGCCTCGGAATCAAGAAATAAACTCCATTGTAAAACAGGGGGATATCGTTCGATTTATAAAGTCCAGAAGATTCAGCTGGATAGGACATGTAGAAAGAATGGACAACCAAAGATTCCCCAAAAGGATAATGAATGGGTACATAGATGGGCGCAGAAGACGAGGCAGGCCAATAAAACGATGGCAAGACGACGTGGAAGAAGACCTGACTAGGATGGGTGTCGGGTCGTGGAGGACCAAGGTACATGATCGGGCTATCTGGAGGCGGATCATTAGGGATGCCGGGAAGGACTGCAGTGGGTGCATCCTGGACTGCAGTGCCAAATATGTATGTATGTATGTGCTTCACATAGTGTTTTCTTATTTCTCGTCAACAACACTGAAACGTTTCGTCGTTGACGCTTGACATTACAATTCATATCATAGTTACACATTGGATTTAAATGAATATCTCTCAGAAAATACTTTATCCGAGTGTAGAGACAATGCTATACCATAGAGGTCCATCCAATCAATGAAGCTCAAAATTCGGATCGTGAATAGCACAGCCAGTTCTAACAACTGAACGCTAGTTACAAATTGTAGTATATATTTAGCACAACAGTATAATACCTTTCTATACAACACGCCAGTATTGAGTACAGTATTGTTGGTTACGGGAAGCAATTAAGATCAAATGCAGTAAACACGTATTTACGGAGGAAACCTATTTCCGTCGCAAGGGGTGTTTCAAAGCACCAATGTCCAGTGTGACTTTGTATGCGTGGAACTACCAGTAGTATATAGATTGTAATTAAGGTTGCTGACGGTCAGTTAATTATGTTTACTCTGTAAACATGACGTTAATGTAGCGTTAATATTTATGCTAAACAATAACAAAGTACTAGTTCATTAATTATTTACGCATATGCAAGATAGCTTTAAAAAATGTCAAAATAATAATAATAATTATTATTATTATTGTTGTTATAGTAATACTATGCTTATTATAACTAATTTTAATTTGACACAGGTCAACTAATTATACCTTTTCCCTCATACCACTGATACAACAGGCTATATTTGGTTCAATTTTGATGTGTTAATTCGAATATGGTCATTCAAATTATCATGACTTACATCTTTCTTTTTAGTGCTATCTCGTATAATAATTATATCAATTGAACGTCGTATTTCTTTATATCAATTTTATTATGCTGTCTACCATGCAACTGCACTTATGGTATTTCGCTGCTTCTATATACCAACATAAAATTTTGAATTTTGTTTAATTGACTGAAGATATCTCGGCCAATCATACGGTAATTTTGTGTATTGTCATGAGTAACTATTTTTTTTTTTTTTTTTTGCCTAATGTTTACCAGATTCTACGGATATAGCGAAGAATCCATACTAATTTACGGCACCGGACCTGGCAAAAAACATATAATTGGTAAGAAAAAGAACAATAACAACCAGTGAATACACAACAGGTGACCAGGAAATGCAGAATACTACTGTATCACTGGAACGGTCAAGAGAGAGACTGAAAGAAAGCTACCCGCAGACACAGCTGCAACGTCTGAACGACAAAACATGGAGCACGACAGTGAAACGTGTTCAAAGGAAGTTATACAACTTACATAAGCGTCATTTAGATTGAATTTAGATAGTTTTTTAAAGGCGTTCAAATGTAATCCTATAATTTAGAATACACGTAAATGTAATGATATAAATTAGTAGTCTGAAAAACTGAGACCGCCTTCAATCCTTTGTACTGCTACCACTTTTACTCTTGTGCTACACTTGTTGCTTATATTAACAGCACAGGCTAAGACGATTTAATTTTTTAAATTACTTGATCATATTGGAACTTGGGAAAAACGAAATATATAGTTAAATAACAAAATTTGGAATATTTAATTTATATTGGCAATAACATATAAAAATGATTAGAATAGATAACATTGTTTACCAGTTGATAAATCAGTGTAGCTGTTTTCTCGAACATAAATTAGTGTTTCATTCCCCAATGAAGGATACTTTGTCAAAGAGAATACTCAGTTTAATAATCCTGCATGTAGCCAAGGCTAAATGTAGACAAAATCTAGCATGTGACGAGAGTTCCAAAATGAAGAAGATTTCCCAATACACTGTGGGCAATTATTAAAATCCTTCAATTTAAAAGATCTCTTTAAAGTAATTGATAAAGACAGTTTCTTTTATTTAAAAGAAACCTTATCTATTTATCTAGAAGGTGGCGTATTAAGACCATAAGAATATCTTACAGGTAGGTCTACTTATGAAAAACCCGTCACTGTTACCTGTTCTGATAGCTCCGCAGCAACTGCAGAAGATGACAACATTAAAGAAGCAACTGAAAAATTTCAATTAACATAGTAAATTGTTGGACTCAAAGATGGCGGATAAACCAAACAAGGCCAAATCTGTGCACGTTAACTTTACAGGAGGTAAATTAATTACCTTCCTGCGGTTATTAAACTACAGTGACACTACGCAGAAACAGATCAAAATATCTAAGAATGACATTAAGTACACAGTTGGGCTAGGAAGTACACGTTAATAAAAAAAAAATGGCTGCACTGAGACAAAAATTCATAAGATTGGTTCTTTGGACGATTCTCCAATAAAAACATATTCGAAACATGTCTCGACACACGAGGTTGCACGAAGAGTTCAATGGAAACACGATCTCTTCACGATGTCTTTTGTTTCAGAGCAAGACTGAGGTGCATGTTAAACGCTACACTACAGTAGCAAAGATGACGTCCAGAAAAATTCTGTGATTACTTCATTTCGGCGATTTGCTAAGAAACATGAAAGACGCCTGTGTAAATTCCAGAATGCTGAGATTTTATGAGTTCTGGGCAACATTGAACTTGTGCAACAGTTGAACGAACCAAAGAAATTTGAATTATTTGTAATGTAAGATAAAAAAGGTAAATGTAAGGTAAGGTAAGGTAAGGTAAATGTAAGGTGGCAGTAGTAGCATTAACAAAGTGATTAGTTTTCAATGGGAAATTGTACACAATGCTCATCTCATAGACTGTCAGAAGTAAATATTGTTAAATAGGTTTAACTCAGTCTCTATAACAAATAAAAATATTGGTATGGAGATCCATACATGACTTCCATGTTCTAAGATTTATATTTAAAATCATTTACTTAAATTCGGTTTGAACATTTCTAAAAAAATATTCCCCACACTTAAACTATTTTCAAAATTTATAGATCATCATCGTCATCATCTTCACGGATTAAACCAAGGATGGTTTGTTCCGGTCTCAAATAGGCAAAGATGCGTCCGGCTAGTCCTTATGTGAGGCAATTTAGTAGTGAATATATCCCCTGGATGTGTTACTAGCATATCGCAGGGTAAGACGTATGGTGGGGCTGCCACCTTCAGGCTTAACGTCCAGCCCGATTTTCTGTCTGGGTGTTCTCCCATAAACTGGTTGTCTTACCAGACTAAAGAGACTAGTTTCCCTGTTGAGATATCCATAAGGATCTTTAATGTGGTGGTTTCGCCTTGCCTCCCACATCCTACGTCGTTAACCAATGGAAGTTCATCCGTTTTTAGGGGCTATTTCTCACCCCAAGGGCAAGAGGGTGCCCTAACCTCTACTTGACAATGACAAGTAGAGGAGGGACAGCGTACTCGGCTGTCGCTCGTCTCCATAGCCGAGTTAGCCACCTGTAGGTGTTGCCCATCCCCGACCACTTGGAGGTGCGGCTGGATATTTCCTTTCATCAAGGAATGAGACCAAAGCGCATTTCTCATGCTGTCCAGTACTTTGGGGGACACTATTTATAGATATTTTTGTAATTATTGGGTAGTCGATTCATATAATGATATTTTCGATTCACTTTATCTATAAAAATTAGGTACCGTATTTTATTCTTATAAAGAATCTGAACTTCCCAGATAATCATCCCTCCTCCTCAACCGATCGCGCCACCATTAATGATATTTACACTTAGAGTAATAGTTTTATCATGTTTATGTAATTGCAAAGGTATTTTATCCTTCAAAATTAAATACTCGTACTTTACTTGATACCAGCAAAGAAACTTTCAAAATTCACCCCCCCCTTCAACTATCGTCTTCATTTATAGATACATCATTTACCATTTTACAGAGGATTAACATGACTTCATTTTCAGGGCACTTATTTATCAAAATTAAGTACTTTACTCTTATTAAAACACGAAACAATGCAGGTAAACTACCCCTCCCCCTTAACCGAACAACCCCATTTTTGATATTTTCACTTTTGTTGAGTAATGGTTTTACTACATGTAATTAATGAGGTATCTTATCCTTCAAAATCAAGTAGTTTATTCGACATGAAAAAGGTAGTTTTCAAAAAATTACCTCCTCCCCCTTCAATTATCCTTTTTATTTATAGTATTTTATCTACCTTTCTACAATGGATTATTATGACCTTGTTTTTAGATACTTTATTTATCAAAATTAAGTACTTTACTCTTGTTAAAACGTAAAACGTTGCAGGTAAACAGCCCCTCTCCTTCAGCCGATCTTCACCAAAATCAATAGCCCCTGAGTCTCTACAACTCGGACAAATATGCAAAAAATTATTTGATTTTGTTTGAATTTGCGGCAGTTATCGTTTGCCAGAGAAAAAATTCTACATAGTACGTACACACAGACGGACACACACGCAGACACTTTTCGGAAAATGACTCTTCTTCATGTTTTCAGGATAGAACAATCAGCCCTTATCTCGAACAAGATTTTTTTCGCGACCACCATTCTTCCATTTCCTTACGGGACATGGAAGTAAAAAGGAACTTCCAGGTAACATGGAACTGTATGTACGCCCGAAAACATTGCACGCACAAGAGCTGCTATCCTACGATATCCTGTGCTAAACATTCTGCCTGACGCCATACAGTTTCACGTCGCTCGTTGAATACTAGTGTTCGAAAAATTGTTCATAATGATTTAAACATGCAGCCGTACAAAATTAAAATATTGTAATCCTTAAGTGACAGTGATGAAGTAAACCATGTGACTTTTGCCGCCAGTTCTTGTATGTAATAAATAACAGCGTAGACGTTATTCACAATACACTAATGAGTAATGAAACGTATTTCCATCTGACCGGATATGGAAATAAACAAACCTTTCGGTATTGAGAGCCAAATAACCGTCGAGAAATGCTTCTGGAACCATTGCACACTGCTAAACGTACTGTGTGGTGTGCAGTAGCTTTCTTTGGAATAACCAGTCCTCACTTACTTTTCTGGGAATTCCATTACTGTCACATCAGAGCGATATGTCCAAATGGTATCGAATTTTTGTCTCCCCAAGTCGCAGAAATGTTTGAATCACACCAAGCAGTACAGGGAGCAACCGAATAGGGCTAGGCTATCAATAGCTGCAGTTTAACTAGATACCTTCAGCAAGAAGCAATAATAGGAAGAAATTTATTTAGGGACTCAATAGTCAACTTCGGTGTTTTCCATGAAAGGCTTAGCGCTAAGAAGAACTGGTCAGAATAAATGACGGAAGCTGTAAGGCAAAGAATACTCAAATACTGGAAGAACAAGATTCTAATCATTAAGTTACATTACGTAGTCCTCAGACGGACCTAAACGAATAAAAAAATATACAACAAAAATTAAGACATTATTTTATACACACACATAACATAGGGAAAGACAGAAGCATATGCAAGAAGATGGAAGCAATGGAAGAAGACAGAGATAGGCGGATAGCAAACAATTAATTGTGCGGCAGATAAAACAAGAAGACTGTGATTTCAATGATAAAATATAGTCGCAAGGATAAACTGAGAAGATAAATGAAATTACTCAGCTTCTGTCGATATCGCTAATATATAAAATTTACGAAATAACTAACTGTGGTATATCTGTTAAACTGTGGTTAAAGTGTCTGTTTGCTATGTTTCGAAAACAATCTTGTTTGTAGTACTGAATCAACTCTACCCGGTTCCCGCTCTTTCAGAATACGTTCTACAGTACTTCAGCGAGAACTGACAATACGTCACAAAAAGACACATTAACGATAGACCACGGTCAATTAGCCCGGGAGTTTTATTCAACAACCATAATGAGATTAAAATATAGTAACTCGCTTTAGTAAATTTAGTAAATACTTTAAGATTTTCTCATCTTTAAATAGCCTACTGTGATATTCAATTTTATCACTTTGTGTACGCGAACAAACAAAGTACAACAAGACAATAATATTTTGTTGTGATAAAATTGTAGAAACACCAGTACTACTATTAAGTAGAAATCAAACGACTAGAATTCCGACGTATTATGAACACAATCTCGAAATACTATAGAATAAATTTAGTCGGAAGTTTGAGGTAGACGAAAATTATACTATACATTTGAAATATAATGTTGTCAAACTTCCTTATATTGTCCGTATGGAACGAAAGTTTAATTTCGTTCAGAGTACTGTGGCTATACAACTTTTTAATTGCATTTGTAGATAAAATTATTTTTGGATATATTAAAATCTTGAGTGGTTTGAGTTTTGGATTGATAGTACGCAGTGGTATGTATTGATACTCTATTCTACTCGTGACTACATGTTTCCTTGTAATCAATATATAAGTATAAGTATTGATTACCGTACATTATAAGTATGGATTCGGGAACATTTTGGCAGCTCACACACACACACACACACACACACACACACACACACACACACACACACACACACACACACACACACACACACACACACACACACACACACACACACACACACACACACACACACACACACACACACACACACACACACACACAAGAAAATTTCTACTCTTCATACGGTCTTAATGTCTTCCCAACGTTTTAATATTATGACCGCCGTAATCAAAAGATCAGAGCAGGTTTTAGTGCGTCTGAGGGTCCACTGTGGACAAACATTTTCAACATTCCCTATGGAGCGTTGCTCATAGTGCAGCTGCGAATCTACAGTGTACGTTTCACGTAACAAACACTCGGAAAAGAAGGAGCGCTCTGGAGTCACTCATGAACCCTGAGCATCTGCAGAGGCTTCATTCCCTAAAGACGAAAAGTCTGTCTATGAACCATTCCTCTGTAAACACGTGCAGTTACACTGGCCAGGGATCCACAGGAAGCAGACCGTTGTCCACGCTGAACGCCTTTTCGGCTTGCACGCTTTGTGTTGGTGTGGGTTTCGGCATTTTCTATTTAAAAAGTGTGCAAACGTAAGAAAATTAACATGAGTGAGTCCAGAAATAACGCGAATTGAGTGTGTGTGTGTGTGTGTGTGTCCTATCTGTCTTTTTAATTGGGGTAATCACAATAACAATAAGAAAACTTTTAAAACGTAAACATTACATAATTGAGATATCTTGCCTGCTAGGAACGATATATCCTCACGCATAGGTGATTTAAATTAAAATGAAAAAATTATAATTTTATTGCCTGACGACAAAATTATATTATTTTTAACAATTACCATTGTTTGAAAAAGTTTAAATGAAGTTTTAAGTACTTTTGTTAAAACCTAAAACGTTGCAGGTAAACTACCCCTCCCCCTTGATCGATCTTCACCAAATGCAATAGACCTTGAGTCCTCTACAACTCGAGCATATATGCAAAAAATCATTTGATTCTGTTCGAATTTGCGGCAGTTACCGTTCGCCATAGAACAAATTCGACACAGGCACACACACACAAACACACTCATAGATTTTTCTGAAAATGACATTTCTTCATGTTTTTAGGGTAGTAAAATCAGAATCATCCCTTATCTCCGACACGATTTTTTTCGCGATTACCATACTTCCATTTCCTTACGGAACATTGAAGTTAAAGAACATATTGTTAAAATTTTTTTAAATATTGTTGTGCATAAGGGTGGCTCCGACAAGTAATGTAGGGAGGGATACGTAATGTATTGTAATCGAACTATTATATTCAACTTAAATGTTGGAGGTTATCTGTGTCAGCTGGTGGCCTAATCGGAGAGCCTCTAAACCAAAGCAGACTGAAACATTTCTCTAGTTACAAATGCTTATCGAAAAGAATAAATCATTCATAATCAAATTATGATAATCGGTAATGATTATCTTTTCTTCTTCTTCTTCTTCAGGCTCTGGACATTATGTCCGTTGCACACTTTTTGGTCCGACCATCTTTTCTTTGGTCTTCAAATATTACGCCGTCCTTTCGGATTATAAACCACAAATCTCCATCCGTCTGTTTCTATTGAGTGTGCCAGTAAGCAAAATCTCCCCCGAACCTCGTTACGAGAGCTGTACAGGGAAAGGTCGGTGATGGGAGTGCCACCTCACTGCTTCCGACCTCGCAGGATTTGTATACATTTTTCTCTCCCAGATGAGTTGGTCTACGCTGACCTCCGGATTTCCATCCATCCCTCAAATGGCGACGAAAGGATTAGTGAGGATAGGTTATCATTATTTGTTTCTTTGATGAAAAACATTGAGGTTGCGTTTTTATTTTCCCAGATGATCTCTGTGGACAACTACATTAACTGTAAAACATCTATTTTCAATTTATCTTAACTTTTAATTTACCACGGACTTAAATTGTTTTTTATTCGTCATTACATACTTTCACATCGCAACAATCGATTACGAGCTATGTGCGGAACGATAATGATGAGTTATGTGTGTGCTTGTGTAAAACGTACACCAATATGTACCCCATTCATAATTGTATGGTTTCCTCACAATTGTTAAACGTTTCGTTCTTTGTAGTATGTGATTATATATTTAGGATGCTAGTATAGATTAACATAAGAGGTGAAACAACTGAAAATCTGTAAGCTATGCCAATAGTTTTGCTGTTAATAGACTCTAACATGTGGCTGACTTGAAATTAAGGTATGCGATGATTTAATTTTTGTGAAACGTGTACTAAGCGGATTAAAATCAGTCAGTTACGTATACGACATTTATTGCGGGAGTTGAGAGTGTTGACATACACTTTCCGATAGAAATCAAATAAGTTTTTGTCTTAATTTAATCCATAAAGTGAACTAATAGAATTGAAATCTTCTTCTTCTTCTTCTTCTTCTTCTTCTTCTTCTTCTTCTTCTTCTTCTTCTTCTTCTTCTTCTTCTTACATGTAAACTGATATCAAATAGTATTTTTGATTGTGTTATATTGGTCATATTAATTTTTGTTCACACGTAGCACATCACATGTAAATCAAATATGGTTAGAAACTTAAAATTCGGATTTATATACATTAAATACTATATTGTGGTGTTAGTAGTAAAGCTACCCAAGTCCTCTTAGGTGATTCTACAGAAAACTGAAATAAAAAGCTTTCAAGCGAAATTGTAACCTAAACCATAAAGTTATTAAACTGATTTTCGAGGTTAATTTTTATTCTTAATAGAGTTTCTATTGATTAGGCCTAAATAAATTTTGAAAACTGAAAATAAAAATGGAAATTAATACAAAATGTAAAAAAGTGTGTTTTTTTAAGCATCATTGGACCACTAACGCCTCGACATATTATGTATAGATATAGTCTATATTCGGTTAGTGAGAGTTTGTACTATTGTGTGTGTTACGGTGAGTTAATCCTGCAACTCAGTGCGTCCTGGGAACAAGTGATCGATGTTGGGATACGGCGATAAATCTTGCTCGACTACGTCCGGCCAGAGACAAACTAGAAGGACTGAGTTGTTCTGAATTGACCGCTATACACACATGCGCGCGCGCCCCATTCAAACACTGGCCAGTAGTTGGGGGAGTCTACTTAGGTTGCGGTAAGAGAGCACATTATCTTCAGTCTTCTTACAGCCAATAACGTAATCGTTCAGGGCTTGAATACTCATTTCCAGATGTATAGTACCTTAGTGAACTAATCTGATGCAGTTTTAATTCGTGTTACTCGATCATTAGGAAGTGATCATCCAAGTGAACATAACATAATTCTACTAACTAACATAACTCATCAATACATATTTTTTATAAACAAATTTGTTATAGATCTTATATGGTACATAGGTCAAATAAATATTTTGGTTATTTAAGTTCTACTGAGTATATGTAAGACTTATTAAGACCGTATGAAGAGTAGAAATTTTCTTGTGTGTGTGTGTGTGTGTGTGTGTGTGTGTGTGTGTGAGCTGCCAAAATGTTCCCGAAGCCATACTTATAATGTATGGTAATCAATACTTATACTTATATTGATTACAAGGAAACATGTAGTCACGAGTAGAATAGAGTATCAATACCACTGCGTACTATCAATCAAAAACTCAAACCACTCAAGATTTTAATATATCCAAAAATAATTTTATCTACAAATGCAATTAAAACGTTGTATAGCCACAGCACTCTGAACGAAATTAAACTTTCGTTCCATAGGGACAATAAGGAAGTTTGACAACATTATATTTCAAATGTATAGTATAATTTTCGTCTACCTCAAACTTCCGACTAAATTTATTCTATACGTATTTCGAGATTGTGCTCATAATGCGTCGGAATTCTAGTCGTTTGATTTCTACTTCATAGTAGTACTGGTGTTTCTACAATTTTATCACGACAAAATGTTATTGTCTTGTTGTATTTTGTTTGTTCGCGTACACAAAGTGATAAAATTGAATATCACAGTAGGCTATTTAAAGATGAGAAAATCTTAAAGTATTTACTAAATTTACTAAAGCGAATAACTATATTTCAGTCTCATTATGGTTGTTGAATAAAACTCCCGGGCTAATTGACCGTGGTCTATCGTTAATGTGTCTTTTTGTGACGTATTGTCAGTTCTCGCTGAAGTACTGTAGAACGTATTCTGAAAGAGCGGGAACCGGGTAGAGTTGATTCAGTACTACAAACAAGATTGTTTTCGAAACATAGCAAACAGACACTTTAACCACAGTTTAACAGATATACCACAGTTAGTTATTTCGTAAATTTTATATATTAGCGATAAAGACAGAAGCTGAGTAATTTAATTTATCTTCTCAGTTTATCCTTGCGACTATATTTTATCATTGAAATCACAGTCTTCTTGTTTTATCTGCCGCACAATTAATTGTTTGCTATCCGCCTATCTCTGTCTTCTTCCATTGCTTCCATCTTCTTGCATATGCTTCTCTCTTTCCCTATGTTATGTGTGTGTATAAAATAATGTCTTAATTTTTGTTGTATATTTTTTGATTCGTTTGGTCCGTCTGAGTACTACGTAATGTAACTTAATGATTAGAATCTTGTTCTTCCAGTATTTGAGTATTCTTTGCCTTACAGCTTCCGTCATTTATTCTGACCAGTTCTTCTTAGCGCTAAGCCTTTCATGGAAAACACCGAAGTTGACTATTGAGTCCCTAAATAAATTTCTTCCTATTATTGCTTCGTGCTGTATGTTCATTTACTGTACAACCTTCTCAGTCTCCTAGAACTATTTCAGGCTTGTTTTAGTAGGCCTCTGATAAAAGATGTGAAAGATTTGTTTAGTTGCTCTGTTCGAATCTAGTCACTTCAGGTATCCGTTGAACATTGATTGTTTTTAGCTCTTCTCTATATGCCTATAAATCATCTCTCGGCTTCTCCATTTATATTGTCCGTCGATTTACTTGGACCAAAGGATATTTTGGGTGATTTTCCTTCCTTTTTGCTTCCTGTTTCGTAATACAGTTTCCAAATTCTATCCATGTTTAAACACTCCGGCACAGATAGATAGTCTGGTTTAGTTAATATATTGTAATGTCTTAATTTTTCTGTTCTAGCGATGGATTTTTTGTTACATAAGTTTCTAGTCAGGTTTAACGCTTTTCTTGTATATACAGTACACTTTTATTTTATTATAAAACTATATTCCTCCGCAAGGATTTATTTATATCTGCCTTGTACCAATTGGTAGCCCAGAAAATGTGTCTGATGATTTTATTATAAATATTTATTTTTCGCTTTATTATTGCTAGCACTTGAAATAGCAGATGAATATATTATCATCACAAAGTTATAACAGGTCAAATGGTGTAGACTAAATTAAAATTTCTCTTGTTCCAGTTGTTATTAATGTTAATTAAACAATTCTATACTTCTTGATTGAATGTTGATCGTTTAAACGTGGCTTCGACGAAAGTCATTTTGATAACACCGATTAAGAAATGCATCTCCGCTTGTCTGTCTTTGTCAAAAGTCTGCTGAAACGAGTCAGTATTTCAATAAAAACAGTACACTATTACTCCAAATCTACTTTCACTAGTTATTACTTACTTTTAATAAATTACTTAAAATTTATTACCTGTATATCGGAATATACATTATTCTTTAAAATCCGTGCAAGACATTCAAAGTTAACAAATATCATCCGTATGTCACTTGTCCATAACGTTTAAACACTTCTCTTTATTCATCACTTTTTGTTTAACCTTGTGGATATACTCTTGGATTCCGTAACTGTGTAATCATTTAATCTCCAGTTCACAGTTTCCTTTTCCCGAAACATTGTTTCTTAGGATTTTGATTTCGAGGATTATTTATATCTTGTTCATATTTCTTTCGCCTTCTAGGATTTTTTCGCCAAAGTTTATCTTTACATGTCCGTATCATCAAAATTGACCGTTCTCTAAATCATTTGTAATTAAGATCTTTCCTACTATCTGACCATCATTTATGACCTTCGGCAATCATTTTTTAGTAATCTAAAAGGCTTTAGATTAGAAAATTAACTTTACGTCTTTTATTTGTCTCTCATCTGATTACTCATTAGCCATGCCTCTCCGCTGTTTAATAATAGTTGTTGCATGTACACTGCTTTACATTTTCTTTACCAAATTTAAAAGTTTTATGTAGACCTGATATTAAAACAGACCTGCCTTATAGTCTCGATCTCAATTTAGCTGGATCATGTATTTGCATTATTTATTAAGCACTGATTGTTCTTTTTTGTTGACACTTTTTGGCTAGTTTTGTCCAAATGCAAATTATTAATATTTTACTTGTATGAGTGGATGACGGATTTTACTAAAATTGTTATGAATGGTAAAATTAATTTTTGCAGGTCTCAGAATTTAACTATTTAGGCTGTAAGCTTTCATATAAAAACGAAGAAGATATTAATGGGAAAATTAATAAATTTAACCAGATAACAGGAACTCTCTGACGTGTTCTAAAACACAAGGCAAGGAAAAAGTCCATAATAAAATCATACACATCAATGGCAGTTCCTACCTTTACTTGTGGGTCAGAAACATGGACAGTGTCTGCTAGGCAAATATCAAGAATTCAGGCTACAGGAATGAAATTCTTACGTTCTGTACCTGGGTACACAAAATTAGATATGAAAATAAACGATCTGATAAGAGAGGAACTGAAAGTTAAAGAAGTAAACGGAGTCATCAATAAGTACAGAGAAAGCTGGAAACAATACATTAGAAGACTGAGCAGTCACACATTCCCCAAGATAGCCTTATTGTATCAGCCGAAAGGGAAGAGAAGCCTTGGAAGACCCAAGAAGAGATAGCCTAACCAGACCGGAACAAACTAAATAGTAAATAGTCTAACCGTGAAGAAGAAGAAGAAGAAGAAGAAGAAGAAGAAGAAGAAGAAGAAGAAGAAGAAGAAGAAGAAGAAGAAGAAGAAGAAGAAGAAGAAGAAGAAGAAGAAGAAGAAGAAGAAGAAGAAGAAGAAGAAGAAGAAGAAGAAGAAGAAGAAGAAGAAGAAGAAGAAGAAGAAGAAGAAGAAGAAGAAGAAGAAGAAGAAGAAGAAGAAGAAGAAGAAGAAGAAGAAGAAGAAGAAGAGTCGTTTTCATGGTTTTAACGAAGGCTTTCTGATGCATTTATGCCTTTTTTATTTAAAAACATCTCATTCATCATTCAGGAGATGCGTTAGTGTATGGCTACTTTACGTTTCAGTTGTTACTAAAATGAATGATCAGTTAGTTTAGTTTATTTGGTTAAACGTTCATGGTTAAATTCAGATCGTAAGGTATAATTATACGCATGCCTAATAGTTATTATTATTCCAGCTGTAAAATGTTTACACATTTTCCGGAACAAAAGATTACAGAATTGATTGAATTCTCATCTTCCACTGCAACTTGTCCATCGAAAGATCTTCTTCCTTTCCTCAATGTAGTCTGAATGTTTTTTTTAACATTTCCTTTTTTCAAATAAATGGATAGTTGGGTCCTTGCATTAACCCCCAACCTGAAGAACCAGGCACTTTTGAATCAATTTTTACTTCCTTGAACCTTTGATGGTCAGACCAGTTTTGAGCCGGAACAGATTAAACAGTCCAAACCATTTGGAAGATGAAGAAGAAAACTTGTATGAATTATTTCATAATCATTTATTATTTTACCGATCCTATTAGGTTTAGGCAGTTATCGTTGTTCGTTACACCACAACGAAGATACTGGACAACATGCTAAATTTTGCGCATTACGCTATCATCCGATATAGCCTACTGTTATATAGTTCAGACTGTAACTAGACCTCTATGTTGTGCATGCAGCGCAGTAGACCTGTGTCAACAACAGTAACGCAGAATCCGCCCCCCCCCCGAAATTTAATTAACAACTGACCCAGAAAGCTGGGCCGACAAGTGAGTGACTAAACCCACTGTATCGATTGCTTGACCGAATTCCGTTCGGTACGTACGACTTCACGGAGTACTGCACCGTTTTAATTAATCTGTATTTGTGTGCGTGTTTTGTAGGCGGGGCAACAGGGTAATTGTTTACTAAATAAAATACTATACGTTCATGGCGGTGTTGCGATTAACAACGTACAAACAACGACGTTGTGAATAAGTTGCATAAGTTCAACCTTATGTGGGGGACCATTAGGCAAACCCTTAAGTCAGCAAGTAAAGGAGTACGCCTAAAATTCTGCAAGGTGATTGGTCCTCTGCACACTTACATATGGGTCTGAGAATTGGACTTTAACGAAAGGCCAGGCCAGTCGCATCCAAGAGGCTGAAATGAGATTTCTCAGGCACGTGGCAGGGTATACTCTCCATGATCATAGCAGAAACACAGATAGGCCTATACGGCAGGAACTGAATATTATGAGTATACTCCATAGGATCGCCCAGTATCCGCTGAATTGATGGGAACATCTTTGTCGAAAGGATGACTGCCGCATCCCCACACAACTACGGAACCATAAGCCGAGGGGACGTAGAGGTGTGGGACGTCCGAGGAAGCGCTGGAGTGACCAGCTCTAATCTTTGCCTATTTGAGACCGGAACAAACCATTCTTGGTTTAATCGTTGAAGAAGATGATGATGATGATGAATAACGTAAATTCGTAACAAGTCAATGATAGACATTGAACGTATTCGTAGGGTATGCTCAGAAGCATTGCACATGAATGACGTTTTTTCACATTTACCGAAAAATGTATAGAAGCCTATTTTACGATCGTTTATGTTAAATAACAAATGTTATAGTGGACGAATGAGAAGAACAAGTAAACGGATGTAAATACAGAAATTTATAAACTTCACATGAAATGTATACGTATAATCTAAAAAAGGTCACTTCTATGCTGGCAGACTACTGTTGAACAGTCAACAGAGATTCCTCACAGCAGAAGTACAAGCGTCAAGCAAAAAGGAGCTGCTAAATTCACAAGACTAATAGTCTAATATAATTTTGGTTGTACTATTTTTATGAACTATATATTTTTAAGACTACAGACATTTTATTAATTTTAAATATTTTTTTATAAACTACAATTTTCTTGTATACTTAGTCTACATACAATGACCATAATTTCTTTGTACTTTCACATTAAGTAGAGTAGTAAGCCGCATACTGCGCAAGTAGTGTATCTAGAAAACTAGAGCTAACAAAATTATTCTAAAGTCACATTCGTTTTTTTTCGACCCAAAGTTAGCAAAATTTGGCTATCGTCAGAAAGGAATCAAATTAAAGTATATTTTTTTGTACAGTGTTATTGTTGTCACTCTCCTCACGGATGGTAAGCTTGTGTCGACCGTTGCTGAAAAGAAGACGAAGTATCAGCCGTTGGCTGTTGAGTTGAGAAATACATATATTGAAAAAAAGAATGTGAATGATTCAATAATGGATCCTGTCAATAGCTCAGTCACAAGAGACTGGCACGATTTAACAGTAATATAACTTCTCGTATTAAGTAGAAATTAAACTGCACGATAGCACAATAGTCTATCCAACCATTCAGGAATCATCTTTATTGGGTATTATTAACGTTATTAAAAAACTGTAAGCCTCGACAAAAACATATAATTAAAGATTATTGTTGATAATGACATTCGAACAGATTTTTCGCTTCTTCTACCTTCAACATTTGCCTTGTGTAATTGAAACCCCTGACACGTGCCTGAATATCTAGGGAAATAAAAGACATAATAATAATTATTTTTTTATAAAGGCCTAAGACGATACTTATTTTGATACTATTATCGTTATTGTTAGTGTTGTTTCGTTATTATTATTATTAATCGGAAAATCGGCAAACATACCGGTGCAAGTGGGAGCTGGAACTATACTTAGGAAGAAGTACCTAGCGGTGAGGCTAGATTCAAACCCTCCCACAAACTAAGTATACAGCTAAGGCGGCTCACATCACAACGAAGCTCAGCAGGCTTATGGCCAATGTAGGAGGTCCCACTGCAAGCAAGATGCGATTGTTGATGGCGGTCACGGACCCTATCCTTCTGTATGGTTTCCAAATCTGTGCTGATGCACTAAAGACGGAGAATTACAGGAAACGTATGGCATCGGACCGGAGAAGAAAAGCCCTCACAGTAGCATTCTGTTGGCTCTAGAGCGAAAGAATGTCATTGAAAGAAGGGATGTAATTGGAATGGAATGGAGCAAAGCATGAAGCCAGGGAACTCAGTGTGCGGCACTGACAAAATCGATGGAATACGGAGGATTGAGCAAGATGGACCGCAAGACTCGTATCGAACTTGAAAGAATGGATTGACCGCCAAAACGGTGAGGTGACCTACCGTCTGACACAGTTCTTCAGTGGTCACGGCAATTTTAATACCAACCTCCACAGAATGGAAAGGTGCAAAGTCTAGCATGTCAATACGGTGACTCTCTCTCCATGATGATGCCTTGCACACCTTTTTCAAGTGCTGCAGCTTCACAAGAGAGAGGATGGCACTGGAGTTGGAGCTCGGGAAGGTCACGTCCAAGAGCGTGGTTGAGTTTATGATTCGAGGCAAGGCGGAATGGGACTGCATTTCTGCTTTATTCAGTGAGTCCTACTAGAAAAGAAAAGACAGCACAACTTGCACCCAATGAGCAGTAGAAGATGAGAGACAACTAGAAGGAGTCCTATAAGGGCGCAATAGGTTCCATCCTGAAGTAATACGCCAAGTGGTTCCAGGATGGATATTAATGCCTGAATCAGAGGTGGTTTTTTTAATGGGTCAGAGTCCCACACACGAAGGGACACGATTTCCTCTGATGGTGCATAAGGCATTCTCCCCTTCTTAAAAATATTATTATGAGTTTTATTATTATATTATGATATTAACAGTAATGTACATGTTGGTGTGATGCCAGTAGTGATTGTGATGATAACTATAATAATAAAAATTACGTTAATGATAAAAAATGAAGAAGGTCATTGTAAATGAAAGTTACATTAACAAAATAGCAATGTAAAGTAGGAAAACAAATGAAGTTGGCGTATTGTTGGCACGCGTAGCACTTGGAAACAAAGTGCACTCCATAAAAAGAAATTAATTTTAGTCAGGTTCGTGGAAGAGTTTATCCATGAAAATACTGTACGCATGTCAGAATTTAATAACAGCAGCACATTAAAGTTGAGCCAACTTGACAGATTACAGGAAGATATTATTTATAAAACAATTCTGAGAATTTTAGTTATTCTCTTTTCTGCTTAAACGGGAGCAGAGTTGTTTGTATCGCAGATACTATGAAGTACATGAGCGTTAAGTACTGTATCTCGTAATCTTTGCTATGTGTTTAAAAAACAAAATATTTTATTATATTTTTATTTGTCACGTGACTTCATCGTCGGTTGTTTTTCCTTACACGTGTTTCATGAATTAACTTGCAATCGCAATTGTTTCCACTGAAAGTGTTATAAAATCACTAAAATTAAACAATTAAGAATAGAGGCATCTCGCACCAAAGCGTAATACACTTTTCTATTGTGTGAAATCACAGTAAACACGTGTCAACAAGGTGAGGCGATGGATAAAGGTGAATTGATTATATTCATTCGTAACTGGAATAAAATATTTAAATGAAAACAAAATATTTTATCAGTGCAGATGAGGTACACCGGCTTAACACAAAATGTTGCGATTAATAAGCCTACCACTGGGTTACAGTTTAGATAATTGTATCACATCTGAATTAAAGACAAAAGTAATGACCTTTATAGGAGATGAACCGGTTCGGACAAAAATATTCTTAGAAAATACATGCATAGAACAAGTAAGACATTTCAACTATCTTGGATGTGACATTACTTATGATCAAGATTATTTGGTGTTCTGCCGTAAGGCAGATCGTCAAATGGTAAAAGCTCTCCAAACTGTCCTATCGCATGCCAGTCTTTTTGTTTCTTCGTAAAACCCATACCATTTGCTCTACTAGGGATATCCAACATGGATCCTTAATGTGGTGGCATCCCGTTGCCTTCAAATGATCAAAATATAGATATATAAAATAAAGTGAATGTGTGGAACGATTTGGAGAACGTTGGAAAATAAATGTAGTAAAGAAACCCAAATAAAATTTTATAAAACAATGACAATACCTACACTACTGTACGGTTCTGAAACTTGGGTCATAAAGAAAAAAGATGAACAGAAGATACAAACAGCAGAAATGAAATTTCTGAGATCAGGTAAAAGGTGTAATAGAAGAGATTATATAAGAAATGAAAGGATAAGGAGTGATTTAGATATTTTTGCAGTTAATGAAAGGATTAAAGAATACAGAAGAAAATGGATTCAAGATAGCAATAGAATGGAAGAAAGTAGAATACCGGACATGGCGAAAGATTAGAACCCTTGGGGCAGAAGAAAAGTTGGTAGACCTTAAGAAAGGTAAACTGTGGAATAGGAAGAGGTCGCTAAAGCCTAAAATAGTTAAGAAGAAGATGATGATGATGACCAGTGGATTCCTGTTGGCTTCTGTGTACACATTTCGACATGATGTATGGAATGTAAGCGTAAACAATGGTAGGTAAGCATATGCTAACACCATGGCAGAATGTGACAAAATTCTGGGCTAGTTTTAACAGTTGCACACACGTTCTGTAGACACTAACTTGACACAATAGAAACGTCATTCTGTTTCTTCTCAGTCCCAGGGCCGTCGCTACCATATGTGGGAAATGTGCACCGCACACGAGAGCCATACCAGAGGGGCGGCAGTGGACTGTCAAATTCATCAGCAGATATTGCAAAATAAATTAAAACAATTAATACCGACTAGGTCTAGGTATATGACATTAACTTTATTGAGTTGTTCTTGATATTTTTGTTAGCATTGCCGCAGTGTACTGGCATCAGCCTTTGTTTCGACTGCCAAGAAAGCATATAGGCACTGTTGCGCGACATTTATACCTGAATTATAGCTGCGGTTTCTTTGTGGGTTTGTAGACAGGGGCTTGGATGTCGACGCTGGCAAACTATAAAGTACCTAGGTACGCGATAAGATGAGAAATTATTTATGTTTTGTTTTGACGAGCCTTTGAGACTGTCAACTTATATTTAAAACGACAGCAGTTTGTAAGCAGTAACAGAAATTTGTTAGTTATGCTTAAAACGTTTCCAAGTACGGTCTTGTTTTTGGTCACGTTCTGGCGGTGTAATTATGAGTCGTGTCGTATTTGTATACGGTTTATATTCGTAATATCGTCAAAATATCTGACAGAAAATCAAAACGGTTGTCGGGCTTTCAATACAAACAAAAAGAAAGGCAAAAATTGAACAACAGACGTTAAGTGGTGCTTTAGACAAATTTTTAGTTAAAATAATATTATAATATTAATTAGTTTGGCAAAGTAGGGATACGAAAAATGTATTCAGGAGGGCGGCAAAGGTAAAACTGCACACAAGCGGCAAGCACCCTAGCGGCGCGGCGGCCAGCTCAATCCCAACCGTATTGTCATCCAAGCAGTCAAACTTTACGTTCTATTTATAATGTAAATTTTATGAATTACGTGTTTCTTAAATTTCTATGGCTTTAATTACAGCATATCTATATTGTAAGTGTACGTCTACCGAATCAGTTTAACAGTTGGCAGGGAACTACTATTAAATGTTCGGAGTACGTCTAGCGCGGAAACTGCGCAGTGTGGGTAGTTTTCATTGAACGAGCAGTTTATTTTGTATCGAGAGTTGCACAATAGCTTTAATTAACACAAGTTGCTTCTGTGTTTGTGTTTACGCGTAATGACTTTAGATGAATACATTACAGTTGTTTATCCTCCAAATTGTTCGTACAACAGCTGTAACCGTTGTACAAACAATTTGCAGAATTAACAATTGTAATACATTACAACCAAGGCAAAAGTACCCTGTGCGATTCAGGCCGTATATTATCAACAAATAATTATGTTTATTATTTACTTCCCTCCATTGGTGATTGTAAGGAAAACATAGTACTGAACTATATTCTTCATGTAAAAATATACTGCTATATATTGCTACTATACTGCTCCGCCAGACACGGTAAAAGAACACCTGAACCATTCTTGTTATCCATTTTTATCTAAATCACGCATAATTCTCTAACCGGCCCCTCGTGAGTACATTACTTAAATATGCAACATTCGCAATAAACAATAACAATCGCTAAAGTCGTTGAATTTGTTAAATCGCAGTTAAAAACAAAACAAATTATGAATAATTACAATGTGCTAATTACCACAAATTGTGTTAATTAGAATGTAAAAATATATATCGTCATGAAACAGCTCTGCCCTGAGCTCTATCTATATTTACTTACTCCAGTTAAAGGCTCTGTGACGCTGGAAAAAATTTGACCAAGCATGGTTTATTCAATTACTAGGCTATATACATTTTCCTGTGTGTCAGACATATCTTGAGAGAAAATTGCTTGCTGAATGATGCCATCTATGGAAAGAAGTAAGAAGGGACTCGAGGACTTGGAAGAAGAAGAATTCAGCTATTGGACGTTTTAAAGGAGAAAAGGAACTGGAAGCCTAAGAAAGAAGCCAACGATGGAAAAGGCACGATGGAAAGCGTAATTCGCAAGTCAGACCAGAGGACATGCTGTCAGGTGGAATATTTAATTACATTTTGTTTTACATTACTTGACAACGAGCATACCTAAGAGTTGACTTAGGACTGACGTTTAAAATACAGTAAGGACTCAGGCGCTGTACGACATGAACCGGAAATAATAGTCTATTCGCCATTTTGTTACTGCAAATCATTGACTAATACTTTGAGGTCAGTGCTTATATTAATGTTTGTCGTCCTATGTAAGACATTAAAAATAACTGTATACATAATTTATGTTATAAAACTTGTAAAATTTCTTATTTAAAATTTTATTTAAAAACTGTTAATAACTTCCCTTTTTTTAATCTTTCTAAGAACTTTAACATTAGTTATATATGCTGTCCAAGAAATGCGAATTAAAGGTAAGCATCAGTAATGACAACAAATTTTAAGATTGTTCCTCACAGAACTGAAGTTGTTCGTTTCGACATGTTCAGTATAACATGCCGGTACACACTGGGTGCGTGAATGGCTTATGCGTACGGGTAATCAACGGCGTACCAGCTGGAACAGACAGACCAATCCAACAGACATAGTTTTGTTCGCACCTAACTGAGCTCAAAACGCACAAGCATTTTTCTCATTAATGTTTGTTTACACATGGTGAAACATTTCGATGTGTTCATTATGCTTGTGAATTACAGAGCGGGGTCGACATTATATTCACCCGAATGGGTTGACCGTGTGTATTAAATGCTGATCCATCGAAACAAATAATAGATAATCTCTACCTTGTTAGGCAACGAGTACAAATAATATTTAGGGACTATATTTTTGAGTTGCATGTTTCTGTGTTGAAATAAATATTAAATATTTAATTATAATAAAATTAATTTTGTTAGATATATGGACGACTGTTGTCGTGAACGTAATACCTTTAAAAACATTATTGTGAATTTTTTACCCGAAGCGTATAGACATTTATATTACATTTGTGTGTGGGTGAGATATATGGACTTCAGCATACAGATACTTATATTATGCTACGTAGTTGCGTAATATACGAAGATGCTAAACATGCGCTTGCATTTGAAATACTTTTACTAACAAGATTTATTTGGAGAGGTAGGAAAATAGGGGGAGGGAGAGGAAGAGAGAGAGTGAGAGAGAGATGTTCTCTGTATACAGCAAGGAACTGATTGCTTGAAATAACAGATTTCTGAGAAATAATGGAAACCAATGAAGACACCAAGGTTTTAGTTATATAGGTGCCTTGGCATCAAACGATAATAACTCAAGGATGAGTATAAGAGAAAGGACAGAACCAGGAAATAGAGACCACTTTGCCAATATTACCATTTTTAAGAACGATCTTGTTACAAGAGGTATAAAACTCAAAGTATATTATTCTCAGGTGCGACCAGTTCTTACAGATCTGGATCTGAGGTGTGGATTTTAACAGAGAATGACAAAACTGCTTTAAAATCATTTGAGCGCAAAGTATTGCGTAAAATTTATGGCCCAGTAAGAGAAGAAGGCAGTTGGAGAATACTCAATAACAGTGAACTACAGAATCTCATGCATGGAAAAGACATAGAGGTTGCCATCAAATCATAGAGGTTGCGTTGGCTGGGACATGTGGAAAGAATGTCTGAGGAAAGAACACCAAAAGAATGCTGAAGAGAAGATTATATACTACTAGACGTAGAGGCAGACCAAGGGTGAGATCGTTGGATGGCGTAACACAAGATCTTGCTAGCACGGGAATTAGAGGGTGAAGAGGAAGACTGAAGAGAGGGAACCATGGGGGTGAGGAGGCTAAATCCCACCAAAGGCTGTAACGCCATATAAGAAAGAATATAAGAAGTATGGATATAAATTGTAAAAGCGTGTAAATTAAATAAATTTACTAAGAGAATGAACGATTTAAAGAATATGAAGTGGGTAACTACTACTACTACTACTCTCCAGCACTACAGCCCATGGTGAGCCCTGGCTTCCGCTACGAACCGTCTCCACTCATCTCTGTCCATTGCCCTCAGTCTCCAGTTCCTAATGCCCATCTTTCTCAGATCTTCTTCCACATCCTGCTGCCATCTTCTTCGAGGCCTGCCTCTTCTTCTTTTGCCCAATATCGTTCCACTTAATATAGTTTTGGCCATCCTCGTAACATTCATACGGGATACGTGTCCCAGCCATCTAATTCTAGCTGATTTTATGTGCCTCACCAGGTCTTGTCCACCAATCAACTCATTTATTTCACCGTTATTTCGGATCCTAAACATATTCCCTTCCTTCACCGGTCCAAATATCTGTCTCAATATTCTTCTTTCAAAAATTCTTAGAGCGCTTATATCCTTATTTACGAGAGTCCATGTCTCGGATGCATAAGCAACAACAGGTCTGATCAGTGTTTTATATAACATCAGTTTGGTTCTTGGAGTTAGAAGCTTTGACTGCAGTAATGATTGGTTTGCATAGTAGGCTCTATTGCCGGTTATGATTCTATTTACTATTTCGCTCCTCACTCGGTTATGAAGTGGGTAAGGGTTGTAAATATTTTACATGGTATAAGGGAGGTAAACGATATTGAGAGTGTAAAGGGCCGTCCTTTGTTTCCTTCTGATCAGAAACCAAAATTGATTGCAAAAAGTGGCCGCTTTCTGTACCTGTCTGTTTTGTGACCGTCCGCTGACTTCATAATAATGGTGACACGCCATGCCTTCTATGATCTACTGCATATATTCTGTACTTGATTCCTTCAACTCCTCTTTCTAATACGTTCATTATCATGCTCTCATGTCTCAGAATGTACACCTTATCTCGTCGTTTCTTTAGTATATTCCATAGAATTCATCTTTCTTCTACAGATATTTATAACTGTACTAGGTATAAATGGTAAACAAAAGTTTAAAGGGTGTGTAGTTTAAAAAAAAAAACATATGAAGGGTACAAGCTAAAAAGTATATGAAGCGTATAAAGATTATAAGGCGCATAACGGGACAAAGCGTATAAAGGTATCAGTGTATAAAAGATCCGAAGGTTGTCAAAGGTTGATGGTTTCAAAGGGTATAAAGAGCATAAAGGTAGGCCTGTACATGGTATAAAGGTGTAAAAAGGCAAAGGGTGCAGAAGATAAAAAGGATACAAAGCATATGAAGGACATAAAGAATATAAAATTTAAAAAGTATAAAAAGGATGTCAATGATTCAAAGAGTTTAAGTGATACGAAACACACGAACCATATAAAATATAAAGAACAAATTACTGTGAAGTTCTATTTAAGTAGTTATTTACATTTTTAGTTTAATTTCAGCAGGCGCACACTGGCAAGTCACAACAAAATTACAACAAATCCTCGAGCCTTTCTTCGCCTATTGTAACACTTGGCGAATCAATGTAAACGCGGACAAAACCCAACTCTCTGTTTTCAACCCCACCGGACGCAACATGACTCATTTCTATAATACACCAGTCCGCGTAGGCCCATCATCAGTACGGCCGAAGCGTGATTGCCAGTATCTGGGCGTCACACTTGACTCCAAACTTACCTGGCGACCACATATCAAAAGAACAACGACCATCGCTCGTACCCGCCTCCGTTCCCTCAAACCCTCAGCCGACTAAACCACTGCTCCAGCGACTTACTAGGCCGCATCTACACTACCTGCATTCGTCCCATCATCACGTATGCCCACCCAGTTCTCCTGACCGCCTCCCCTGCCTACCTAGATCTCCATCGAGTCACAGAACGACGATACCTAAGACTCATATACCGCCGACCACACCTCACGAAGACCTCCAACGCAGCCCTGTATGCGCTAAACACCCGCTTCCCTGACCTAGACTCCTTCCTCGTTAAGCTAAACTGGAAGTATTCCCGCACAGCCTCCCGCAGCACTTCCATAAAATCAATAGTCACCTCAATTAACAGAAATACCCGCAACACAAGCAGACCTTCCTACTTAATAAATCGCCTCCTTACAATAGCCAATGGTCCTCCCCCTCGCCTCCCCCACCGCCGGCGTCAAAGACACAGACACACTTAAACAATGCATACCAATCCCCCGCCCATGACTCATTTCTCCCCAGCGGTAGCGGCTAGACACACTCATGCAGCCTAAATACTCAACACTCTGCTAAATTCCCCCACACTCTAAAACTCTAAGCCCTATCTTCGCTTCACCACATGAAAACACACATTCTAGTTCCTCACACTTACGTCCCCGTTTGTAATCCTCAAATCTGTTCCTTACGCCTCCTTTGACGGCACCCTGTCGCCACCTAACAGCTTTGGTGACCTACGTCAACGTACCTGTCTTGGCCGCCCCCCAAAAGATCATCGAGGAAGAAATAAACAAAACACTGAATGAATAAAGATACCACCAAACAACTATAATGGCCACATCCATCTACCTCTCCCGATCGCATATGGCTACCCACTACACTCGCACACAATATAACTCACAAGCAATACTCTCCCAACTTCGTGCCTCCACCTTCTCAACGGCCCGGTCAGCTGGTGTACGTCTCCCCTAAAATCCCATACCCACATGGCTGAAGGGAGCTAGTCTCCAAAACAGCTTGAGTCCGACCATAATGGTCGGTCTCAAACAACGAAAAAAAAAATTAGTTTAATTTACTATGTAATTCGTCCTAATCATATTTTATCTGAAACGTAGAAGTAAATGATTACTTCGTATTAACAATTAAATAACACTTTACGGATAAATCTACAGCAAATTTTGATTAACACATAATGTATATTATAATGTACATGATAGATTTTAAACATCTTTTGAGAGACGATTATTTCGACAACCGCGCCGGAGTTCGGTGTGTAAAAACAGAAAAATTTGTAAATGTCTGCTCTATTATTAACAAATTTTCATGGAATTCGAAATGGAAAAAATTCCCTTTTTATGTTCAAACGTACTTCGTCTTTTGAATCTACGCTACGTCGTCTATGATGATTCGCATTTCACTGAAGTCGTTTCGGCTTGTATCTTATTGTATCCGTGGAGAGGTATTTTTAAAGTCTCATAATTTACAGATGATTAGATAGTTGTGCGTGACTTACAACCGAATGCGTAGAATGCGTCACAGTCTATGTATAATTATCGACAGCTTTGTTCTTGTGACGTCTAAAACCTTCGAATTCGGAACGTGAATAGCGCAATCAGTTCGAACAATGGGGATCGTTTGTATATGTTTATCGCATAAATTCAATACCTTGCTGTAGAGTACTCGGTGCCGAATAGAGTCTTAGTTACAGGAAGTAATTGGGATCAAATGCAGTCAGTATTTATCTACCGACGGAACCTAGCTCTGTCGCGGTACTGGTTCAAAGCACTGTGTTAGCATTTGCATTTGTGTGCATGAAACCAATTGAATATATAAAATGGAATCGGGGTTGTTGGTCTGTTGCTTATGTTTACTTAGTAAACACGCCGTTAGTGTTTACGGTAAACAACCATGTTTTTGTTATCATTAATGTGTTACTTCTTGTCATTGTTACTTCAGTGCATTGTCTCTCGGTTGTTATACACTGGTCATTCTTTGTTAAGAGGGCACATATGGCAAACCTCAGGCAGTGCTTACTTAAGTATATATATTAGGTGCCATATTAAAGTATGTTCGGGCTATTCGGCATGATTGCAGTATGACTGGTTTTTGAACCGCAAATGTTATGCTTTTTTAGTTAAATTGCCGCTTGGATAGAGTAATTTCTAGGCTTTTGTTTACTAGACATATTGATGGGTTATCAGTGGTATTATTTCAACAGCTTATTAATTTGTGATTATGATCACCCTTTCAGCTTTCTTGATATTATGATCTCTGGTCGATACGAAATGCCAGTGTACCAGGTTTTCTTATTTTCCAGTTCGTGGAGAACTATATCTCATTTCTTTGCTGGTATCGTTTATCTGTATGCGTAGCCAAATAGTAATATAGCCTAATACTATAGTGCCCTCTAAGGTAGCTTGATATTGATAAGTTTAATGACGTTTGTTATCCTTTATGAATCTGTATTGGAGGGCTAAAATGTAGTGAACTGTTCTGTCTATTAAATTATGTCTTTGTAAGTATTTAGTGTCAGCTAAACTAGAGCATCTTGTGAGTACATGGTCAATCGTCTCGACAGACTGTCGCATGTCCTACAGGTATCATTGTGGTTTGGTAAGATTTTCAACAGGAACAATCTGGTCCTTTAAGGCAATGGTGAATCCCTCAATATCTAAAAGGAAGGAAAATTTCTGGTCGTCTATAATGATGTACTTTTGTCTAAATTTTCGACGGTCTATGGATATCCATCACAAAGCGTAGAGGATTTTTAACGGTTTAGTCGCTTTTACACTTTCTTCTTCTTTAGCACTACAGCCCAAAGTGAGCCCTGGCTTCCAACACCAAACTTGTCCAGCGTCTTGTATCGGTTGCCATCTCAGCGTATCCCCTCACATCCATTCTTCTGAGATCTTCCCCGAGTCACAAAATACCTAATGCTTGCGAAGATTATAACGGAAATGATGATGATGATTATGAGAACGATAGAAATATTATAGACGTATACGATAAGAACAATGACGATAACAGCCTTATAATAATAGTTATTAGTGTGCATTCAGTTAATTATTTGAATAAAAAAAAATATCCTAGATTTAAATTAATATATGCCTCTTCTCTCTCTCTCTCTCTCTCTCTCTCTCTCTCTCTCTCTCTCTCTCTCTCTCTCTCTCTCTCTCCCCTCTCTCCACACACACACACACACACACGCGCGCGCGCGCGCGCGCACGCACACATGAAGATACAGCCCTTCCCTTCATAATTGTAAGGTATGATGAAGAGACCTTTAATGGCTGACGCCTACAAGTCTCTACACAGAAATGTTTGCTGTGTACTTCACGTTTACTAGACATATTGTTTCTGTGAAAACTAAAAACAATATTTGTATTCCTATACTGAGTGTTAAGAAAACTCATTAGTAATGTTTTATTAACATTTACATGGTTTGGTTGTAGAACCTCACTAGGCTTAAGTATTACATTCTTTGAGAAACACCATTTCTACTAGAAAGTCTCTTGACCTTTCTTTTTGTGCAACTATAGCTTTCGACAGTCTTGTGTAAAATGAATGCTAATTGAGTTTTGACGAAACACCTTCTTAAAAGAGACTTACAGAATCTTCTATCAAGTAAGTCCAGTTCCCCAGTTCCGTATACTTTTCCTTATTTAGGATTTAAGAAATATTATATTGAAATGGGAGTTAAAAATGTGAATAGAACAGCTTTTAAATGTTTTCATAGTTAAAAGTATCTCAATTTGTTTCATATTTGGTAATATCTCAAGATGAATCTTGAAGATAAGTTATACAAGGATCTTATGAATTGTAATTTGTAATCTTGTATTTTTTATAAATAGTTTTTTCTATAGAATAAAGGATTTCTTACTCGAATTATAAAATTAGGTTGGAACAAAAGTGCGCCTTTCTGTGTCTGAGTCCACTGTTATTTTTTTTATTCCTTTATTTAATTTAAGTCTATTTTACATATATTCGTTATGTTGTGTGTTAATTAATTCTTAAGAAACAAATTTAGAGCGAGTAATCATTAATATTCTTTTAATTATTCCACAGATATAATGAAATTTTATTTGACTGCTTTTTGTTGTATTCAATTATTGATCTTTATTGTACAGAACCAAAGTAATAAACATTTTACTTTAGTCCAGAATTTTGTCTTCTATCTAGTTTTTCTGATACAGCATTTTGCTTATAAAACTATTGTAATCGTTCTAGTATTCAGAATTTAAAATTTCAATGCGTTTGGTGTAATAAGCAAATCAAAAAGATGATAAATTATTTAAATAGAATAATGATCAGATAAGTAAATGCTACAATTTGTTCACCATTACCAAGATCTTTACAGTAAGTTTAAATCACTCATTTTAGACTAGAAAGACGAAGCCGTTCCTGTACACGGAAAGATTATTTTTAGTACCTAGAATGTTCACTGTGCATCAAATCTCAAATAATGTAACGAGACATCTTTAAATGTTTTAGGGAATAACTGAGCTAGCTGTAGACAGCACAGAAAGATAATGATACATATAACGAGCTATTATTATCATTACCATCTCGGAGATTTACAATGTAATAAATGTCCACTCGAGAACAATAGAACACTAGGCGATTAATTTATAAGCTGTCACGCTGGTGGCTAAATTGATTGTAATGTATGTAATTACACTCATACTTCTACAGCATACTGTTAATTAAACCTTTATGTTTTATGTCGTACCTAATGAAATTACAATCGACTGTTATTTGTTTATTCTCTTTTGTTTTATAATTTAAAAAGTAATTTTTAAAACATTGTGATAGTAAAATAATTATTAAATCTGTAAACCACTAATTGCTTGTCCAAACTATTCAGTTAGAATAGTTGGAAAAGTTTATTCAGTTTATAGAATAACATACATTTTTTGTACATCTAGTAAGTTTGTTTTAATTATTTACAATATCAATATTTATTTATTATTCCAGCTGTACAGTGTTACCACATCTTGCGGATCCAAAGATTACAGAAGCGATTGAATTCTCATCTTCCACTGCTGCTTGTCCATCCAAAGATCACATCGTTCCCTCGATATACTATGAATTTCTACTATCCAATTGATAGGTGATCTTCCTCTTTTCTATCTTCCTGGTAGAGTCCATTCCGTAACTCTCCTTGGCAATCTTTCCTGTGCCATTCTTTTCTTGTGTCCATACCTTTGTAATTTTTGTTTGGATAAAATCGACAATAGAATTTTTCACATTCATTCTGTCCTTAATGACTTCATTTCTAATTTTCTAACGTCTGGTTACAAAAGTCCATCTCTGCTGTCATTAATTTTGTTCTTGTGTGTTCGTTAGTAGTCCAAACGTCTGAGCAGTAAGTCATGATACTTCTAATAATGGTTTAAAATATTTTGGTTTTAGTTTCTGCTGTAATTTGCTTATCCCACAGGTTTCCATTTAATGTAAATATAGCCATCTTTCCCAAATTAATTCTGGATTGTACTTCTTTGTCTTGCTTCCTACTGGCAGTAATTTTTACATCCAAATACTTGTACTCCTCTGTATATGAAATCTTCCCCATGTCTTCCCCCAATACAGAGCCTTGATGAAGGTCACCTATTGCCATGGCCATGTATTTTGTTTTATTCATATTTACCTTTAGTCCCCATTTCTGATATTCCTGTATAAATTTTCTAGTCATGTACTCTATGTCTTCAAAATCTTGAGCCAAAAGTAATTAGTCGACAGGAAACTGTAATGAATACACTGTATCACCATCAAGTGGAATTAGCATGTTCCTGCACATTTTTTTCCAAGTCTCTATTGTTTCCTCCGCATATATTTTGAAAAGCGTGGGTGATAGACAACATCCCTGGCGTAAACGTTTGGTCACTTGAAACCCTGGTGACGAATTCTTTTATATTTTTCTTCTCGATATTGAATTGTTGTAGAAATTTTGTGTAGCTTTTATGATAATGGGGTTGATACTAGTTAATCTTAAAGCTGTCCACAGATTGGCTAACGGTATATTGTCACAGGGTTTTTCAATGTCAATAAAAACTAAATGAAGATGTTTACAATACCAATAATAGTCAATTTTTGTATTGTCGAAATAGTCTCTGAAAGGTTGTCAAGGTAGTTAGCCTTATGTAAGCCATTCGGCATTCGAGGTAGGTAGAGTGGCCAGCACTACCAATTACTAATCTGTTACTAATTTTCGTAGCCTCTGTAGACCTGAGAACTAAAAAATGCACATTGATTTTTATGGCGCGTCGGATTATCGAACCCGAAATCTCTAGACTATTATCCAGACGCCATACCCACTCGTCGTCTCAGCCCCCAAGTAACAAGATAATAAGTTGCTATCTCCGCTCGATTTACGTGTCAAACTGCCAAGTTTCAATAAAAGATAATTATGAATAATCAACATAATTATGTTACCCACGTAGCTGATAACAGAATAATTGCTGAAATATTCGATCCTCGCTATCGGTTTTATATGAAGGTATACCGTGTGCGACGCAGTGTATTTCCACAAACAGCAAACTTACAGCTTCTCCGTTTTATAACTCCTGATTACCATTAAGGTCATGAATCTGATATAATCAAAGACTGCGTGAATCTGATACATGAACCACGTAGACGCCCACGGCCGGCATCCATAGCCTTAAGTAGGATTCGGCCAGGTGACCAGGTTCTGAGTCATACAACAATTCGTGATTATTTGTGTATACAACAATTCGCAAAATGCTTTGTGTGTGTGTGTGTGTGTGTGTGTGTGAGTGTGTACGCGCGTGTGCAGAGGGGAAGACAATCATAGTTTTCCCAAAGTTTTCAGATGTTTTTATATTTTTGCCTGCCTTGCCGGTGTGTATCTGACTGTACAAAACTAAAATAATAATGATAATAATAATAATAATAATAATAATAATAATAATAATAATAAGAAGAAGAAGAAGAAGAAGAAGAAGAAGAAGAAGAAGAAGAAGAAGAAGAAGAAGAACAACAACAACAACAACAACAACAACAACAACAACAACAACAACAACAACAACAACAACAACAGTACGTTCCTACTACAGAATCATTAAAAAGTAAAATAAACAAATAATAAAAACAATTATTTTATTACAGAAGCAGTGAATTTGAAGTAAATTAAGTTAATTTGGTTTAATTGGCAAATGTTTATTTTCATCACCTTGTTTTATACTCGGTCCGTCATTTCAAATATTTTGTCATAATCATACTTACAGTGTTTAAATACGACTTGTATTACATCTATCCAACTCAGTTTCGTGACTTTTACGGAGTAAAAAACTTATGTATTGTTAAAACAAAGTCAATTGATATTAGTGTTTAAAAATGTAGGGAATGTCGAAGACAGGTATTTAGTCGACTCAAATACTTAAAGTCTTCAAAAAAATATAATTTTGTTTCTTAAAAGGAACAGGAGGCGATTAATTTCGTTAACAGGAGGTTCATACAGGGGGGCGGGGCAATTCATATTGAAAAATAAATAAATGTTAAGAGGAAAATAAGACAGGTTTCTCGTCTACCTGAACGGAAGACTAGAAATCAGTGACGAAGATCTATAAGACCTTTTATCTTTTTAGAGATATTAGCTTAACGGTACGTATTTTTTACCAGTATTTATGTACAAACGGCGTAATTGGTCAGTTATCGAAAAACTTATAAACAGTTGTTATGATCAAAAGAAGAAATAATCGTCCTTGAAAGTTATGTCTTTTGAACTATCAGCATATAATTCATAGTTATTTACTGCTAAATCATGTCAGTATATTAGGTTTACTCTTATTGCTTAAAACAGTAAAATGTCAGAAACTTCGTGCACCATTAGTGTACAAATAATTAACACACATTTGTATTATTAATGTATATATGTAATACACGCCCGTATTTCTATATTATCCTTCCTTCATTCTTGAATGTTGTTTCTTAAGTACCTATAATCACAGTATTAAGTTTTGTATGTAATTAATGTATTAACACAATAATTTGCATTATAGGATTTGAACTACGAACAGAAGAAAGCAGCCATGTAACGTCACTACTGAGAAAAAATGGAGAGAAAATTGTTAGAAGCGACTAAATAAAAGGTAAATAATAATAACAACCACAAGTATATATGATGATAGCATATATATGCGATTACGGCAATAAATGTAGATGTTGATTACCCGGTAAACGACGATGTCAGTTTTGTTGCATACCACTTAGGCGAAGTGTCACGGTTCTCTACAAACACGAATAACAAATAAATGTCTAGCTTACATTGAGATAATCAAAAAGACGCCAATGAGAAAACAGCTGAGCAATGGGCAAGTCGATATAGTTCTGCTGTAACGGAGAAAGGGCGGATAAATTAATGGAAATTTGAATATAATGGGAAACTACAACTTCTTTACTCCTATCTGTTACCTTTGTAAAGTTTTGTTCACTCTGATATTACACTATATCTTTGTAATTACATTGCTTTCCGTATTTACCGTTGTTTGTTAATTCCATTTCACCTATCTTCTTTTCAGCTTCTGTAATAATACTTTAATCGTCTTGCTTGATCGTTTGCCCATTAGTTAAATACGCTATGGTATGCGGGGAACAACACCGTTTTGGTTGCTATAATCTGTAAGATTCTATGACTGTGAATACATTATTTGTATTAGGGCTAATCTAATAATACGCTACAAACTAGTGTGTCTTCACTACTATAATCACATTGTGATAATCACAGTAGATCACGGAACTACAACAGAAAGCCGTGCAGTTATCATTATACGGAATTAAAGTGTCATGCATAGAAAATATAGCAAACCAAAATTACGACAAGTACTTAAACTGAGAGAGTACACTTTAACAGAATAAGCTCTAATAACTAATCGTCACAGCCTAATTGTAAAACACGTGTAGATTATATACGCCTTCTTCTGGTTTAGTAACCGCGATTTATTGTCAGGTCCGGTAATGTGGAACGCATTCAAGTAAGAGTTTTGTTTTTATTTTTGTCCCATGTTTTATGTACGACATTTTGAGAACACAACGTCCGTAAACCCACAACGCAACGGCTTCGATTTCTTTTGATCCGCCTTTTTACATGCATAGGAAGTCACTGAATTAATATCGATGGAAGGTCTAAACTTTCCGTTTCTTTGTTAGCCTTGTTGTTGGTTTCCTAAATACAGTTTATTTTCTTTTAATTTCCTTCCTTTCCTTGTCTTATATGAATTAACTTAAATCATACTTATGGAAATCTTACTATTATATAATTTTACACCCAATTTGTACTGGCTGCAATATAGCAGAACCTATTGGTTACATACGATCGTAACTTTTGCCTTAAACTCACTACGTAATCTCTATTGCAGTTGTCTAATTTTTTAAATTATTGTTTCGATTAATTCTTTGTGTATACAGCAATAATAATAATAAATAACATCGGATATTGCACATTATAGTGTTTTTTCTCTCTGATCAAGACTCCAGCTTCCTGATTATGAAGGACCTCAGTATGCGTTGTCATTATCCAATTAAAGGTGTAATAAATATTAGTTATTTAAAAATACTCTGCGAACAAAACATGGAACCGTTTACACCTGTAGCATATGGTAAAAATCAGGCTAATAAAGAGTAGGTCAAGTATTATACAAAGTGAGACGTTGAATACAAGATCTTTGAACAAGCAATATTTAATATTCACGCAGGCATTATCAGTGGATACTAACATTACATATTCATGCAAAAAACCAAATCAAATTTAAGCAAGATCTGTTTGAGCATCAACAATGAGAAATAAATAAAGTAATACATTGTACGCAAAGAACTGCAGATTGAACAAACGTATAATTTGAATACATCGTGGAGCGTGTCTAATGGAAAACAACTTGGGCTGCGTTGGGAAAGCAAGGATGGCAAAAGGAAAGAGAGCATACTTTCCAGTTAGAAAGTACGTTCTAAAGTCGTAAGTTATCATTCTAAACTATGAATCTATATGAATCTAATATGACTTATAGTGACTTACGGCTACCAAGAAGGATAAAGAATACTTAAAACATTTCGAGCGGAAAATAATAAAAATATTCGAGGGCCGGTAAGGTAGAGGAACAATATGGCATGTTGTGAAAACGTAAGAATTTTTAGATTCATGCGTTAATAAAGAGAAAGTTACAGTGAATTTTTAAGCTGCATTGAATTAGGTGACTGAGACACATTTATAGAAAAGATACGGACAGGAATATAGGAACTATCTAAAAGTGGAAACTTTAGAGTTACAACAAGGGAAAGCCCAAGAACGTTTAATAGAACGTGTCGAAGAAGACCTGAAGATCATGGGAATTAGGAGATGGGGGAGAACTGTGTATGAACAGGGTAGGATTGCATAGGAGGTAAAATTCCATAGAGGAATATAGAGCTAAAGAAAGAAGAAAAAGAAGAAGCAGAAACGTTTTTGTATATTAAATGCAAGTTCTCTGAAAGTAGATAAATAATAATTTCTCATTAGACTTGTTCATTGAAAACACACAATGTTATTGACAGGATATTATTATATAATTTACAATAGAGTATTAATCTAACTAAACTCACAATGTGTAAACTATGTCTTTGTGTGGCCTGCCTACTGACGTACTCGTCCACTTAGCAGCTGATATTGATTTTCTGTATACACACGTACACATAGGCCGTCACATGCAACACTCACCCGCCACCACTACAAATAGTTCAGATTAATTACAACAGCTGATCTGAATTGTTCAGCTAATAATGTGGGAGAACAAACACATAGGACAGAATTGAAATTTGCCTAACTAAATCTTGTACGACTGATGAAAACAAATCATGTTGGAGTTATTACTTGAGACAGTGAGTTCGGATTTGCTACCATTGATTTGCTTAATAATTATCACCAAAAAATTTGGTTCCTTGAGGCAAAAGCTAACCGTTTTAATAGTAGACAGTTCTGTAAATAGTACATTTAATTGCTTAGGGTTTAAATTAGTAAACATTCTTAAATGTTTTCATTTGTTTTAAAGTAACTATCTGATCTTCTTTGATATATAGGTATTTATTACTCTCGTATTGTAAGCTTTGTAGATTATATTTTTCTTCTCCAATGTCAGTTGGTTGATGTTCTTTCTCTTATCTTATTTCATCTGTTTTACGGCGTACTGGAAAAAATATTCTAACGTTGAGGAGGCTATGCTTATTTTAAATATGATACTTAAAAATGTTTCTTATTTTAAACAGTAGTTTATTGTTTTATGCTGGATAGCTATCATACTCGATTTCCTAATTAATGTTTTCCATCATGTCTTCCTCTAAACTCGTCCGTTATCTATCTTAGAATATTATAATTTTGTCGGGACATCAGTTCCAAATTTTCCTTATTTTTGGTTATAGCTAATACAGCTGAGCGACGTCGATGGGGATCAGAAAGATATTTAATCTAATTTGATTATAATTACTATCTCAGTAATTATCTCATAATTAAAATTGATTTTTAAAAATAGAGCATAACAAACCAAAGGATTTATTATAATTGACAGATTATCGTCAAATGGCTTTTATGTTTTGACGTTCTGAGACATTAAAAAGGGAACAGAAGAAAAACCGACGGAATAAAAATACAAAAGTGAAGTAGTGCGGGTTAGGAAAAAGAAAAGGAATTGGAAGTAAGATTTTGTTAAAAGTTGAAGATAAAGTAGAAGGTAAAAGTGCTATCGTGTTTTCTTTTTACCTCACAGTTGCAACTTGGGAATCATCTTGGCTATATGGATCTATGATTCAGCCGCCTAGTCTATAGATTTACAATGGAACTACTTCGAAGGTTCCTTGGCCACGAAATTCGTCTTGCTCTATAAAGCCCAAGGTACTTTAACTTTCCTTTTTGAATATTAAAGCCAATTCCTTTCGTTTGTCAGCCAATCGTAAGAGTTTAGTATTCAGCACTCCCTCCACGAATTTTGAGAAGCTTCCGTTACATTTAATTTTTAAAGCCTTATTTCTTTTCACGACGTACTTCTTAAGCTCTTGATCTGAACGCTTTAGGGAAAAGCTGAAAACCAACAGCGCAACATACGAATTCTCAAATTTAAAATAAGACTTTGGTCGGTGAGCAGCTTTTTCATTCTAGGAAAGATAACTTTCATTCCAAGTTTTTGCTATTTATTTTTGTTGATAACTTAATTATGTATACATATAGCCTAAATGTATATGTACACATTGTTTAAATTTTGTTGATCCAGTTTATCTAAATAGTTCTCAAACTTGTCAACGCATTAAAACATTTTAACTGATATTTTATTCGCATCCTAACATGTTTTCCGTGTATTCATCTTTAACGTCCACTTTTCACAGATACAATACATCTACGTTCCTGTCGTGAAAATTGACTTATGTTTCTTGTCGCAAAAAGTTCAATTATCATGAAAATTGTGGTAATTTTCTTACTGTAACAACAATATGTTACCAGCTTTACTTTGCTGTAATACTATTACCATATATAGCTACACTTATTGTAATTAATGAATGATTACTTGAAAATAAATACATTATCTGACAACCGTGATGAAGGCAAACGTAGACATGGGCGGGCTGTGCTGTTGGTAGTGGAATTTAAGATTTAAGGTTTACGTGTAAAGTTTCACTATTATTATAAAGTGAATAAACAATCAAATACTAGAAGGGAACAGTAGGCAACAGGATATACTACTTCTATCATAGTTAAGTTTTTCTTAAAGATTTTCCTGATTTAAATGTACATGTTACGTCAAGTTACGGTTAGACATTGGGTAATCTGTATTTACTTGTAACAACTCTTTCTGTCAACTCTGAGGCCTGACACTTCAGGAATATTGGTCAGATGTGTAGTTCTGATGAATGTAGCGAGTCCTATTCATTCTATTATAGATGTGCGGCTAGAACGCTTCGTTTTCAAAGCTAGTTTTTAGATTTATCCTTCGACAAAGTTTAAAACAAATAGGTAGATAAACTGTGTACAATACGTATTTTTTAACTGGAGACAAATTTATGTTATGTCTGTTGATTATTCATTTCTTATTTGATACTAATAAAATTTAACATTTTAGTTAAATAAGCGCTTTTTGTCACTTCACTCGTGGGACCGTTAAGATAAAAATATGGAAGGCGTTTTAGATGATTCTGTAAGACAGATTCTTCACGGCACAGTTATAGAGACTCACATTTTAAGAGAAGAAATAGTTTACTGTATTTTCAGCCTGTAAACAGAGCAATCTATTATAATGATAAAATGATAAAACGAGCAAATCTTTGATGTCTAATATTAAGAGTTACCATCAGGACGAAGTCATTATTCACAGCAGTAGGAATTTTCTGTACAAACAGTAGGTGTTTGATTCGTGATATGTGTTTTGTATAGATATCCTGGACAGAATCTAGTCAATTATCTTAACTTTCTCAATAGTTATATGCAAGTCTCTGATAAGTAACTGGTTATACCTAAGTAAGGTTATACCAAAACATTAAGAAAAGTCATTTTCCGAAAAGTGTCTGTCTGTGTGTAGAATGTTTTCTACGGCGAATGATAACTGCCACAAATTCAAACAGAAGAAGTGGTTTGTTGCTAAAATTCCTTTCCGGGCTGTTCGGCCGTGGTCCAATGTTTTCTGCAAAACCAGACGTTTCGGCTGTGCCATCGACCTCCATCATCAGTGAAAATCGAGTGCGCTAACGTGAGGTGGTATACGTTAGTGACCACAATACTGTGGATAGGACTGAAGAAAGATGTAGTTTCTATGGAAATATTTCATTTCGAAAATTATTTTATATATAAATCTTAGAACATGGAAGTCATGAATGGTTCTCCATACCAATATTTAAATATACAAACAGGTTTATTGCAGAGCATGCATATATGTTTGACATATGAAATATAGGAAAATCAATTAAGCTAGTATCTTCTAAACAATGGTTCAGTAACGCGTAGGCCTATATTTTTATTGTGTTATTACCGTTTACTTTAATGGGATTGATTTTAGGATGTTATCACACATTTCTCAGTCACATGTTTTTTTCTTTCTTAACAAGCCGACTCACTGATTTTAATTTTTCTCGATCAATTACCTAATAATTTGCCCGGGGTCTGTACTTTGCGACTCACCAAATTTTACCCAAATTGTTGGCGTGTAAATTGTAAAGTTTCATTGCGAGCTTGTGTTTATATATATATATATATATATATATATATATAATATTTAATATTTATAAAGAAATTAGCTCAAGATATTTTTTTTCTTATTAGGAACATGTTTCGAGAACCATTGTGTTCTTATCCTCAGCCTTCGTGATTTTGCGTCTGGTGAAGTACTTGTGTGTTGGCTTGTCGTTATTGTGGTTTCTTGTTGGTCTCTGGTACTTTAAAGGGGTATTATTGTGTGTGATTGTGGTGTATGTATTAGTATTTTGTGTATTTCCAATGTTGAGTGCAGGTAAATTATATTACATAGGACAAAGAAAAAAACAACTGAAAAAACGTTATTTTGAACACCTAACCGCATACAAAAAACCAGAAATATACAAATCTAATTTGGCCACACATGCAATAAACACTGGACATGAATTCCCAGACATAACCAACATGACACTAATAAAACACGTACCACACAAAGGCACCATAATGAACATTTGGGAAAATTTACAAACTTACAAACATAAAACACAAAACAAACTAATACCTGAACAAATACAAATCAATACAAAACATGACACAATTTTCAAAGCACTCAACATCGAAAATACACAAAATACTAATACATACACCACAATCACACACAATAATACCACTTTAAAATAACAGAGACCAACAAGAAACCAAAATAGCGTCCAGCCAACACACAAATACTTCACCAGACGCTAGATCACGAAGGCTGAGGATGAGAACATAAGGGCTCTCGAAACATGTTCCTAATAAGGAAAGAAATATCTTAAGGTAAATTCATTATAAAAATTAAATACAATATATACATCAGGAAACGGACTGTAGCAAAAAGTGTTAAAATATATATATTACAACGTAACAAGTTGCAAATTTAATATAATTTAAATTTGTGGAGCCCCACGATCTTGGAGCGCCATTCTTTACAACGATACATATACATATATCGAGCCTCCCGTTGGAAGCGACAAAATTATATAACGAATTTATATGTAATTTCGATATACTGGAATTTATGCAGGTTGTATAATGATACCAGGTGTAACTATATAAGAGGATTTTTTTATTTATCAGTATTTAAAACTCATATTTATTATTTATTCAATATTATAAATATTCATAAACATCATTAATAATTGTCGGTCACGATATTGCTCATTATTAAATGTTTATATCTTATGATATGCAACATTACACATATTTAAAAAAATCTCTTATATCTAAACATGTTAATAATCTTATATCTAGACATGTTAATAAATTGGTTTATTAATTAAATATAAAATTAAAATGTTTTTATGAAATAAATTTTCTTAACTCAGATCTGACCTCTACTCGCTCAGTCTATACAAATGTTTAAAATTCAATTTAAATTTATATTAATTTCTTGTAGACTGGCATTTGTTTTAATATTCAACTTTAAGTTAACTTTTTCTATAATTCAAATATGAAATCAATTTACTATTTATTTTGATAATAAACTCTACTCTCTCTACTTTAAATTCTCTTTCATTTATTAATTCTTTTATATGCGATCGCTCATTCTTACGACTAAACATTTTAAAATATTATTACTAAGTATAAATTTTTCTTTGTTTTAATTTACTCTCTTTTGATATAGTCTTCACGAGCTCTTTTTCTTTTTTAAAAATCATTTAAAATGCATTACGCATGTCACCTCGAGTTCTGATGATCTTACGAATTGTTGTCCGGGGTCCAGCGTTGTCCAGAGTTAGTTTTCCATTCCTCCTGTCCTGGCGTGGTCCTGGATACGTCTAGAGTGCAGCGTCGCTCTCCAGCAGTGTGTTCCTGGATACGTCTAGAGTTGTTATCTGCTGGAAGGTAGATCTTAAACATCTTCTAACGTCCAGCATCCCTCGTCGCTCTGGTAGCTTTTCCGTATACACTTTTAGTAGACTTACTATTTCGGTATTTACTTTTTCCGGAATATTGTCGTGAATTTAACGAACGTTATTTCATTCGTTACTGCGACTTGTAATAGAAATAAAAATAAACTGTTTTGCCGACGGACAGCATGTCCGACTGCAACTGTGTCTTGAAATGAAAAGAAGGGTTTTTTGGTCGAACCCTTAATTTATACCCTGTCGAGATTCCGCGCCAGTTGGCTCCAAAATCGTCCTGTCGATACCTGCATATCTCGTGACAGCCCCCACTCCCGAACCTTTTCATCTATTTGCAATTATTAGCAAATAGCACTGTTTTGCACGGAACCGAGATAGCACAAATCATAGCTAATTCGATTAAGCACTCACTATATTAATTTGAGCGTCTTAGGGTAATTTGCGTATTTTTGGCACGTTTATTTTGCACTGTCTTCGCATAGCGTGTTCTATTAACGTCTTCTTTGCACTGGGGATAACTATAAATTTTACACACACTTTGGTGCCTTTGGTTTGTTCATACACTAATTAGTTTTCGCACAATGAATTAAAATAATTATTTTATTAATTACTTGGGGCGGGTTGCTGAGATTCCTGTCTTGACATGCATCACTAACACACACAAGATACACGTGTATCACACATACAATTGAGCAGGTGTTTACTGCGTGTCGGAACAGGTTAATTGCTCCCCTAATCTAACAATGAAATATTTTTACAATCTCAGACCTGTCCATTTACCCGTAACTTACACAAATTCTACAAATTTTATATTTATTTATATTAATGCCTAATACAGCGTATGGCTGTATCGTTGCTATATATATATATATATATATATATATATATATATATAGAGACATTTTTTGCTACAGTATTTTCTTAATGTATATAATGTATTAAAATTTATATATACTTTACCTCAAGATGTTAGTTTTCCTTATTAGGGACATGTTTTGGGATTAGTAGTGATCCCATCATCAGCCTTTCTAATTTTAAATCTTGTGGAGTACCTGTGTGCTGGTTGGCTGTTGTTATGGCTTCCCATTGGTTTTTGGTTTTTTTAATGGTTATTATTGTGTGTATATACACCTCAATCACACAGAATAATAACAATTTGAAAAACCGAAAAACCAAAAACCAATGGGAAGCCATAACAACAGCCAACCAGCACACAGGTACTCCACAAGAATATAAATGAGATGAAGTGATGAAGTGCTTGGTTGCACGAAATAAATTATATCATACGTTGCTGTTGATGACTGTCTACACTGCAGTAATAGTGTATGTAGTATGTGTCTACCAACCATCAGTAGTGGCAGCTGTAGTGTCGGATGTAGCCTGTTTATGTGTACACGGTAATCAATACCGACTACCTATACGTGCATGTGTGTGGTTACATATGTTATGGCCGGCTGGACGTAACCGTTTGGTGATGTAACTGTGTAATCACGTGTAAATCACAGTAGTTTAGTATTAGTAAAATTGATAACGCGTTGTCTTCTAATACACAATAATATCGCTATGCGATCCCACCGTTACTATTTATATAATGAAATAACTAAAAGACTGAAATGAAATAACTGTACAGATGAATTAATTTTCACAGGTTGTGATTCTCCATTACATGTATTGTCAGGCCGGTGTTGCCACCTAGCGATACCCCAGGGGCAGTGACCCTCTTACGAACGCATATAGCCTTTTTCCATCTACCGTGTAGTGCCACCACGGTCCGGAAAGGAAGCCCAGGAAAATCCCCACTCTCCGTCCGCTGGAAACGTCCACGAGTGCGTCTGGAGCCCTCTTCTCGAGCGAGGAGACTAACGGTCTTCATCGCTAAGTTGAGTGAGACCACGAATGACCGCACATAACGCAACGTTGCCCAGCGGGGCCTCGTGGAGGCGCCGTTTCCATACCCAGTAGCACGGAGCGATGGAGGCCAGCCACCACACTCGTGTCGGGTACAGGCTCACAGCAGCGCAGGTCAAGCACTGATGCAGTCGTCAGGGCTCCCTTAGCGCTGGACGTACGCTTTATCCCGATTATCAGCACTGATGCTGCCGAAAATCGGATAGCCCCGTGCCCCGCAGAGGCGTACGCAAGGGGGGTTACCGGGTTTGAACACCCCCGCCTGAACGTTTAACCACTTTTTTTAATATTATATAAAATGAAAATAAAAATTGACATATTTATATTTGAGTATCTTTTTAAAAATCCATAATCGTTTTATCTCCTCTAATTTCTCACTGTCAGAATAACAAAATCTATCGACATAAGGTACAGTCCGCCCTCTCCTTCTTCAATAATATAATCCCTGTGCGTGGTGCTGCGGCACGTACAGTACATCACTCCACGTGGGACACAAGTAGCTGTCATTCAGCATGCTGAGAACGCGGCAGTGCTCTCACTGGCGCGGTGAGTGTCAAAGCATATACCCCTCCTGTCTACTGAAAGAGAGAAAGAAGCATCGAAGCCGTGCCGCTTGTTAAGAAGGTACGATAATAACACCGACCTTGTAATAAAATAAGGCTGACACCATATAAACTTACTTGTTGTGAAACATATTGTTTTGACAGTTCTGCAGTGCAGATGTGAAATATTGTACACTGTCAAGCGGTATTCACCCGTTAGTCTGAGTCCAGATTTTGTTGTGGAACGTCGTTTAACGTTTTGTGCATTTGGCAGTTCATATTTTTAAAAATAAACTTCACATTATCGTTCCGAGTTCTTTGATATGTCTAAGCGACTGCAAAGCTCAATTTTACAATTTTTTAGCAAAAAGTCGCGTATCGGTAGTGATTCTCGTGAGGTTAGTGAAAATTTCACATTGCCAAATGTTTCTTCGCAGCCGCAGCGTGACGATGTTGTCGCAAACGTTCTTCCCGAAACTAGTTCACATCCCCCTGTAAAAAGTCGGCTGATATTGAATGCACGACATCACTCAATAATGTTGACGTGCCTGCTGAATCATTTAGAAGTGATAAGTGTATTGTTCTGATTCCGGAAGCATCAACATCTTCAAGTTCCAGTGAACCACACGCTTATGATATTGGAGTTTACGTAGGAAAAGACTTAGTCTAATGAAAAGGAACTGGATGTCTTGAACAATGTCTGGGAACCAAATCCAGGGTTTGTTTTTCCAAGAAAAGGAAAGAGAAATGTGCGGTTCCAGTTTAAATGGCTTTACCGCTGGAAGTGGCTTGCATATTCCGAATTTAAGGGAGGGAGTTTTGTAAATTTTGTGCACTATTTGATGGTGTTGGATCTGGCACGCAACCCTTAGGTCAACTTTGTAGTGTGGAATTTGACAACTGGAAGGATGCCGTCGAGCGATTTTCAGAACATGAGAAGTGTCTGTATCAAAGTTTGGAGGTAGCCGGTACTTTGGCCGATATTTCATGTGGGGGAGAAAAGTCTATCGATGTGCTAATAGATACTGCAACAATGTAAAAGAAACTGGAGAACAGGAAAAATCTTATTCCTATTATTGAAAGTGTTTTGTTCTTCGGGAACATGTCACGTACCTGTTTATGTCACTTCGCTCACAGAGTTCTGCGCCAGTGACATAAGAAGCGGTTGCCAAGAACAACTGAATAATGAATTAAAATTATGGTACAGAAAAATTGCACGTCTTGAGAAGGGATACCAACCGAAAACGGCCGTAGATGGGTTAACTATGTGCAATCCCAACATAATACCAAATATATTTACTTTGCTAGAAGTACTAGCTGCGCTCCCAGTGTCCACATGTACAAATGAACAATGTTTCTCAACATTACGCCGTCTAAAAACATATTTGCATAATTCTACTGGAAATACACGTTTGAATGGATTAGCACTCCTCAACATACATAGAAATTACACTCCAACTGCAGAAGATGTGTTAAATGAACAAATGAAAAAAAAACGTCGTTTGGACATTGACATTGTATTGTGAATGCTGAAATTTCCGAAGTGTAGTGACGTTATATACTGTAGGCTACGTACATTATATATACTGTATATATTAATTTAATTACCGGTACTAGTTTTAAAAAATGATTTTTCAAAACAATAATAGACTACAGTAGAATATTGATTTGAACATTTGAGACAACTGCATTCAATTTTTTATTCAAATACAAATTCCTTGATAGAGTGTGGATTCATCATGTCAGTGTCATTCTTCAACCTTGGTGAGTTCCATATTGACACATTGTGTTTAATTAAATTTATTTCAGTATATTTGATTGCTTCCATGGATTTTCCTGTTATGTAAAGTGTCTTACCTATCGTATACAAATAACCGTTGACTAAAATATATGATTATTGTGTAGCCTAAGTGTAATAATGGCATGTGGCACTGGGACAAGCATTTTTATTATACAAAATGAAACAGACGTTAAAATTTGTTAAAAAATTGTAGCCTAAGGCTGTGAAAAAAATACGTTTCGAAGATTTTATTATGTTATTTATGAATATGTTCTATTCGAACATAGTATAATAAATATTCCGTAACATGTTATAATAATAATAATATTAATACACCAATTTTAAAATACCGATAATGTCAGTTGTAAACAATTTTAATAATGACCCCCTCCCCTTAACAAAATTCTGCGTACGCCACTGGCATAAGGCAGCATACGCCAGGGTGGGGTTCTCTGAAGGAGTTGAACCACCGGTAATCAGCGGTAAGGCACAACCCACGACCATCCTGGGACTTTGGCCGGGTCCACCTGGCGCGGCTCGGTCCGAAGCGCCGTGTTTCCCTGCATGACCCTCTCCCACCATGCAGGGGCGTGCCGCTTGCCGACCTCTTCTACTAGGCTTCACCACACGATGGTACATAGGTCTACTGGGGTAGGGGTGGTTGCCTAGTGCTGCTACTGGCCAGGGACGGGACGACACCCTGGTGACACCCACCTTGGCCCGGCTAGTCAGCCCCAATTTCAGCTGACTTCCCCGGTTCACCCCTGGGCCAGCTGTGAGGTGGCGGGTGTCAGGTGGGGAGGGCAAGGTCCGAGCCACCGGAAATGGTGGTATAGCCTCGCCCGATGTTGCCTCCCAAGGGGCCGCAACCGCCATTCCCCCACCCCTCTGGGGTGATTCTCCAGTACAGTCAGACTCACTGTCTGTTTCAAACTGACGACCTGTCTTCTTATATTATGGTTCGTTGCTCCTGCCATTACTCTGACGCTGTTTTTGTCCGCTTATTTCACATTACGTCTTCAACAATGATGCTTAATTTTTTAAGCATATCGGTCTGTGATCACATATCACATTGTTCGTTGTGATAACGCAAATAATAATCACCATCATCTTTTGCAAAGATTAAACCAAAAATGGGTTGCTGCGGTCCCAAGCAGGTAGACTAGAGTTGGTCACTCTAACACTTCTTCGGACCCCCACACATCGCCGTCCTTCAGGCTTATAATTTCATAAATGTTTGGGCATGTGGCAGTCATCCATTACGTTCCAACCAGACGTTTTAACCGATATTGTGCAACCCTATCAAGTAGAGTCGTAACATTTATCCGTTATCGACGTACATCGGCGTTTCTTTGGGATCTTGAATTTATATTGTGCCGTGTGTCTAAGAAATCTCATTTCGGCCGCTTGAGTAGAATACGACTGGCCTGGGATGTCGTCCTACTCGCAGACCCATAGAGAAGTGTAAGGAGGGCCACCACCTTCTAGAACTTCAGGCGTGTTTCTTGAGTTTAGAGTTTTCTTGATTGTTCTACACGCCTTGATGGCTCTCTTGATGGTTGAACTTGTGCAGCTTCTTCGCAACATCATTGTTTTGTAATATAAGTCACCTCATAGCCAACATATTTAAAATTACTGACCTGCTCCAGAACAGTACCATTTACAACAATTTTTGCTCGTGCGGGATCAGCTCCATGGAAAGATATCACCTTGGTCTTCAGTGCGGAGACCTGTAATTCGAAATCTTTGCACATTCGACTCAATGCAAATACACCCACCTGTAAGCCGATTTCCGAATTTGACAGGAGATATACTGGTCATCTGCAGAGTTACCAATTATAAAATGTTCTGAAAGGTTCATCTGCCAATTGTGTATTACATCGTCTATATATAAACTGAATTTTTTCTTTTCAATTTATTGCAGATTTGTAATCTGTTCGACTAAGCAAATATTCAACAGGTAGAGGTACAGGTAGATTGGACAGCTATTGACTGCCCATTGACAGCTCTTCTTATTTTTATTAACAGATTACACACATACACAAATTACAAGATTAAATGGCAAAAACATGTAAACAAATTAACAAAAGTCACTTCCACTTGCTCCTGGCATGATACAATAAGTTGAAAATGTTAAACACTGTTCCTATAAAGCACATATACTGGTTGACATTAACACTTAATGTTGACACGAATACAAAAGATACAGATATTACACAACAGATAACACAGACATACTAAAAATAGAAAGTGACTGCGTGTTCTTGTCGTACTCCACAATTGATCAAACCCACACTAGAGGGTATAAGCTAAATAATCGTGTAGGAGTTAGCTATCATATTTGTCATAACTAGGCGACAAGGAAAAGAAAATGAACGAAAATAATGGGTTCTACCTGTACATCTACGACGATAAATTTCAAGATTTTGGACGCAGAAGAGGAGAAAAGTGAAACAGAGGGACAAGAGAGAACATATACAAGTAATAATCTGAGAGAAATGGGTCGTAGTCGTAATCTACGTAATTGCTAATAAAAAGGCAACAAAGGAAAAGTAATAGAAGAAAAACAGAAGTGGGAGGACATGAAGATAGATAAACAAAAGAATAAAAATATGGAGGTAAAAATAACATTTTGATCAACAAAAAGAACATAAAATAAAAATATGTATAAAGACAAATGAAAAATAGGTGTGTTTATCCGTTGTTCTCTATGAATATCAGCATTATATAATGTAAGAAATATCGGTGTTTCATTGGCGAAAAGCCAGGCCACTTATTGCAGTTGAAATGGCTATTTTGTAAGGCTGATGTGAAACGTCTGGTTGAAGAACAACATACCACGGTCTTAACGCATTAAAATCAAAACTAACAAATATTGTATTACGTCCATCAAAAACGTTTAACATGTTTTCCGTGTTCACTTAATAGAGTTGATGAGACCAATTTAGTTTGTTTACAAGACAACGTGAAACAAATAGGCAAATAATTTCATCAGAAATTCTAATTATTAATAATGATAATGGCTGGTCTTTTCTAAGACCGAAGAAGTTTAGGAGTTAGCCACGACAGATCTGTTTTCTGCGAGTTGTTCGGCATAAAAGAAAGGTAGCCTGTCCAGCACTATACTCTAAACTCCTGTTATTACCCAAGGACATTTTCCCACGTACTCGTTTTTACAGGCTGAGTCGACTTGGGGCTAAACAAGTTATCTAGAAACTATGGTGCTCCCGGGAATCGAATCGAGGCGTCTACATTATTACCCAGACACTATACCCATTGATCTCTTGAGTCTCAGAGAATTAAATACTTAAAAAAAAATATATATATATATACACAACTACTTTTCCTGTATTCTAATAGCGTAGGAGAGACAGGATGGGCTGCCAGCTTGAGCGGGGCGGCATTCAAGAGAAAGCAGTGGGGTCAGAATTAAGCTTCGTCCACTTATATTAATCTAGTCGTTACTTTTGGTAATCTATTAAAATTCTAAGTCCATTTATGGACTACAAAACTCTCCACAATCGCTAGAAGGCAGATAAGCCGTACCGTAAGCATTTCAAACCCATTAAATCTCGAATTCCATTATTAAATATTTTATTAACATAGGTGCACATTTCACTAAAATATAAACATATGAAAATATTAATGTTTTAGGTATTTGCTACTGTGTTTACCGTTAATGGAGGTTATAAAAAATAATACAGTGTTTTAATAATTTAATCTATTGGTCAACAGATTAATCAATACAATGTGTTATTTGGCGCATGAACAATTAGGTAAACAAAATAGTGGAACCGGCATAGAAATTTGTCGCGGGGATATTTATTACATTGTCTACATCTGAAACTGTAATAATGACATTACTAATAATAATAATAATAATAATAATAATAATAATAATAATAATAATAATAATAATAACAACAATAACAATAATAATGCAATGAGCTACGACAAATACATAACGCTCTAGAAAATTAAAGAGCGTCATCCTATACGTTTCTCGACTATCCCACCTCGTGTAGCGTCTGTGTTAAGGTCGTGCACTCACGTAGCCCCCAGACTGTTTGATCTCTTTTAAGTACGCAAATTATGCCGTCACGCCGCCAGGAGTATGGAAAATTATTCTGGAACTTCTGCGGTGTGCATATAGGTGACAGTGGCCGGCTTAGCAGTCATTTATAGTTGGCGATTTATTTAGTGCTGATCGAGTGATTGTTGCTGATTAGTGGAAAGTGACTATTGTGGTAATTAGTGCGGTACTGTAATAAGGTGAAATTATTATTGCGTGTAACAAATCTAACTTTAATTATTATAGGAGAGCACCTTTGTTGATTTCAAATTGTTGTTTCTGGCTAATTAAAGTTGGTAATTATTATCTTCCGGGGTGCCTGTTATTTAGTTTTCACTGTACAATACGATGCATCGTGAGACCATTGTAACAATAATAATAATAATAATAATAATAATAATAATAATAACAAGAAGAAGAAGAAGAAGAAGAAGAAGAAGAAGAAGAAGAAGAAGAAGAAGAAGAAGAAGAAGAAGAAGAAGAAGAAGAAGAAGAAGAAGAAGAAGAAGAAGAAGAGTAATAACAACAATACAAGCAGCAGCAATCAGTTGGTGTTATCGACGGGCATCTTTAAGTTCGACAGATGAACATAAAAATTAATGTTTATGTTCAAGTGAAAATCAGGTTCGTGATAATTAGAAAAAGTGAATACAAGTCATTGGTCAATGGCTTTATAATGTAAAAGAGATAACTTTTCGAATATCGAAGTCGTTTCAGAGGATTGACACCACCGAAGGAAAATACATGTTACTATAGTGTTAGAAAGGAATTATATAGGAGGAATACTGCAAAAATTCTACGTAGGAAGGATACTTCACTACAAGAAGGTTACTACGTAAGAAAATGCTTTAGAGCTTGGTCGCGTTGGGGTAGAGAGAACGCATTGTGGCTACGATTCTCTACGTTTCTGCTAAAACTGATGTCGCTCTACACTCCATTGGCCTTAATAAATACATTTTTAAAACAATTTTTTTCTTACTGTTATATGATTATTACAAACCACTGGAGTACACATGCATGTAGATTTATTATGCTAGACATAAGTAATGCATCAGTTACTTGGATGTTCTAGTTTATACAAGGAGTAGCACTCTATTTATGTGTTTGTGATGTGTTCTGTGTACTTTCGGAAAACAATTAAATCACTGGAGAGCTGTCAGCTGGTCTACTAGCAAAACAGTAGCCGGAGATAGACGGCAGAGCGGCAAATAAGAGATCAGATTATATCACTCTTTTTACAGTGTAACGCATATAGGCCTAACGAAGTGCAGTATATTCTGATATATTGTCTGGCCACGATTCGATGATCGAGCATTGTGTAAGGTGGGAGAAGCATGGCCGGGTACTACGGTAGGCTAAGTGGGGGTAAACCAAACCTCTAGTACACATATTTTACCCTACCACGCTTACAAGCGGCCGCGTAGTGGGGGAGAGCAGCTCTCTCATCCAGTCGCGGCCAGACATTAGGCCTATCTTTAATATTTGGCAGATTACAACGCTTTGAATTAAAGTTGATTAAAAGTAGTAGCCGCAATCGTTAATCCTCCTATACATGTGTGTGTGTGTGTGTGTGTGTGTGTGTGTGTGTGTGTGTGTGTGTGTGTGTTGTTACATCTTCAATCCTAAAATTGGTTTTCAGCAGTCTTACGTTGTGATCGATCTTGTGCTTTTGTCATATGTGTGTGTGTGTGTGTGTTTGTGTTTATTTATTTTATTTCCAAATCGCCCATCCACCGTAAAGTGCAGATGGGTAACATATACTAAAAATTAAAAATAAATACAAAGTAAAGCAATACACTCAAAAAATAGAAATAAGGATTTTCAAAAAAAAAATTACTGTAAAATCTGTTCATGGTTTATCATATCGTATACAGCGTCATATATATTAGACCTATTCCTACTACATAAATAAAATTCTATCTAGCGATTTATGAAAAAAAAACTTTCGTTTCCACTGTTTTCTTTACCAAACTATCACTTTCTCACTATTTCTCTGACGTTTATGTCTATCCTTTACATTGTCTGTTTACTTCCCGTCCTTTATAGCCCCGATCCAGCTTTCCCTCGATCTTCTTTTACATCTCTCTTAGAGTTTGGATATCATTCTTTCGCAGGTAGACGCGTTGTGTTTAAATTAAAACGTCCTGCAAGACCAGTCGAATTCCCGAATTTAGCAACTTTTGTTACCAGTTATGGGGTTTGTTATATTATGGGGGTTTCGACTCAACGCAACCGCATGTAACCATATTTTCTGTCACTGGTGACTTTCAAATCAAATTGTTGATTACGTCAGAGCGAGGGAGACAATTGAAGTTATAACCCGCACAGCGGACAACAGGAGAAATGGGGAAACAGTTTAGAGAATGAGGTCGTCACTGCAGTTTAAACAGACAGAGTGATCCGGATGTTTTATGCATAATTGCTTAGTCTGTTTGTGTTTAGCTTGTATCTCGCATCGTTCACCAAATTATTTGGTTGTGCATAACACGCTTGTGTACACCAAGTTTTACAAGTGCTAAAATTGTAATAACTTTATCTATTCCGTTTTATATGACGACCGTTTCGTTTATGCAGTATACATAAATTTAAACATCAGAATGTAATTGAATATTTCATCAATTATGCATATTGTGAATACACATTCCTTTAATAACTTCCCATTGTGCAATAAATTACCTTTAAAATAATACAAAAACATCCCTCTATCAAAGTCAAGGTTAATTTCTAGTACCCGAAGCTACTAAACCCTTTTGTAATCGGAAGTAGGAATCACTATTTAACCTCTCTTCATACTTACTACTCTACCTAACCTCAAAACGAACAATTTTGTGAATTTTGGTCTAACACATGAAAGATGCATAGTTTAAAATATTTTATAAAATAAAAATTATTGAAATATGGTCTCACCTTGACACAGAAAGAATTTCAGAAGTGACCACTCAAAAATAATGTTTTTTACGAATTTGAAAAATTCTATATGGCACAACGCACGTACCTGGAAACTCAACGAGGCTCACAATGTGCAGCAGACAGCAGCTAAGAAGGCACTTGGCCGATCGATAAAAACTTTGTAATTTTACTGAAAAAAAAAACATTGACCCTCTCAGTTCTCCAGCCGCGGCGCCAGGCGCCGAGCTATAAAACCTCACTTTTAGGGCAACGAGATATCGACTACCTGAATTTGTGACACTACCCGGAATTAGGAAAATTTGCCCTGAGACTTTTAAACTTTGTTTGATAAGAATATAATTAATTATTGGAAATTAACGTCTGAGGTAGCACAATTCCCAGAGACTTAACGTATAGAAAACTTCTTACATTATAAGTATTTGTACAGTATGAGCACAGCAATATGGGAAACTACGTGATATATTTTTACTTCCATGTTCCATAAGAAAATGGAAGTACGGTGATGGCGAAAAAAATTGTGATGGAGGTAAGGGCTGATTTTGATTCTACTACCCTCAAAACATTATGAAAAGTCATTTTTCGAAAAGTGTCTGTGTGCCTGTGTGCCTGCGTGTAGAATTGTTTATTTGCCAAACGATAACTCCCACAAATTCAAACAGAATCAAATAATGTTTTCTGTATGTGGCCGATTTGTATAGTACTCAAGGCCTATTGATTTTGGTGAAGATCGGTTTGGGTGTAAGGGGTAGTTTATCTGTAACGTTTTATGTTTTAACATGGGTAAAGTACTTAATTTTGATAAAGTATCCTGAAAAGAAGGTCATAATAATCTACTGTAGAAAGGCAGATGAAATATCTATAAATGAAAAGGGTATTGAAGGGGGAGGGGGTAAGTTTCTATAAATGAAAATGGTAGTTGAAGGGGGAGGGGATAATTTTATATATGTGTACTACGTTATCGGCATCAAAGAAATAGTTTGTTGCTAAGATTCCTTCCCGGGTTGTTTGGCCGTTGTCTAATGTTTTCTTCAAAACCAGACGTTTCGGCAGTGCCATCGACTGCCATCGTCAGTGAAAATCGACCGCGCTAACGTGAGGTGGTATACGTTAGTGACCACAGTACTGTGGTTAAGGCTAAAGAAAGAAGTAGTTTCTATGAAATATTTCTTTTCGAAAATGATTTTAATTATAAATCTTAGAACACGGAAGTAATGTGTCGTTCTACATACCGATATTTTAATTTGAAGACATAGTCGTAAAAAATCCATTCTCTTGGGACCGTTCAGTATTTCTAGGTTACCGTACATGTTACAGCATGGTTACATGCTGTTGTGTGCATTCTACTTAGCTTAATTCCGATTACGCTGGGCCTGTATGTAGGCTACGTGTTTGTGTTCACACGACCGTATTTCTAAGCGCATACATGTGTGCGTTTGTCAGAGCATTTAAAACCTGATAACAAAGCAGATCAAATCGCCTTAACGACGGTAGAATTTTCAGAAGTGGCGGCTTATAGCGTTTGTATGAAGCTTATATATAGGCCTACGTGTCGTCTGTACGATGCGTGTGAATGTGTAGGTTTTGCAGTCAACATCTACCACCTGTATGTATATGTGTACTGGTACATGCGTCATTCGAGGGGTGGGCACGACCATTTAATGATTTAGTTGAGTATCATTGATGTAAATCACAGTGATCTCGTGTTAACACGGTCGAGTACACAGTGCCTCGAATTATAAATCATTGTTAACGGTACATTAACGCTAAAAGATATCCGCTTATTCCTGGCTAAATAAAGAAGACAAAGTGTTTATTCAACGCTTATCAATGAGGAAAATATAAACAGGATCTACCCAATATCTAGGTGATATAATGATCCGTTATTTCTTACCATACAAACCCAAAAATGGGGAAAGTGTTTCGAATTAGATAATGGAAACTAATGCCATTTCCAGTGATACAAAGGGATATGCTTTCCCCACGGGTAAAGCCTCTATTCGGGTTGCTTTCATCGTAATTTTTTTGTCGTTGTGACGTTTGTATGCCTGGAATCTGGGATCGTGCTCAGAAGCTAAACAACATAAAACAACTTAAAATCAATCATTAAAAAAATATTAGCAGTATATACATAACTACAGTTAAAAAAACCTTTTGATAACAGAATAATCGTACAAACATTAGGCATAACACGTAAGAAACTAAACTAAGAAAAAAAAACTAAAAAAAAGACGAATTATTAAAAAAATACTAGGCCCATGAAAAACTTCAGAAGGTTGGAAATTAAAAAGTAGTGATGAAATATATCAAAGTATAGAAAATATAACAGAAACGATGAGAAAAAGAAGACTATTATTTCTTGGACAATTATATAAAATGGACGGCAATAGGTTAACAAAGCACTTCTTCAAATGACTGTGGGATAAGAAGTCAACATCAAGTTGGATTAAAGAAGTCCAAAAGGATTTAGAAAAAAATAATATACACGCAGAAGAAGCAATTGAAAGAGAAGTTTTTCGGGCAAAATTGTTAAAAATGGAAGGAGTCCAGGGTAGGAGAGAGAAAAAAGCAGGTTCAAAGTGGACTGAAGACAGTAAGAAGAGACAGAGTGAAAAGATGAAAGAATATTGGAGAAAAAGAAAAGAAGAACAAAGAATAAAGGATTGAAATTGGCATGTGGTCCTTAGATGGCCGATAAAAAAAGAATTCTTCTTTCCTGTGAGTGGCGGTTGAAGACCATGTTGAAAGACCTAGTAAGTAAAGGTTTTTTTAAACCGTAGTTATGTATATATTATTTCTTTTATGAATTTGCTAACTGCTATAATTTTTATTGTTCGACTAAGCTTTTCGTCATGACTGACATCTTCAGGTCTTAAACAACGTCTATCAACTGTACGTTGTAGGCTTTTATACTTTAGGCCCCTCCCCTTATGTCATCGCCCCTCCTATTCGTTCTAGCTGCTACCGCTCTTCACGGGAACTTTGTCTACATTTTTCCGTTAGGCATTTTTCTAACGTCCGTCAAATTGTTTTAAGAATCTCCCGTTAATTTCTTCATTCTTGACTTCATTCCCGTTAATTTCTTACGGATTTACCCGTAAGAAATCACCCATTGCTTAAAGATTTTAAAGAAACTTTCTACACTTCTGTCAGGAAACGACAAAGCACTACTGTTAGACCCTTTCTACATATTGGGAAAAGCCCCATACTGACCCGACTCTCAGTCTAAAAAACACAACGACTAGGCAACGTCGAGAACGGATTCACTGTTTCAACTGGTTCAGATTCTGGCAACTAGAACCGACAACCCGCATTCTACTGGTGGAACAGCGGTTTGTCTACCCCGAGCCAATCGGTAGGAGTTGTCGAGCTGGTTTCAGCTTTGTGATGCTACGATTCAAGATGATTTTTCAGAAAGCGAAGCGACGGCCAATATACTCAACCTAATCGGCCCGTTTTTGTTCTATAAAATAACAGATTGGTTGTCAATTTATTAATGTCATTACTGTTCTGTAATTCTATAATTCTTGTTCTATAATGTTGTTATGTATTACTCATCTAAAATTAGTATTCTCTGTCGATTCTTCTGGACTCCATTGCTTCTTACAGATCACATTAAACACATTAAAGTCTGCTACACCCTGCTACCGTACCGTGTTATACTTTGACAGTACATGTTCTGCTGTCTCGGAGTCGTAGCTGCACATTGTAGAATTTCACCTGAGGCACTTTATTCAGATTGATTTGCCGCAGCCCTTCTTACATCGCTTATTAAATTCATAATCTTGTAACCACATATAACCTAGGGTACTAACTGTGTATCTTTCTCGTAGGTTAGATAATATACAATGATAATATAGAAGCAAAGATGATGAAGAAAAATTACAAGAAGGAAAGGAACAACAACGATATAAACAGGAAGATGAAATTACTTTATGTAAAAACATAAACCATTTTCCATACATGTAACTTTTCATACAGGAGTAGTTTCTCTCCAAGATCCACGTACTCTTTTGATACCTTGTCGACTTGTCACGTCTTCAGTAAACGTCAGAAAGCGTAGAACTGGTCTAGATTCAGCGTGAGGTAACACAACTTCCTGGTACGGAAATATCGCTTGTACGAAAAAATGAACTTATGGAGAAGCACCCGTTATAGAGATGCTTATCTGCAAATACCTACAGAATTTTCAGTGTTGGCGGTGTGGGAAAGTAAATTTTCCACCTGCCTAAGCTACACACGATTAACGTGAAGAAAAATCAGGTGTCTCATTTGAAATACACCAATTACGCACAAAAAGTTCTTGGGCCGTCAGAGTGGCAGCCTATAAATCAGAGTTTCAGGTGTCTTGTTTGAACTAGGTTTATATAAATAACTATTACGTCAGCTACACATAAACAGACTGATTTTTCTTATTAACATTCAATATTATAAACAGATTTATTTGTGATGTGAAAACAGTACCTATTATCTCGGCGATGAACTAAAATGCTAAAGAAAGAGATACAAGAATTTAATTTATGTGACGTAAGTTAAAAAAAAGTAAATATGTATCTGATGATGTGTGGTACAATAAAACGAACACTAAGAAACAAAACAAGAAGTGACACTAAAATGAAGTTCTTCAAAGGAATGGCGATACCTGTTCTTATGTATGCTATTGAAACATGGACGATAACTGGGAAAGGAAAGAAACGTACACAAACCGCTGAAATGAATGTTTTAAGGCACGTGAATGGTTATCGTCTAAGGAATCGAATACGTAATGAACATATAGCGACCAAACTGGGTATATTCTCCATCAGTGATAAGATAGAAGAACGAACGCGGCAGTGGATGAAGCAGGTCTACAGAACGGACCACCAGAGGCTAGTAAAGCGCGCTGTAGACTACAAAACAGTTGGAAAAACAAAATCTGTGGGTAGGCCCTGGCAGAGATGACTGCAGTGAAGACGGAACAGGCTATAAGCCTACTACACCGTGAAGTGACGACGACGACAACGATTAACTTTAATCCACAGAAATCCCTCATTATTGCCGATCAACAAAGATATGAGGTGAAAAAACAGGATACAGGTGTTACCAGCTGTAGCTCTTAAAGTAGCACCTCCGTATATTCCATGGTGTTTCGAGTATAAGCACTGCGTTTAGTGTTTCAGGATCTACTGTTATAGCATTTGATCTACATGTGAGTAAGATCCTTTAAGTACACTCCTGTAACTTTCCATTGTTTTCTTTAACACTTAGTAAAGTCGGTAAAGTAAATATATCACCAAATTTAAACCTTAAAGGTATACCAGATTGTATTAAAAGAATTTGATATGTAAATTGCGTGAACATCTTATTTGTTCATCGTATCAACGTCTGCTTTTCCGACTGCCGATAAGATACGACGATATGACACAATTCGACGTGTAATTTCAGATCGCTCTATGCAGACATCACAGACAGTTCCAGTGAATTCCCAATTAGAAATCATTAGTAGTTGTATAAGTATGCACTGGTGACTGAAAACAATTTAATTGAAATCTAATTACTATATTAGTTGCAACGAGGAAGCAGCGTAGCGTGGTAAACTGATCGTATCAGCGCAGGCGCACCGATCGATCTGTAAATACTGATGAATTGACTACTATGCAGCTTTGCATTACAGTTTTAATTAACAGAAGATGTTTGTATTCGCGCGCTGCCTCACGTGCATAGGCTGATGAAATTAGTAGGCAAATCCAAGAAGAAATGTTTACACCTGTGAAGATCTGTTCTGATAGCACTTAACATTCCATTGGTTTTATTGTAAAATTGTTCACGCTACTCATTTACAACTTGTCCTGTCATCTCATCCAAATCACCTAGGAGTTTGATTTTCTAGAAAATTCTTTAGAGATAATTATATTTTTTTCTTTAAATTATAATATCTGACGATTACGTTAGGAAATACCAGGCAAAGCGGTCTCCTATCATTTTGCGTAGGCACAATGTTAGATCTGTGTCTATACACAGATATTTTATTACTATGTAAATGTCTTCTTCTTCTTCTTCTTCTTCTTCTTCTTCTTCTTCTTCTTCTTCTTCTTCTTCTTCTTCTTCCCCAACAAGGATTAGGCCTTGGTTACCTGCTCCGCCTTCATGGGATTTATTCCCATCTTCTCTTTGGTCTCTCTACGCTTCTTCCTCCAGCTTTTGGTAGTCTTCGATCATCCATACGCTCCAGGTGGTCCCTACAGTTCCTTCTTCGCAAATCTAAACTCTATCGAAATGTGAAAACTGAAAGAAATCTAAATTTTCCGTAAAAACTACTGGCGGTTGCATAGTGGCTACTCGTCTTCTGTAAAGACACGTCTAGTCTGGGCAGAATTTTTACCATCCATCCATCCACACGCCATATTTGAATTGAATGTGAGGTTAACCCTTTTAACTTAACCTTTGGTGGGAATGTTTATAGGTTCTCAAATATTATAAATATATAAGCCCTACAGTTTAATCCAGTCCCGAAATGCCGAGGGGATCCACTATGTTTCGCACTGAAGCCATAAGCTGATTTTTCGTTACTTGGAAAGCGGCGAAAGTTAGCCTGAACATCAAATATATGTATGCAAGATTGTATATTTGTATGCAACAAACAATGTAGTGTAGTGGTCCATTTTCCCACCCACGTCACTCTCCGTGAGTTTAATGGAATTCTTCTTCTTCTTCTTCTTCTTCTTCTTCTTCTTCTTCTTCTTCTTCTTCTTCTTCTTCTTCTTCTTCTTCTTCTTCTTCTTCTTCTTCTTCTACACTTCAGGAATTAAGCAATGTACCTCTTCCGTCTTCACATTATCCGATCAATTTCTTTCTTGGCCTTCCTCCATTCCTTCTTCCAGAAGGCTTGTACTTCTTTGCAATTACCGGTATTCTATCTTCATCCATGCGATTAAAATGCTGTCTCCATTTTCCCCCGATATTCTTTAATTTTCCCACTTAGATTATGTATATTTAATTCTTCCCGTATATCTTCACTTCTTATATCATCCCTTCTCGTGCATCCTTTAACCCTTCTCAAAAATGTCAACTCTGCTGATTGTATGTTGCGTTTTTCTCTTTTCTCTGTAACCTAGTAGTCACTGCCATGTAATAGCACTGGAACAGCCATTGTTTTGTAGAATTTTAATTTTGTCCCACGTCTCCTTTTATTTTTCGGGGTACTACTTATAGTCAATGAAATACTAAAATTATAAATGAGTAAAGAAGTCACCGGTGTCGTTGGTCGTGTGGTTAATAAGCATCTACAACGCTTACAGAAATGTAGCTGGAAATATTAAAATAGTAGGATTGGCGAAACCAGAGCAATTATAATAAAAGCAGGCATGGCCGGCGGCAAAGTGACAAGTAGGATTATAACATACGAAGTGAGGTCATATTCGTTGAGCTGGACAACTACTACAATATGAACACAGAACAGTATGTATGATGGGCAATTAGCCTACTTGTAGAGTTTATATTTTAACCATTAGTAACTGTCTATCGAGATGTCCAACAAAACATCGAGTCCTACAAAACAAACACGCGTTCGTATATAACACGTGTTATTTGCTATCAGTTTAGAATTTTTATCAGTTTGTTTATGGTATTTGTTAAATATTTGGTTTCAGCAATCTGTAATATATTAGTGCCTAATTGTACCTTTTTTATCAAAGGAATTTTGTCATAAATATACATTTCTCAAAACAAAGGCGTTATCGTACAACGCTTTAAGTAAATGAATCTGTGAGTTATAAAGGAAAATTTTGTATCCCTTCTTTTCTAGGAAAAAGGAACTTCGCCGTTCATATAACGTATTTCTCTTTTTCTTGTGTCATTCATTTGGGAAATAGTGAGAAGCCATATTGTAAATTTATAAAACATTCTTTTAGTTGGTCATAAAGTGTGCTTTTAAAATTTCTTTTAAAATTTTCATCCTTTGAAAATCTTTTTTCTTCCACGTGATGCAACAGCCTCACTCGTGGACTATCCCTAGAATATCACCCATCAACGTTTACATCAAGTACGCATTACGAATTGCTGTAGCTAGATGATTTTTTTTCTAATGAAGGATGAATTTTTCTTCCTTTCAGTGATTTTTTTTTCTTTTAGTAAGCTTCAAAAAACCAGTACGCATTGTTTTACTTCTCAATAAGCATTGTTCACCACCTACCTTCACGTACATTTCTTTTCCAGCATTATGCCTTTAAAGTGTTTAATCTATCCTCGATTCCCCCATTTATTTTCCAGGTCATAAATTCTCATAATCCTTTAAAATACTTTAGATTTATTTCGTTATTTTGAGCGCTTCTTTTTTATGATTTGGAGCTTCTTCTTTTTCTTATACGCCTCTGCTACATTATTTTTATTTTTCAATAAATTAAATAGAAATAAAACAAATTGTAAAACTATTGGAACTGCTGCACTTAATTAACTTGATTTATATGAGAATATAATAATGTTTAACGTCGAAGAAAAATGAAACTTGAAGTAAATCACTTTTACACGTTGTATGGTGAAATGTCTAAAACCCGTCTCCGATATTTCAGATCTTTGAAATCTTTATATCGGCACCGTCCGCATGAACTCAAGTACTCTAGAAAAGAAACTAGTTATGCATTTGTGACGAGTATTGAAAACACTTGCATATGATCTAGTACAGGTCGCTTAGTATGATCTCAGGGTAACTACACGTCTGAGAATTTTTGCGATTTTCCTCGGATTACAATTACGTACAGAAATATGTGTAGGATTGATTAAAGGCTCAGGGCCTTATTATACTGGGCCAATCGAATAGCTCGCACGCGCGACAGCAATACACGTAGCCATATGGAACTTATTATACTAGGCCACCGCGGAAGCTAGGGGTGGCGTCTATCGCGCGGGCTAGCGACTCCAGACGCCCACCGTCGCTACCGATGGCTCACCCGCGCGTCTGTCGCGCCGGTAGTGGGCCGTTGTTTTTTGTAGAGCTTATTATACTGGGCCACTGATGCGCGCCACAGTCGCGTCCCCACCCTCGACATGGACTCAGTATTCCCTTTGGCGTTGTATGAGCAGGTGGTTTGTTTACAAGTTCTCGTTCACAATGGCGAAAAAAGGAACCCCAGAGAGGGTAGTTAAAATTCTTGATACACTCAGTGTCGAAGATTTTTTAAGCTATATTGAAGCATCTAAATGGGATTCAACTAAACCGGAATACTCTAACAATGTCGAGACTGAAAAATCATGGCGAAACGTCTGCGTTAAGCTTGACCCAGACTTCGAATCGAGACCACAAACTTGACGACGACATCTCACATACTGAGTGAAGGAGTAGCCAACCCATGCCACCGCGTAAGCTAGGCCAGGCCACAGTGGTGGCTTACCCGAGCGTCTAGTCTGTCGCGCGCGCGAGGTACCCGAGTGGCCCAGTATAATAAGGTCCTAAGACGTTTAAACTCGGATAACGGATGGCTGCTTATAAAGTTTGAGAAGATTAAACTATTACTTTAAAGAATCAAAACTTGATACCTTACTGTTTTGTCTATGAATGTGATTACCTTCTTAATTATCATCTTCATCATCATCACCTTCTTCTTCTTCTTCTTCTTCTTCTTCTTCTTCTTCTTCTTCTTCTTCTTCTTCTTCTTCTTCTTCTTCTTCTTCTTCTTCGTCTTCGTCTTCGTCTTCGTCTTCGTCTTCGTCTTCGTCTTCGTCTTCGTCTTCGTCTTCTTCTTCTTCTTCTTCTTCTTCCCTCTCTAACCATTAGACTCGCAGACTGCTGAGTTCCCTGGCCGTTATACAACTCACGTTCCACCACCGCCAGAGAGGAATCAGCTATCCTGTAACCACGCGCGGTGGCGACCCGAACGGTGAATATGGAGTTGTGTCTAGTGTAAGTGCCAGACAAGACTGCTGTATTATTTCCCCAACGACAGGGATAGACAGACAGACCAAATCGTGACCTTGACTTGATCCAACGACCCTCAGCACAGCCGTTCCGATTGTGAGTCGCAAACTAAACCAACAAGCCGACCCGCGCAACGGTTATTGGCTTAATCATGGTAGCAAACTTTTACTATAATCTTAGTAAGTTAACCTCGTTGTCATGGATTAGCAAACCCGCTCACTACCATTTACTTTTACAGAACCGTTCTGGGCAATTTCTTAAAATAAATTACTGAACGTTTGGTGACAAAGAATCGAGATGCACAGTGGTCTACGAACCCCAACATGCTTCGTAACTTATATTAGTTTCGTAATCATAGTCGCAGTCGCAAACGTGTTACCAAGTAATTAAATCATCATCATCTTCATCTTTACAACAACGCATAGGCAAGGTGCTGCCTGTTTCGTCTTAAAAAATCCTCCACCTACCTCTTCCTGGATCTACCCACACACTTGTATCTTACAGTTTCGTATTTTCAGACTTGTTTGGACAGTCTGGAATCTAGCATCATTTCTCCACCGTTGTTTGTAATCTTTTAATTTTTCATTCAAGTTAATAGCTTGTAACTCTTTTCTTATGGCCTCATCTCATATACTGTCAAGTTTAGAACACATTTTAACTCCTCTTAAACTATTTCCGAGGCCTGTATTTTACTGTCTCCTTTTTTGGTTGCTGCCCATATTTCACACACATAGGACAGTACAGTATCATATTTTGTAAAACTGTAATTTTGTATCTCTAAACATATTGTTTATAAAAATACGGTTGATCGTCCCACGGATCGTCTGGAACTTACCAACTTAACATCAGTGTTATAATTCCTATTATAGTCAATATCGTTACCCAAATAATTAGCTACAACATCATAATAGAAATCTGCTTATGGTGCTAGTTGTTACAGTGGTAGGCCCTGAAAATAAATAAACAACTGATTTTAGAGAAGCAATAGACAACTGTTACACAGAATCACGAGTGTGATAAAGATGATTCAAAGCAGATTTACTTCTTGTTTACTGTATTTGTACGTCAGAAAATGCTAAAAATGTTTTTTTTTTATTTTGTGTATCAGCCATCTAAGGACCACGTGCCAATTACAATTCTTTATGCTTTGTTCTTTTCTTTTTCTCCAATGTTCTTTCATCTTTTCACTGTGTCTCTTCTTCCTGTCTTCAGTCCACTTTGAACCTGCGTTTTTCTTTCTCCTACTCTGGACTCCTTCCATTTTTAACACGTTTGCCCGAAAAACTTCTCTTTCAATTGCTTCTTCTGCGTGTATATTATTTTTTTCTAAATTTGTTTGGACTTGTTTAATCCAACTTGATGTTGACTTCTTCCCCCACAGATATTTTAAGATTGCTTTGTTAACCTGTTGTCGTCCATTCTATACAAATGTCAAAAAATAATAGTCTTTTTTTCTCATTGCTTTTGTTATATTTTCTATACTTAGATATATTTCATCATTACTTCTTAATTTCCAACCTTCTGAAGTTTTTCGTGGGCCTAATATTAATTCGTCTTTCCAATATTTGTAGTTTGCCTGAATTATAATTTAATGTTAGACATTCACTTGCATGTAGGTATTCTGGTTTCACTACTATACTGTAATGCCTTATTTTCGCATTTTTAGACATGCACTTTTTATTGTAAAAATCTTTATTATACCATATGCCCTTTCCATCTTATGAATCCTTTCTTCTATAGCAGACTTTGAAACCATTCTCTTGAATTATTTCTCCGAGATACTTAAATTTTCGAACACTCTCTATACGACTAATATCTGTTAGCAGAATTTTTGGTGCATTTTTATGTTCGTGAGAAATTTGGATTTTTCTTCAGAAATTCTTAAGCCTGTTCTCCTGGCTATGTCGTCTAAAAAAATTAAGGAATAATTCCAAATGTTTAGTACCAAGTCACGTGTTGTTCAATCAAATATATTGCAACTTACCGTCTGCGGCTTCTAGAATTTTTTTAGAAGTCTGCGGCTTCTAGAATACCGTCTGCGGTATTCATATTGTTTTAAATTATTTATTTCATGTTGGATTTTAATATTTTAATTAATTGACAAATGTATCAACTTAAATGGTACACGATTATTTTAAGTTCTGATGATGGGACAAGTATCCCGAAACATGTCAACTTTGTGAAGACGTTGTTTCTACAAGCCGCAGACGGTAAGTTGCAATATATTTGATTAAAAAAATTAACTTGTGTTACTGCAGATGTCAGACGTTCAGAAAGCATAGCAAAGTCATCTGCGAATGCCAAACAGTTTATTTCAATACGTTTGTTCCTTATAAAAATATTTTATTATTACGTAACAGTCAGATACTCGTAGCGCACTCAGTCTTATTAACACAGAACCGCTGTGATTTACACCTTATTACCTACTGAGTTTCATCAGCAAACAGTTACGTCCAGCCCGGTAATAACATACGTACCCGTCACACATACACGTAGACTTGGCCCGTATTGATTGCTGTGTGTGCACACACATAGACTAAATGCAACACTGTACAGCCGCCAATACTGATAGGTCGGTCGTCAATAACAGGATTTGATCCGGATTGTTCGTGAAACCAGCTGTGTCAGTCTGGCCTGACAGTACACACACATCCGAAATTGCCCATTACAGTACGCATCCGCAATAATAATTATTGTGGGTCAGAATTGTTATACGACACTAACAGATTTAATTTAATTGAATAATAATACTAATTTTTACTAGACTAGTTTATTAATTCTAGTCTAATTTACTAGTTTACTAATAATACTAATAATTTGTCCCACTAGTCAAATTATTTTAAACTTTAGAAAATAGTGGAATTTAACCCATATACGTAGGAAGTGTACATAACATCTACAAAAACGTTCAAGCCAGAGTGAAAATACGACGAGAAGTGTCCGAGTCGTTTAATGTTAGTAAGGGACGGAAACAAGGATGTTGTTTGTCTCCCACTTTATTTAAATTATATATATATATATATATATATATATACAAGGAGCACTGGAGACTAGGAAAAACAAGTGCAGCAGAATGGGAATAAAATTACAAGTGTTTATACACTCTTTTATTCGCAGATGATCAAGTGGTGATAGCCAATATATATAATACGAAGATTTCGTATTTCAACTATCTTGGGGTGACATTACTTATGATAAAGATAGAGATATAGAAAATAAAGTTACGAATTTAACAAGAATGTGCGGAACGATTTGGAGAACGTTGGGAAATAAAGAAAAATGCTGCTCAAGTGTCCTATTAAATATCTTAACCATCCCGTCCGACTGAGGATGCAGAGGCGTTGTCCTGGTCTTTCAAATTCCGAGTAGACGGCATAATTCTTTAAACACTCCTGATTCGAAATTTCTCCCTTGATCCGTATGGATTTCCATAGGGGCTCCTAACGGCAACAGAAGTTGTGAACTAACTGCTTTGCCACAGTGGTAACCTCCTGATTTGGAATTGTGTAGGCTTCCACCCACTTAGTAAAGTAGTCACCTACAACCATGATGTACCGGTTTCCATCGTCAGTAACTGGGAATGGTCCAGACTGGGAAGGACCCTATACTGTGAAAAAAATTATCAACGATGTCGTTTATAGGATTCAACAGGAAGGACAGCGGAAGTTCAAGGTCGTCCGCCTAGATCGCCTGGCTAAGTACTACTTCAGAGACGGTTTGCCAGTTCGGGACGAACAGGCTTAAGGAGGGGAAGATGTTACGAGATCACAGAACAATCTACGTGTTTGTCGAATGTGCCAGAAGAATCTCGCTGCACTTTACTTCGGGAAACTATCAACTGCATGACCACGTCTCGTCCATTTGCACTTTCCCAAGCCATTTTCAGCAATCCGTTTTCTAAGGTGAGAGATTCCCATTGTGCCCAAGACTGTATCGCCAACGCGAAGTAACGGATAGTAGTCTTTCTTTGTAACATCATTTAACCTCCGGTAGTCTACGCAGAAACGCAATCCACCATCCTTCTTCGCTACCAGCACTACAGGAGAAGACCAAGCATTTGACGAAGGTTCGATTACTCCCTCTGTCAACATGTCCTGTACTAACCGAGACATTTCCTCTTGTTTAGATAATGGGGGCCTTCGAGGAGGTTGACGTATCGGTGTTGTGTCTCCGGTATTGATGCGATGTTGCACAAGAGAGGTTCTTCCCAGTGACTGTCCCCGAACTTCAAAACAATCTTTGAATTCGTGTAAAAACTGTCTGATATCTTTTACCTCACCACTTGAGAGGTCGTCAGAAGATCTGTTGAATAATGCTTGCAGTTCCTCTGGTAATTTAGAATTATCCGTATCACTGGATCTTCGTTGCGTCATTCCGGCTACCCAGGCTGCAATGGAGCGTATTACTTTGTAAAGTGATAGCTTGTTCCAAAATATACGCCACTCTAATAGGTACATTTCCGGTTTCGTCAGGTTTTACTAAACTTCTGGCAATTAGTATGCCCGATGTGCTGACTACCTGGGGTTCGAATATAGAGCACTGGTTGCCCCTAGTATCTACCTCGGTTCTAACCATGATGATCTCTTCGGAGTTTGGGAGGAACAGTTACGGCCACTTGGTTTATGACGTCCATCGATTTTTCTGCTGTCGTCATTGTTGATAGCATTACCTCTTTGCCTCCGATTCTCAAGACATTGTTTTTGAAGTCGACTATGAATCCGTATGCGTTCATGACGTCCACACCAAGAATTGCTTCATCCACAATGTCTGCAACAAGTACTTGATGATTAAACTCAAGTCGACCGAGGCGTAGGTGTATCTCCACTTTTCCATACACTTTTACAGGCCGTCCAGTAGCTGTTCGCAAGCTGCAAGAGCACCAGATGGGCTTGAGAGTTTTCACCACGTCGGGGCGCACAATAGAAACTGTTGCGCCTGTGTCAACTGTAATCGAGGTTGGCCTTTCTTGAACAAATCCGGTAACTACCAAGCTCCCGCTGTTTTTCTGAAGTGTAGAAATTGCGTATTGTCTAGCGGATTCGTTCCTCCAGTTAGTCAACACACAGTTGTACCGACTATTGCTCGTTTCCCTGCTGCTGAATTCTAACCCGACAATCTCGTTGTAGATGTCCAGGTTTCCCACATCTATAACACTTCTGTCTTCCATCCTTTCTTATTTTATTCTGTGGCACCGACCGTCGAGTCTCTGTTCCCTGTTCTTCTCTCTCATCGTCTGTGCCGTCGCGATCTTTTAGCGCGTGCACTTTATGACTTGTCCAATCAGACGCTGATTTGGCGACCTCAAATTGCAAAGCATGCACCAGGGCGTCCGCACTGTTCTGGTGTCTCGTCATTCGTAACACTTGGTGTAGTTCGTTATCTCGGACACCGGCACTAAATGCCTGCATCGCAAAACTCGTTCGAAAATCTTCTGGCGCTTCAGGATAGGCTAGTCTAATTAGTCTGTCGATACTTGCTTCAAACTCTTGAAGGCTCTCCCCGGCATGCTGTCGCCTTACTCTCAACTAGGTGCAGTACACATCTCGCAACTGTATCACCATACCGTAATTCTAAAGCTTTTATCAACTCGGCATAGATGTTCTTGCTGTCAGGTGGCACTTTCTGTAGTAGCTCGGCCGCGGGTCCTTTTAATGCCAGAACGGGTGAGACTGCCTTGTCTTTCTCTGTCCAATTATTTGCGCATGCAGCAGCTTCAAATTGGCGGAGGTACGTTGCCCAGTGACTGCTTCCGTCAAAGGTTCTGCAGGCAAAGTGACGTTCTCTATTAACTTATTTTCTGCGTCTTTTTCTGTCTTTATCATTGGTACAGTCTGTTCACAAAGTTGATTTGGTTGTAACTTCAGGCACTGCTCGACTTCATTTTTAATCTGCTCTTTTATATTTGTAATCGAGTCTTCTATTTTTGTTGACATAGCTTTTTCCACACTCGTGACTGACTTTTCTACTTCAACTATTTTATTAGACATCGATATTTCAACACTCGACACAGATTTTTCTACTTCAGCTATATTTTTAGTGTCATTGGTTCTTGTACCTCTGATATTTTAGTTACTTGTTTATTAAGCTCACATTGTAGGAGACCCAATTCTGCGGTACTGAGTTCTTGCAACTGTTTCTGCATAGCTTCAAACAGAGGTTCCGTTTTATCTGATTCGTGCTTACGTTTTTCACCCTATCGTTTTTCTGCTTCTTCCGCCTCCTGTCTGCGTTTTACATCCAGTCGTTTTTCTGCTTCTTCCGCCTCCTGTCGTTGCTCTGTCTGCAACAGCAGTGCATGGAAATTTTCCATCATCTGACTAGCATCCATTGTTTTCGGATTAAATACGAATTACCCTCGTCTTGTACAAAGTGTCCACTGTTTCCACTGTTAACCGTTCTATCCCAGTTTTGACACCACTGTTACGACGGTCAACTTGATCGTCGTAGGTACAGTGGAAACAAAATAAGTACAAGATACCAATTAAGTCACTATCACCAGCTTTAATTTTTACAGTTAAACAGTTCGTAATTAACAACACAGTCTCCTACAACAAATCAAATAAAAATTGTTCACACGCAATAAAATGTCACTAATATTAAACACATTTGTATTACAATTATACCGCCCGATTATAAAACGCAACACTTCACTAATAACCACTTGAACGTACGCAGTAATTTCGCCCGATAATAACTCTAACTGCACTGTAAATATATCGCAGCTATACTGAAACTTAAGGCCGCTGCCGCCATGTTTCCTCAAGACCAGAACGTTCCAAATTGCGTCTTAGCGGCAGTGTGAACTACGTAATTAATTGCGGCCTTGACACAGTCCGCGCGGCTGGCAGCTTCGAGAAAACTCTCGCGAATGCGTCTAGAGTCACATACACCACGCACATTAGAGCGAGATTCTTCTGGGACATTCGACAAACACGTAGATTGTTCTGTGATGTCGTAACGATATATTCCTTATAATCGTCTGGTTGAATATCATAAATCTATAATGAATTAAAAATATAATGCACTATATAACAGTGCATATTAGTGAACACTATATAATGCAGAGCTATAGTGTTCACCTAAACAATCTAAAATTATTACACTAAAGCAATAAATGTAACCTCTGAATCTATTGGAGATAGTAAGATTTAAAAAGTTGAAAAACAAATAATGTAAAACTTTACCAAAATAAACGTAGATTTTGCAGTATCTCCATATAAATAGAATCAATATTTTAAAAATGTTTTTATTTATTCTTACATTTGTAATATAAATGTTTGCATATATATTTGTTTAATTGTAGATTACACATATTTTGACTTGTAAATTGCTTTCTGTAAATTGACTTGGACACAGAAGCAACCTATATTACGTATAATTATCTAGTAACTGCACTTTGATTTGTTCCAAACTGTAAGAAGACAGTTAATCAACAAAGTTTTGTTACTGGTTATAATCAAAATAGAAAATACAATACAATACTGTTGTACACCGCTATAGGAAACATTCCCAATTAGCGCTATCAAGCTACGTAGCATCATCGTCAGATCAAAAATATACAATCATTGTATGTTTACGATTTCATGATAACCTGTGAAGGTTGAAAGCTCTAATCTGGAATTTTTTGGTAGTGGTGTGCAACAGTTTTCAATTTCTGTTTTACTAAGACAATCTCAACCTTTGCTCACTAACTGTTTACCGTTTACCAGAGTTTTTGCAATCGTTCCTTTGTCATACACTACCTCCATCCTCTAATGCTGTTGTTGCATTTACTCCATTCCCTCAGTTCAAATATACCTCTGAAGCTGCCGCACCTGATGAAACTGTCAGGAATAATAATAAAGAAATGTACAAAACTAAACCAAGTGTCCATTTATTATATTCAAACTCTTTGAAACTGAATAACACAATCAACTTTTCCTTTTATCTGTCACAGTTTTGTCAATCTGAAATAAGAAAATTGTCCACTGATTCAATACATCCGGTTTTTTAAGATGAAACACTGATAGGCCTAAACATATTTGACGTTAAATATGTGTGTAATAGTATTCGGTGTCAATAATCTATAACAACTTCCTCGATTTTGTTGTCCATGACGTGTCCGTTGATCAACTAGTTACAATATAAATATATGTAATTTTTTATTGGTAAGAATGTAAATCTTTTGCTAACCGTTTTCGCTTCGTCAAACAATCTCTGACGAAGGTTGTAATAAGCGAGAACTAGTTCAGGCTACAAGGTAAAAGTTTTAGATTTTACCAATAAAAATTGATGCTCCAAATCAGTAATGATATATTTATAATTAGTTCTACAACAACTTTACAAACCAATTAAAATTTACTTTATCTTTTCCTCATGTTGTGCATACTAACAGAAGCCTGTAGATAGGATTCTCTTTTAGGCTTATTGAGACCTGCTGACGGCAAAATCGTCGGTTAAGTTGCAGTCGGATTGTGTCAAAAGATTTGAAGGCAATGCATTTTTCAGATTCGCGAAAACGCGAGACATATTACAACGTGCAAGGAATATAACGTGTTCGCATGAATCATATTGCGTGTCAGTTCTTATTTAATGGGAGAGATGATACTGGGGAATAGGAAAATGGGAGTTCTGTTTATATAGGTGATATAGGGAATTCTATACACGTAGCATGCTGTGAAGTAATTTATTTAAAAAATTCACATTGGTGAGAATATTTCTATCTTGTATTTTTTTCAGCAAATTATACATCGTGGATTATTGAATAATCGTTAAATAATGAAAAACCTTAAAACCTGTGTGCTGTAGTAAAAATTATTGGATGTTTGTGGAATATCTAAATAGTGTCTCTAATATGTAATGATTTTTCCTAAGATGTCTCCTTCTACCAACCAATGTGTTGTATTGAAATTTTTTTTTGTAACTCCAGACTTATTGTTTATGGGTGTTCTGTTTTCAGTTCCAGGTCAGTTTCTTGCTACTACCTATATTTAAATCACAATAACATTTTTAATGATTTCCATCTTTGCCAGCTCACTTTTCTTTCCAATCCATCAATTTATAGTATACTCAAATTTAGAAAATATGTATTATATTTTTTGTTGCATGTTCAGTTTCAGTTGTAGAAGTATGTAATGTAAAATATAGATTTAATATTAACTATAAAATAAATAAATAAAAAACTTAATCACGTCAATATATTAAGGTAAACACTTATTTGATATTGGAGCGAGTTAAATGTTTCGTTTAAATCGTTACAAGTAGTTCCACGTACATTACAATAAATATCAATCTTACTTAATTTTTTCATGTTAAATATAGAAATAAGAGTAAATTTTGTTTATTATCATTGCGTTTGAGAGCAAATTAATGTTTATTTAAGAGAATGTTGCCTTTGGGATGTGCCCAATTACATGCAACAATATCAACCCAAACAAAGTGTGGCAGCTTATAAATTACCCGGCCGGCTACTGTCCTATTGTTGTCGCGTGGACATTTATTACATTATATAGAGTTGAGATGGAAGTGATAATAATACGTTGTTATTGTGTACGGCGTGCATCACTAACGGTTCGCACCAATCGTAGTAGCTTCACTAATCATTCCGACAGCCAGTCTACAACGGTATGTAGATCGCTTACGCTGATTGGCAATCACGATTGCCGTGTGGCTGCTTTGTAAACCAAGGGCCGTGTATTGAACTAACGAAAATAATGCATACGCCGTATCAGCGATCTGCCAGATAAGTACAATTCACATGCGCCAGTAATTGGAAGATCATGATAATTGGTAATGGTTTTTGTTTTTACACAATAAAGTTAGTTATTTGGTCACGTCATAAAAGAGAATTGAGTCAAAAAGATAATTTTACAGACATAACATCACGGTGTTTAAATTCCAATTGAAGTACATACAAGAACTACATTATTACATACTCCAATTGTACTTATCTATCTGCCCCCCCCTTCAATGTTATGTTAGACCGGAATCTTTTCAAACTCTCCTTTTATATCCAGATCTGCAAACTAGGCAACAATTTACAAAAAATATAATATTCTTTCTCATAGTCATTAGAAAGTCTACAAACCTGGTTAAGTCTTAATCAGAAATAAACATCAGTTCTGACTTTCGAAACCGTCTTCCATTTCGAAATGAGTCTCCTATACAGTTTGACAAGATCTCACCTTATCATCTGTGGTCCACTTACTCTTCTCTTGGCGTATAGCTTCTGAAAGAAGGGACGCTTTAAATAATTACAGAGATATAACCGTACAACTACCAAGCCGATCACATTGTGAAACATTCCCGTTTTGCTGCGTTATTATCCTTCAGGAAAATCAAAATAGATACTTATGAAATAACTACCCAAGTCTGCCGTACAGAACTAGTTTTTGTACGCCTCTCAACGCCTCTCAAAAATATTGAAGAGTATATTCGTTTAACAATTTTTTTCTCCCTAGAAGCTTATTGATAGGCAAGTACTTTGATTTTTTCTGATTTACACCTCGCGCATACCTAACATAAATTTCTGTTTCTCTCAGAAGTTAAACAGGCTCTTATACATTTCCTTAGCGCTTCAGCGTCTGTTGAACGGGAGGTCAAGCATCTTCACAACTTGTCAATTTGCGTGATCAGTAAGCTAATTGAGATACTACGGCCCAGCGTATTGTTCAAACGCTGTTATTTCCAAGTACAGATGTTAGTCTCTATGGAGGACTTAGTCTGGGACTGTTAGCGGACCTCAACAGCCGTTCTTAGAAGTTTGGAACGAAAGCAGTATACCTTCGTGATATTCCAGTCACTAGCAGATCCTCTGAGATGCACTTTATATTCTCTCGTACATTTTAAAATTATTTCATAAAGTAAGACTTTATTTGTTACGGACAAGGAGACGCGGAACCCTTGAGTCAGTTTATTTTACTACATGTATGTCAACCCAACCTGTAGTGTCCTGTGACATAAGTAAATTTCCACCTTAAATGCTACTTATTCAAGAGAATCACTAGATATTGAACATTATTTTGGGAAAAAGAAACATCCATTTCTTGCGTCTGGAAATCATGTGTTTCTCTAGAGCATAAAGGTAATTTTTTTTAATGTGGTGTTGGCTCAATAGGCTACTCAGTCTCCCACAATATTTTCAGTACGTTGTAGTAGTACTGAAGTACACAATCTAAAGAGTCAGAATGATTCATCATTGTCGCAGTCACTCATTGTAGAACGTCTACTTTGTTTATTTAATGACATTATGGTAACTTCAGACGTACAACATTCACATAAAGCAAGAATCGTTCAACCCATTGCAGCCACTTGCTGTCTACTGACGAAGAAAAGTTGTGAAGCGATTGTATACATCACTGTAAATACAGAAGTGAATTGTACAAATATGAATGGTGTCTGGGAACAATTTAGTCGCGATCCAATTACCACATACAGTTACAGTGAGGAAGCAACGAAGCGTGGCAACTGATCGAATCAAAGCAGATGAATCGATTGCTTTGTAACTGCCGTTGAATTGAATACTGTGCGGCTGCTCATTATAGTTTTAATTGACGAACGTCGGTTTGGGTCGGAGCACGTGTTGCCTCGTGTGTGAGATTCACATCAGACGATTTGTTTTTTACAAATTACCTGCAGGAGACATTTCACTCTGAGATTTAGGCTCTGGTTGTCTAGACATTTCATTCTTAGGCTTAGGCTTTGATATTCTACAATACTGACAAATATGTAAAATTTTCCTTCTTTTTTACGATTCACACCCACGCGCAGCCGGTTACCAAGGGAACGTTATCTCGCGTAGGTCACTTCTTACCAATAGGTGTCAGCGTGCGTATACCCCAAAATTACGCAAGATCATTATGTGTATTCGATACCGGTCGTCACCTACCGCTGTCTTGGTCGGTGGATGTCGCAATGCATAAAAAAATATATGTAAAGTGTGCTCCCCAGAAGATTTCCGACAAACGGCCAAATTCTCCAGTCGATTCTGTCCACTCTTGCTGAGATGCGGATTCAAAAACATTCAACACTAAAGGACCAAGTGGTGAGAAATGCCAAAACTGATCGATTTTTCCGTCCGTGTGCAACAAGTGTGCACGAAATGTTATACACAGAACCTGTATACAATTCTTGTGCCGTTTGTACAACACTGCCATATAACACTATTGGCTTAGTTATACACACAGAACGGTGTTTTGATGCTGATTATTTTGTCACACATTTTCTATTTAAGACAGACATAAATACACCTTTAAATGCAGAATATTAATGACACTGTTTTCCCATATAAGCTCTTGGTTACGGGGAGTACCTAAGATATTCTACAAAGTTATGGCACTCCCTGTACTGTCCTATGGGAAACAGGCAACACCTTGCCTATACCCTGTGGTGAAGATGATGATGATGGTGTTGTAGTTACTTAGTTATACGCTTGCGACTATGATTACGAAACAAATATAGCAATATAGCAGATTTCTACTATAATGTTGTAGTTAATTATCTGGGAAATGATATTGGTTATAATATAAATTATGACTCTGATGTTAAGTTAGGTAAGCTCCAGACGATCTGTGGGACAATCAACCGTATTTTTAGAAACAAGGTACGTCGAGATATAAAATTAAAGTTTTACAAAGTATGACAGTCCTTGTACTGTCCTATGTGTATGGACAGCAGCAAAAAAAACAAGACAGTAAAATACAGGCCTCGGAAATAGTTTAAGAGGAGTTAGAAGGTGTTCTAAACGTGACCGTATTGAGAATGAGCCCATAAGAGAAGAGTTACAAGTTTTTACTTGAATGAAAATTAAAAGATTCCAAACAGCGGTGGGAAGAACACAAAGAAAGAATTTCAGACTCCAGATTGATAAAGCAAGTCTGGAAGTACAGACCTGTAGGACACACGTGTGTGGCTAGACCCAGGAAAAGATGGCTAGCGGATCTTTGAAGGCGGAACAGGCAGCCTTTGCCTATGCCGTGTTGTGAGGATGAAGATGACATTAATATATGAGGATGTGAACATAAGGTAAACAGATGTTAAGTTTAAAAAAACAGACGAAGGAAACGAGTGTAAATAGGAATCAAGAAAACCATGTGGAACGACCATATTTAATTAGTGTATTTTTGTGTAAAACTATATTTGATAATTAAAACCATAGTTTTTGTATATTTAATACTTAAAATAATTAACAATTTCAGATTCCTTTTTTGAAAATACTTTTGTTTTATTACAATACCAAAATTTTGACCGACACTGCTCCTAGAATTCTAAGCGTTGTTTGTTTGCAATTGGTTTTTTCTTTAATATAGCAACTATCAGTTCAAAATAATATTTTACATCATACGCTTCATACATAAAAAAATCTCGTTTTTTCACAATTTTTGTGGTTTCCAATTCTTTTCTTTGGAGGTGGGATTTTTTCATCCTTTCTTATCTCCATACATATATATCTACTGATAAGTACGTCCATAGAATATAGTTTTTTAATAAATATATTCCAACGTTACAAGTATTTCAAAAATTCACACAAATACATTACCATGTACTCAACGCAACTATCAAGTGTATTATACCGTCCAGGTCTCAGGATTTTTTTTTTTATTCTCGTTGCGTCAAGTATACGTAGTTGCAGAATAATTAAATAATTTTCAAATAGGAGTGAGATGTTGTTGACATGAAATAATTAATTATAACCGTTTCAAAATAATCATTTTATGATTTATTAATATTAATAGAAAATATACAAATATTAAAAAATTCGAATCTTAGATAAATAAAAATATTTATCTTTTATAAGTTTACACAAATACAATGTAACTTTCTATGCTGTTCATGACATATAAAATAAACAACCATATAATCTTACTAGCTAAACAGACATGTTAAACAAATTATGTAAAGCTTTTTATTTCAGTGTGTCTGACTTTGACTTAATTTTTAAATAATACCAACTCATTTACAAACAAAAATAATATTCAATCTTAAGAATAAAATTAATTGTTACAATAAACAAAACAGAAAATATAACAGTTACTTCCAACCTATTATTTATTTCTATTAACAAACCCAAATTTTAATATTCAACAAAAGATTAGTATTTTTAAATTTTCTTGTTAAATTAATTTATTTTCTTTAACTACTATTTAAATTTAAAACTTTAAGTCTTTACTGTTCATATATAAGTTTCTTTTTTCTTTTAAGAGTTCTTTTCACAACCAAAAAATATAATTGTTTATTTATCACCTGCGTACTGCCGACGTTACCGTTGCGTGTGTGTGTGTGTGTGTGTGTCCTGAATCCTGAGAATTTGACGATGATGATGGTGATGCTGTGTTCTCTGTCTGTACGGGTTGTTGTTTGTTATGGTCCAGAGTTCCTCCATAAGTTTTGGTTGGTGTGTGTGGTAAAGATATCCTGATCGATGGGCAGACCAGCAGTGTGACGTTGTGTGAAGTCTCTGAGACCGCCCCAAAATTGCCGGTGGTATTTATACTAGACGGCAATCTGACAAGTCCAGGACTGTTTTCGACCTGTTAGATATTGTCACTTCGTGCAAAGCGTCCTTTTAATTACAAATCACTTTTTGGTTCATTTTCGCGATTTCGTAAACATCCTCGTAGCACGAGCGATATCATCGTTTGCGTAATTTTTGCCTGGTCACTCACATATAACACACTTATTAATTACTATTTAATTATACTAGTAATTAACATTAAATTACCTGGCATCTTTATTATTGCAAATTTCTGCAAATACTTTTACATCACTATATTCGTTAAAAATTCCCTAATGTAATGGTGTTTTATAATTGGGGTAAGTCTTTGTTAACGGGTTTAAAACGTATTAAGTAGTTTATTTTTATCCGGTTAAAACCTGTTTACAGAGAATTCGTACGCATCACGCCATTGTAGATTCTTGCCTGTCGTAGCTTGCGTTCACACACCCAAACACACAAGCGCTGTATTCACTTATCCTGCATAATATTGTTAAAAACTTCATCATATATTTTTCTATGACAAATATCTACAAACATACCGCCCTGGGCAAATATGCAAATATATGTATTGTTTCAATATATATAAAACAATTTTCATATATTAAATTCAAATTTTTGTTTAACGCCCGTTCCGTTGGCATCATTGTGCGTTTTATTTTAAATCACTAAATGTTAAGTGTGTACAAGCCCAACTTAGATAATACATATTTTTAAACATTCAACTTTTTTGGCTATAGAGAATGAAAATGTTTCTGGTGATTTAGGTTTCTGCACCACGAATCTTCGTCTCCCTTGTGTGTACCTGTTCATTTTAGGCAACATACACACATAACTTTCTACTCAACGTAAAAGTGTCTATCTTTATCGTGGATTCTCGGAACCTTTAACGGATAATAAATACAGAGTCAGGAATCACAAACAAAAACTTAGAAAAACTGTATTTCTTTTATTTTATCAACTGTAGGCCTATATAGCAAACGTTTCGACCGTACTTTCGACGGCCATCTTCAGTGCAAAAAGGCTAAAAAACACTGACAAAGGTTTTGTAGTCAGTGACTACAGTTCTGTGGCTAAGGCTAGCGACACTAAGAAGGACCCCATGTATATAACCTTTTGGAGTCCGCACGAAGTTTATATATAAATGTGGGGTCCTTCTTAGTGTCGCTAGCCTTAGCCACACACAGTAGTCTGATAACTGACTACGAAACCTTTGTCAGTGTATTTTAGCCTTTTTGCACTGACGATGGGCGTCGAAGGTAAGGCCGAAACGTTTGCTACCAACAACATTGGACCACGGCCTTACAGCCCGGCACCACCTTGAGGCCGGCCGTGAAAGCCTTAGACAGCAACTGTAGGCCTATATAGAGTTTTTTTTTAACATTAACCGTTATCTGGTGCTACCTCATAAAATTGTGTACCTCCAGAAATAAATTTTATTTTAATTAGTGTTGATATGGTAACATGTGAACTCATCAACACAACTTAAACGTAAAAACTATAAAAATCATAAATTACAATAATTAAGTCAAGCACCAGTTATATGCAGCGATTATAATTTTAAGTTTTACTATATTTTACATCATAATAATGTATAAATATTACAATGTTATAAAGATTTTATGTTTAAGTTTTTAATTAAATATTTACATAATTGCATACATATTTACGTACATTATATTTATGGGCACAGTTACATTGCACAACAAAATGTTTAGAAAATTAAAAATCAAGGGAAAGATTGGCTTTCCTTCAACTATTGTCCAAGAATTTACATGCTACAATTGCGTACGATATTAAGAGTATAAACTTTGTCATTATAAACGTTTTAATAATATTTTTTAAGCGATGAGAGGACTTTTTGCGAACACATTTAGTTTTTGTGTTTATTGTTTTCCCTGACATTCAGAGATATCTTGTTTCCCGCGTCCATGCGCTTGCTAACGCGTTTTCGTACTAACCAATACTATATGATTTAATTGATGGGTTTAATTGATTTGTTTGGTCATTAAAATTTCTCAAATTTTTTTTCAAACAAAATTGTATGTTGTTTCACTTGGTAGTAGCATATTTTTTAAAAATATTACAACTTGACGAGATATTTTCGAATTACTATTTCTTTTTGCGTTTTAATGTGTATTCACTTATTTGCGTTACCGTATTCATGAACTTATTATATTTTATTAGACAGCAGCATATATTTACAGTAAATTAAACAATAATCTACCTATATGCCCAATTTTGTGGATACCAGTTATTTAGAGGACAAATTCTATAGTGCCTGAATAATAATAGAAATACTGGTTGTACATGGGGTGAAGCATTTACTGCCACTCAGATGATTAAGTACAGTTACATAGAATAAATAGGTGCATAAAATCGTATATTAAGAATTATTTCACTTGCGAGTTGCCACTTTTGTCATAAACAACTATTGCCGGTCTCCGATGTTCTTGTGGCTTCAGTTATTACATATTTCAAGCAATTGCGTATCTATTATTATAGTATTAGTACAGACCACAGGAGATGTGTTTATCCCTTAAGTGTGGGATGACGTCATGTGGTAGTTACTCGGCCGTCCTGATTGCTACGGGGAGTTTCTCTCTCTTGCGCGTGTGATATACTGTGTAGTTTCAGGAAACAATTACGTCGCTGGAGAGCTGTCAACTGACCTAATAGCGAACATACAGTAGTGGCCTATTTTGAGACAAAGGCAACACGCGGCAAACAACAATGCCATATTACAATATCATTACACCGTTGCCTATATAAACCTCAAACACCAAATGCCTGTTATGTGTATATAAGTGAACAGCTGAATTTACAGGATCTTCCGGTAGGAAAAGAAAATATTTCAGAAAGTAATTTCTTCTTCTTCTTCTTCTTCTTCTTCTTCTTCTTCTTCTTCTTCTTCTTCTTCTTCTTCTTCTTCTTCTTCTTCTTCTTCTTCTTCTTCTTCTTCACTTCAAGGATTAGGCTTGCAGCATATTCCGTCTTCACAGCCACCGTTTTCTTGTCTGCCTCTATTTTGTTCTCCAAAAGGCTTTTTTGGTATTCTCGAGTCACCCGTTCGATTTATGTGTTGTATCCAGGTTTCTTTATTTTGTTTAATTTTATCGTTTATCGAGTATATGTCTGCTATAGACTATATGTTTATAGACTATATGTCTATCGTTCACTGCTTGCCTTATGTCTGCATTTCTCACGTGATCTCTTAGGGTGCACCGATTGACTCTCCTTAAGAATTTCATTCCAGGAGCTTCAATTCGTTTTCTCTGATTTTGGGCGAATGTCCACGATTCTCTGCCGTGCATCAATACTGGTGCCACCATTACTTTATAAAATTTCAATTCTGTACCTTTTCGTACTTTCTTTCCCAGAGTCTTACGAATTGAGCCAAACATCCTCTGGTATCTGTTTACTTTACTATCGATATCGTCTTCATATTCATAGCTTACGTCGCACCTTAGATATCTGTAGTGGGATATTTGTCCAATAATATTATTGTCTATTACTAATTTGGAGCGTACTGGAAATTTTCATTTAAATGCCATTATTGTAGTCTTTGTCGTAGAATTTTTTAAATTATATTCATGGATATTGAGTCGATAGGCTCCTTTTTGTAATCTATTTTTGCTTTCTTGTAAGACAGCGTGATCGTCAGCAAACAGCAGAGTGTTAATAGAAAATTGATGAAAAGTAAGTAGATTCCCGAGAAAGTAATTTTACAGCTAAAATAAAAGAAAAATGTTATATAAACATGGTCTGGAAACGCTTTGTTTTTGAGTTATGGCCAGGTAAATATTTAATACATATTTCTATTGCGAAGGATAATAATACAATATAAAAAATTATGTATGGCGTATTATATGGAAAAATTAGTGATTACGTGTGCTGTTTGATCTCATATATTAACAGAAAAGGATTTCATAGCTCTATGTTTGTGTTTTGGAAGGCTTAGTGTTTTGTATAAGCAGTTTGAGTTCAAGAACACAATTTTGTATTTATAAGACCTAAAATTGTATTTCAATATTCTTTTAATAATGCACCACGTATTAATTAATTCGTATCATTCAGATAGTAATAAACTGCACAGATTTTGCATTGCATTGGAAATGCAAGAGCTTGAGCTACAGATAACGACTTCCCTGGCTATTTTACACCCACAATTCTAGACCGCATGGTACTTGGGTAGAGATTTTTATAGCTTGCATCAGCATAGTACTCTTCCTTGGTTTCATATTTCATCTGAACAATAACACGAACATGAAATTCTTCTTCTTTTTCTTCTTCTTCTTCTTCTTCTTCTTCTTCTTCTTCTTCTTCTTCTTCTTCATCCCAGGGTTAGGCGACATTACCTGTCCTGTCTCTATTTTCAAGCCATCTTTTGCACGGTTTTCCTACATCTCTTTTCCCTTTAGGCGAATATTGCAAAACTGTTGAGGCAGTATCTTCGCTTCCATGCTGCCTGTATGTTCAATCCATCTCAGCTTACATTCCTCAATTCTTGCATTTACAGAGAATATACCCAATTCATGTCATTTCACATCGTTTCTAACTCTATCGTTTCGTTTACATCCCTTTACGTATCTCAAGAAATTCATCTCTGCATCTTGTATATGACTTTTATTTTTTAAATAATAATACCAATGATTCGGAACAGTATAAAATAGTGTGAGCTGCCAAAAACATATATAACTGTATTTGAGTTTCCTTTCTTGTTTTGTCTCTGCAAAGTTCTTTTAATAGTGCCATAAGTCGCCTAAAATCTGTTTATCTTCTTCTGTCTACATGAACCTTTAAATTCATACCTGGTTATCTACAATTCTCTCGCAGAAAAACTTTCCGATGCACTACAGGGCTTCAAAAAACGCAGACTGTACAGTTCTAGCATTTTCTTGATAATGAAAGTGAAACTGTAAATTTATTCAGTCAGTTGAAGGCACTAAACGTTTTCAGAGAGTCTCTAGGCAGCGCAGTATATTAAGGACTAGTGTTTGTCGAACAATAAGTTTTCATGTGAACATGAAGTACCTAATTTAATGTGAGACGAGTGGAACACCTTTGACTAGGACATTATTCTGTGCAGCGTGCTTCTGTGGATGGGTCAACACGTTCAACTCTACATTTTTTCAATTAATGATTACGGATGAAGAAAGTATTACTTAAGTTTGTATAACAACAAAATTCTCACTAAAAAAATCGAAAAGAATTTTATTAATTTAAGAAAACATCTTTTTCATGATGCACAGACAGATGCACTACGTAGAGTCTATGAAACTCTTTGGCTAATTTCAAAAATTTACTGCCTTCCTTGTTTTACCAGTTAGAGATTACGTTATTGACTGTTTTGTTCTCGCAATGTATTTTTACGGCCGCAGTCTCTAGATCGACCTATAGGGCATGCCTGTTTTTCCCTCCCGGTTTATGGTTAACAACTTTCTCAGGAATACTTTTCTTTCCTTTCCTTTCTTTTCCTTTCGTACGTTGCCTCCACTCTTCTTTCTACTAAAAAATACTGTAATTTATGACAGATATATTTAGTAATTTCGCACGTTTACCTTCCTTATAAAATGTCTTTGTGTGCAGTTCTTCACTCCCCTAAGAAATCTCACTTTTGTTTCCTTGTATTTTATTGTCATTCGCCTTGGTATTTATCGGACTTCAGCTGCCGTTCGTAAGCTCTCGTACAACGATGATTTTGTTACTGTTAATTTATATATCTTTCCATACTTTTCGATCCATATTTTTGTAGACTGCACTTTATATATTAGCAGATATATATGTATTTTATTATACATACTTTACTAAGTACTTTATTAAGTATTTTATTGAGTACTTTATGCATGCCCTTTATAACATTCTTCTTCTTGTTCAGCGGCGTGACAACACATTACTGAGTCAAGGCCTCCTTTAACAGCCTCCGCCAGTTTGTAAAACTGACTGGCTGAGAAACTGATAGGTTTCTGCACATAAAAGAGTTTGACAGATGGAATGTGTGAATTCTCCGATCCAACCCAAAACCTGGAGGACCAGGAACTTTGATTTCGTGCTGCTCTTCTCCTAGAGAGGTGCTTTCACCTCAGCTAACGAGCTCTCTCTGACCGGTCGCAGTAGGCTAACTGACTCAGCCAATGTGTGCAGCCGTTGGGCTACTATAGCCTCCTCCGCCACCACACTAGATGTACACCCTGCGGCCGATGTGCACTATCCAGCCAGGCCAGGACCCAGGATACCCCCAGACTGCCCTGGCAGAACCCCCATCTCACGTTTGCTTACCGATCCACTCCGCCGAAGGGATTGGTTACCACAACCTTGGAGTGGATTGCTCAGCGTATCCCCGACGTGTAGGTGATAGTTGAGTGGGGGTGGAGAGGCTAGTGTATTTCTCTTCTATGAAAGCATATGTTCGAGTCACACCCCCTTTGTAGCATTGCCGTGGTCATTTATAGCTTGTTTAGCTCAGATATGAAAACAAAAATCGACTCAATTCAATCTGCTGCTGATGACTGCCTTTAACCTCAAATTGTTCTTGACTCGGAAACCCAAACACAAGCAAGTCTGCCGGTCGAGCTGAATTCCTGGATGTAAATTAGTCGTATCTGAGGAAAATGGCCGTGTAATTAAATTCCAATCAATCGATAGTTTACTGTATTATATTTCCAACTTTCCAATCAGGCTGACTGAAGCCGCGGGTTTCTTTGCTATCGGACTCTGGTATAATTAAAAAGTCGGTTGGTCGGTCGGTCGCTGGGAATAATTTAAAAGTCGATTGTTCATTCCTATAAAATATCCGTGCTTACACGTTATCTGTGCCACAACTACAAACAGAGTGCTTGTCAGAACAGTACTGTATTTTTAAAAAGATACATTCTTGGATGTACGAATGTCCAATTCGTAGAAGCCATATGACAATGTTGATAATGGCCGGGCTAGAAAAGTATTGTAACGAGAACCCTTTTGAACAACAGGACGCGCAACGAGAACCCTTTTGAACAACAGGACGCGTCCTTGCGTCCCGTCAGTCACTATTCAAGCAGGTGTAGCGTTAGTCAAAGTCGCGTTTAACTATGTTCCAGATTCTTCAAGAGCACACTTGAAGTACGCATTAGTGTCAGAAATTAAGTAAGGATGGAAAGATTCTAGGACACGTGCGCTACGTATATAAGGGACAGAGGCTGGCTTTGTGAGTCAGTGGAGAGTGAGCGATTTCCTTAGCGCAGATAGAGTGTTTGTAGAAGCATTGTAGCAAAGTGTTGTTGTGTTATAATTAGTGCGAAATTCTTTATAGTTGACATTATTATTGCGTGTGGACGAATTTTACTTGAATTGTTGTAAGAGACTATCTTGTAGATTACCAACTGCAATTAGTGATTAATTGGTCTGCATTTCCTTTTCCGCTGTACCATACGACGATCGGTGAGACCGTCGTTATAGTATTAACAATAGCAACAACAACAATAATAAGTACCATATTATTATATTCACACACACACACACACACACACACACACACACACACACACACACACACACACACACACACACACACACACACACACACACACACACACACATATAATCTATAAAATCAGAATAAGGTTCATGAAGACGTCGACTATACGACGATGCTATTATATATTAAACAGCCATGCTAATGTGTATGAGAACGGATTATTTAGTTTAATATATTAAAATATTTGTACCAGATACTGACATTTTTAAAAACGACTATTGTAAAATAGTGTATTTTTTTTATAATTCTAAATATGGTAGAAAATATTCAAACGGCAGCCAATGAGATGGGGTTTGCAGTTACTTTTCCTGCATTCACTTTGTATGTGTTTTCTAAAGCTATGTGTATGTCCGTATTTTATGCAATAATAGCGGAAAGTTGTATTAAAATATAGTGCTTGTCAGACTGACAAGAACAATGTTACAATAAAAGCTTGCATAGCTACATCACACATGGGGTTACAATTTTGGAAACGAGGTCACCGCTGTGCGAGACAACTATTATAGGAATATAAACACAGAGAGAGAGAGAGATGCGCATGTGTATTATGGATAATTCCTAGTTCAATTTATGATTGTTCGTATCAGTCGTTTAATCCAACTAAATAGTTGGTCGTGTATGTACACAATGTACACCTCGTTCATGTCCGCCACTTGTGACAGTGGTATCATGTAGTAGACATTTTTATCTACTCTTCCGCTGACTAACAGGCTTTGGTGTCTAACTATAGAATATAGTCTTTTTTTTCCGTATCGGCCATCTAGGGACCACTTGCCAATTTCAATTCTTTACTCTTTGTTCTTTCCTTTTTTTCCAATACTCTTTCATCTTCTCACTGTGTCTCTTCTTCCTGTCTTCAGTCCACTTTGAACCTGGGTTTTTCTCTCTCCTACCCTGGACTCCCTCCATTTTTTAAACACTTTTGCCCGAATAACGTCTCCTTCAATTGCTTCATCTGCGTGTATATTATTTTTTCTAAATCCTTTTGGACTTCTTTAATCAAACTTGATGTTGATTCTTCCCCCACAGATATTTGAAGATTTGCTTTGTCAACCTATTGTCGCCCCATTCTATATAAATGTCCAAAAAATAATAGCCTTCTTTTTCTCATTGTTTCTGTTATACTGTACTTTCTATACTTTGATATATTTCATCAAATATAGTCTTTGTTAATTGTAGATTTTAGCGAATATACAAGGCGTGTTCAAAAAAAGACGAACTATTTACGTAGCACGTCAACCTGCGCATAGAGCGAACTGCACAATTATTTGTGCTGCTAGCGACAGGTTTAGACGGAAGAATATCGTTTTCTCAGTCCCGTCATAATCATCAGTCTTCGAGCTACACGCGCCGTAGTGGGCACGGGCACACACAATCCGGCCGATTTATAACGAATTGAGAATGAAGATCTTAACACAACATGTGTGTAAAAAATGTTGCTGCTAACTTCGTAAAATCTTTACAGAGGAATCCCCACTGAATTGCAAAGTTGCCATTACCATTTGCATTGGTACGCAGTTGTTTCAAAACGGGGCGTCAACAAAAGCAGTAAGAATTTTTCAGTGTTACGATACATTAAAATTTTTCTATCGAAATTAAATTTTACGATCTTATATGGATGTGCATTCTCTCATAAAGTGTCGGTAGTTAAACGATGATTTACAATTACTACATCACGAGCTCTCTTCCCATGATCTTCGACATCGCTTTGATCTGCACCAACCATTGTTTTTACCGTCTTCAAAATTTATTAAAGTAATCGTTCGGCTCGTGCAGGCCTCCGCGTATGCTCAATTCAACCACCAGAACGTCTCTGTAAAGTTTTAACCTAGTTTTGTCGCAAAATTGCATACGCATACGTTGTTATTCGCGGTCTTTCTTAATCGTTTTGTCACTACGCGATGATGACTGTCATTACACTACGCCGCCGGCCAGAATCCGTACGACCCCACTCAATCTGATATACCTCAAAGACTAATGCTAATAGCGGAACAAAGAACAAAATAATTGGCAGTTTGTTGTCAAAAACTATCGCTAGGCGGGCTTAAAGTCGCAACGCGTTGTTTGTGCGGGTTGATATGGTATTCAAATAGTTCGGTCTTTTTTTGAACACACTTCGTATATATTGCTCATGATCATATATATAATATAATGGTTCCCAAATGTACCACCGAAGCACTTTAGGAGTCAGGCAGCAGGGTAGGCTGCCTAATGTAAGCCGTACGACATACAAGGAAGACAGTCTAGCCAGCACTGCGCTTCAGCCGCCCATTATTATCCCCAGGATGTTATCCCAGGTACTCATTTCAACAGGCTGAGTCGACCTGGGGGCTGAAAAACGCACTTTGATTTTATGGTGCGGGCCCGGGAATCGAACCCAGGACCTCTAGATTAGTAGACAAGTGCCATACCCACTGGTCTGCTGAGCCGCCATATATATATTAAAGTACTCAAAAAACTTTGCTTTGTTCTGGTGTAGAGGGCGTTATGCTCGAGGTCGTCGTATTCTTCAGCTATTCTGTTTAACTACTCTCGAGAGAATGGTGAACTCTATATTATTTTGTTTTGTTATATATGACTTGCTTGTATCCGTGTCTGTGTTGCAACATGCAAGTCCCGATAGTTACCAAAAGGTTGTTAGTGACAACTGGTATCTTAGGGTTTGAAGGCCGGTGTCAACTCTGTTAAAACTGTACTCATTGCCAGGCTATCAGATCGCGGTCTAATGCTGTTAATTCAAACAGACGTTCCGGACCAATCATTGAAGACCACATTCACTTTAAACGATTAAAAAAGTTCACTGGTAAGGTGTTCGTCAGTTAGCAAAGTACTGTGGTAAAGATTCACACACACACATTGAGTTGTGTGTTTTAACATTCTGTGCATTTTAAAGATTCACACACACATTATGTGAGTTAACATTTTGAACATTAAGTTGTCGTTTCTTCATCACGTCATTGTTTGTAATGTAAATCGCATTATATCTCAAATATTTTAAATTATTGACCGACTCCAGAACAGTATCATCCACAGCAATTTTTCCTTATATAGGATCAGTTCCATGAAATTCCATCACCTTGTTCTTCACTGTGGAAATCATACACACGTATATCTTTGGCTCTACAGCCAGATCGAGCCATGTCCTCCAAAGAAATTACCTTCACTTATTCCTGTCCTCAGCCATCCGCCACCAATTCACTGCGCCCAGCTTCCTCGCATCACTGCCGACTGGTCCAACCACCTGTTCTTCGGCTTTCCAATCTTCCTTTCTTCTGTTGGCTTGTATTTCATAATTATTTTTGCCGTACGTTTGTCATCAATTCTCTGAAAGTGCCCTGCCCATCTTAATCTATTAATATTAATTTTGGCAAATCCTTGTGGAGATCTGTAATCCGAAATCCTTGCAGGTTCGACTCAGTGAGCCATTTGCAAACCGCTTTCCGAGTTCGACAGGATAGTCTGGCCATCAGCAAATAACAACGTTGTCAACTTCAGAGTTATGAATCATAAACTCTTCTGGAAGGTTTATCTCCTAATTGTGTATGACATCGTCTATATATATTAAAAAGTGAATGTGTCAATGGGCACCCTTGTCGTACTTCACAATTGCATAATTGGTGAGGCCCACATTAGTAATTGTTCTCCGTGTTCCGTCTTCCTGCCTTAATTAAAATTTTGTCTTTCACATAAAGACTCTACATGACTCTAATGGGGTGTTGCGGTGTCCTTTTTTTTGTGATTATTGCCCTCAGCCTGTCTCTATTCACTCTTATCAAATGACTTTCCAAAGTCGATAAAAGCTACGTATGTTGGCAACAAATATCCTCTGTAATCTGAACATGATCTGTCCTTTCTGAAACCATTCTGGGCCTCTGAGAGAATAGACTTCGTTATTGAAATCAATCGTTTTGCTAGAATAGATCCAAACAATTTGTAAGGCGTGTCAATTAGCTCGACCTCTCTATAGTTATAACAGTCATTACGGTCTTTTTTCTTGAATATGGGGACTACCTTTGGCATCTGCCAGTCTTCGGGAATAAGACCAGTGGTTTAATAAAATTCAATAAACGATTAAGGATAGACGTACTGTAATTAATAAGGATAGAAATGAAGTCATTAAGAATAAAATGAATGTGAAAAATGCAATTGTTGATTTTATCCAAACAATAAAATTACACTGGTATGGACACAAAGGAAAAAAGAATGACAAAGGAAAGATTGCCAAGGAGTGTTATAGAATGGACCCCAACAGGAAGAACGAAAAGAGGAAGACCACCGATCACTTGGATAGAAGAAATTCAGACTATATTGAGGAACGAGAAATTGAAGAAAATCTTTGGATGGACAAGCAGCAGTGGAAGCTGAGAATGCAGTCACTCTTGTAATCTTTGGTTCCGGAAAATGCTTGTAGCATTGTACAGTTGGAATAATAATGAACAAACGATATGCAGCAAGGTTGGCGCATATTTTATAAGGTCGAAATTCAGCCCATTAATGTTCATTGATTTTCTATTTTTACAGCACTGTAGAGCAGCTAAGAATTTATCCATTGTAACTGAATCCACAATTTCATTGGTGTCTGCAAATTTTGTTTCCTCCAGTTGCTCCTGGGCAGCTCATAATATCAAACCAATTGATTTTATTATTTTATTTTAGCCATTATTACTTTTATTTCTAAGTATTTTCTTTTAGGACTGACTTTAGTTGATACACTCACGACTTTTTAAACAACGTTTAAAAAGTCAGCCAGCTCGATGAAATTGACAAATCAGCCGACATATGGGCTCATCACGCTTCCGGCAGTGGCTTCTAGGTAGCTAATCGACTTCCACACTGCCAGGTGATTCGGAACGGTAACTGGCTATCCCGTTATGCGAATTTGTATGTTTAATAATAAGAAAATTTTATGTTATCGAATAAAACCAACATATCAGATAATGACTGGTTTCAGCGTCCCTTGGACCACGTTTGAACCTGTGTAAAAATGAGAGAAAAACAAACTAGTCTTTGTATGCTAATCCTTACGCGAAAAAACCACTTGTTTGTTGTAGTAGCCTTTAAAACCGGCTTTGTTGTTTGACTCTTAAATAGGCGATGAAAGATTCACTAATGACACCAGCCATCCTGTTTGACTTACTTACTTTGACTTGACTTAAGTCAGCGATATTTTCTGGTGGTCTTCTCAGGGTGTGACCGATCCACCTTCATTTTCTTCTCTTTATCTTTCCCTTTATCTTTAGTTGGATGGGACTGATTTGTGGCCTCCCATAGATCTCTGTTCGAAATGGTCTTGGGCCACCTAATTCTCATTATGTACCTCAGACAACGGTTTATGAAAGTCTGTAACCTTGTGGTGATGTCCTTTGTCACTTTCCAGGTCTCACATACATACAGCAACACCGATTTGACATTTGAGTCTAATATTCTGAGTTTTGGCTTCCTGCGTATATGGGGGGATCTCCATACTGGTCGTAAATGGGCAAATGCTCCTTTTGCTTTATTTATACGACTTATCACATCCCTAAGGGCGCCTCCATCCTGACTGACTATGCTACCCAGATAGCAGAATTCCTCTACCCTTTCTATAAGTGTTTAGTGTCTGCAAATGGTATTGAATGCATATCAGACTTTATCGTCGGTTGCGTTAGATCTAGCAGGATTTAAAATGTAAATGGGTAAATGAGAGCTTGTTTAAAGACAGTTGTAACCAGTCTCACTTTGGTTTACCGAAGTGAACCGCGATTCTCAGTCTCCAGTGACTTTGTGTATATAAAAATTATTGTAATTTTAAAATAAATGTACGTAATTGAGTATCGTGGTACCAGAATTTTAAAATACTCTGACGCAGTGCTCTGTAATTAACTTTTTTTAGCAGTTTTAGTATTACTGATGTTATCGCGTTTTATAGACATGACAGCCCGATTTCGTAATATAGATGTCTTGTCACGCCCTACTATTAATAAATAAATATAAAGGCCTAAATTTCTTGTATACATACACGCAAAAAAAAATATATATATATTACTATAATACTTATAACTATTTTACCTCAAGATGTATTTTTTCTCTTTAGGGACATGTTTCGGGAGATCCTGTTCTCCCATCTTCAACCTTCGCCATCTTGTTTCTGGTGCAGTATTTGTGTGTTGGCTTCTGGATGTTATTATGGTGGTTTGCTGGTCTTTGGTCCTTCAATGTTGCATTATTGTGTGTGGTTGTGGTATCTGTTCTTGTATTTTGTGTATTTTCGATGTTGAGTGCTTTGAATATTGTGTCATGTTTTGTATTGATTTGTATTTGTTCTGGTATTAATTTGTTTTGTGTTTTATGTTTGTAAATCTGTAAATTTTCCCAAATCTTCATTATGGTGCCTTTGTGTGGTATATGTTTTTTTAGTGTTACATTGGTTATGTCTGGGAATTCTTAGCAGAAAGTGATTGAAATATATATATATATATATATGTACACGCAGAATAATATAAATTTAAATAAAAACACAGGGAGTATGTAAAGGAACTGTTTTCGAATATGGTAATACTGAAAAGTTAAGAACATAAAATAAAAATATTTAAATAGAAAGATAACGACAGATGTTTACACTAGTAGATACGCCAGTATACTCTGGCATAAAGCCGTAGTTCATCTTGATAAACATGTAACGATCGTCTTAATTGGTTACGTAATATCTAATTTGGATGAGAAACACAATAAATTGCTAACAACCAAATGCGCGCGCTTTATCACACTTTACGATTGTCATTGCCACCTTGAGTATGTCTTAAAACAAAACAAGTAATCACATTTACATATGGCCGTGATAATTTGTTGTAACTATAAACGTCCTAATTTGCATAGTTGATAATAGTGAGGCTTGTTTTGCACAATTGAAACGTACTGAGTTAAAATTAGTAAATTTTAGTTGCGAAATTTTTATTATGCCCAACTAAATATTTCACAACTAAGTATACTAAATATATATTAGTTGCGTACATTAGATTATTAACAGTTTAGCGTAACTAACGTAAAGAAAATAATACGGAAATGTACGAACTACGGACAATAACCAAAAAAAAACTTACTTACTTACTAGCCAACGCCCACCCTTGGCTGTTGAGCCATTAGGCGACGCGGTGACCAGTAGCGTCGGGCTTCGGCGATCTCGGTGTCCTCGTTGGACGGGGTGGTCTAAGGCCGGGCAGTCTCTCAGATGGTCGGCGTCCATCGTCGCGTGGCCGCACAGCTGGCACTCAGGGGTTGGCAGCGCGTGGAGGCGGTGCAGATGTGAAGCGAGATAGTCATGTTCGGTTTTTAGTCGGAAGTTGGCGACACACACTGCACGAGGGAGGTTGGGGTTGATTGGACCCTCGGTGACGAGGCTTTCCCATTTTTTACCGGCGGCCGCCTCAGACAGTCTTCGCTTATTCCATATGCTGACGGCGGAGTTTATTTGAGCTTTGGAAGATTGTAGGGACTGTGGGCGGGTAGGCTGTGGTAGGGTTGTGCCTTGCTTGGCCAGTTTATCGGCCTCCTTGTTGCCCCAGATGTTGACATGACTGGGTATCCATTGGAGTTTTAGGATCCACCCTCGACTCGCCAGGGTCTCCAGTTTCCTTCTACAGTCGATAGTTCTTTGGCAGTCGGTTTGAGAGTTTCGTCCAAAAAAAAAAAAAGGGCAAGGTAGTGTCGAAGTCGCTACCGCTGAGTTTTTTTGCGGATAACGTCCTCCCCTCGTGGTGTTGCTGGAACGGGATGATTGTAGCTTTGGTAAAAAAGAAATCAACGAACTTGCATGTCTTTTACTTTATTTGTTTCTCGTAATTTGTAAAATTTTGTTAAAGTAAGGACAATAGTACGAGTAGTACTACATATAGAACATACATGCTACATTTGTTTCTCTAGAGAACGTTTAGTCTATCGTGGTATGTCGTAGCATTCCATCAGTTCTATCTCACTGTCGACACATCGTTGTTTGTGAACTGACGTTAGCCGTTGCGGCGTCTCCGCAGCTGGTTCTCGCCTCGACTTTCCGACGCCTCCTCATCCTCCGCATCGTTCTGGTGCTGTCATAGAGGCATTTTTGGATTCCTTACTCATTCTCCTTTTACTTTGTAGCGTATACGATACGCATTTACCTTCTTGTGGTGAAGATATTTTGACATTTTTGAAATTTTAAGGAAAATTTGTCCATGTTCAACAATTTGTATAACTGTATTATTTATCAAGTTCTTTGACTATTATAACTGTTAGTGTTTTCTTTTATACTACTTGTACATATTGTAGCGTGACAGATATAAGCATAATATTGAATGGCAATTGATCATTAGAATAATGAAGTTATAATATTTAAATTTGGAAGAAAGCATTAAGTTTAATATAAATAGATTAATTCATAGCAACTGTGGAAAGAAATCATTATTATAAAGAAAATACAAGTTAAAATAAAAGGAGTTACTAGTGATGAGTCATCCAAAACCAGTCTCATAACCAAAGGTTTTCAAGGTATAACCCAGGAAGGTAAAATAGTAAATAACAAAGCAGTACACAATATGACCAAACCCACAACGAGGGAGAATAAATAAAAGAGAAACCCTAAAATAAGCCAAGATCAACCAATACAGGTTGTGTATTTCTGAATTAAAGAAGAAGATGGAGAAGATCCCAAGAAACCTGATGGCATCAAGAACAGATGGAGAAGATACCAGTCCCAGAAGGCAGGAGAAAAGAAGACTGAAGAAAGAAGAAGAGGGCAGCATCCTGAAGAAGACGTCATGCTCTTATAAAAGACACCCAAATCCCTATATCCCCAAAATATATATCTAAAAACAAAAGTATAACGAAATAAAAACCACATGTATATAAATTTAAGAGAGAGAAGTGAACCAAGTAAAAGTTTCCTGTGAACTAAGATGAAACAATAATATAGTACCCATGGAACAAATCTCCATTGAAAAAAACGCTAACCAATTTATTATGTTAATAAGACTATACGACCATTTAGCATTAACATAATATATAAGTGCAAAGTGAACCAGTGATAGTTTTGGGTATTATAAAAAATGAACCTTGTGTTTCATTCTTGGCAATCACAAACATTGGATGCAATGAAATATGCATTTTTCAATGACTTAAAATATGTACGGTGACAATATGTTGTTCATAAGACATGAATCTGTTTAAAATAACATTTTTGTTTTACATGAAAAAAGAAAAACAGATTTCATAGTGCTTTGTGAACGGTTCATACTATTTATTTGTTAATGACAGGGTACAATTCCCCAAAGACAAGGTATAAAAGACTGTATAAAAACTGTAGAATCCTACTTATAATAATAGTTAGAAATAAGAATATAGATATAAGGTTTTAATGTATATAGTACAAGAATGTTTAAAAATGTTTTAGATATAAGGCCATTTGTTTGGGTCTGAAACAACTAACATCAGAACTATAAAAATAATTACCACTTGTAAATAGTAGAGAGTAATTAAGATGTTAGTTAGTACAAAACCTTTGTTGTAAACCATATTTCCATGTTGGAAATGGGAATTTTGTTGCAAAATGTCTGATTTGAAGACAACCATTTATTTAAAAAAAATGTTCTTTATTTGTTTAACTATTATTTGTATTGTAACCAATACTAATTGTTTTTGTGTAATTTGAAAACATGTTTAATTTATAATACTATTTGTAAAAAGTCAGAGAGGGAATCACACATCATATATTGTTTGTAAATTATTTTGTAAGAAAAATTGTTAAAAAAAATCATAGGCCAAAAGAATGGAAACCAAACTTCATCAAAACAGAGAAATTACTCATTTAAAAGCAAATAAACAAAAGGGGTTTAGACAAAATAAACTTGAGATCATGCCATATAATTGCACATACCATTTAGAGAGATTTTAATAAATTATATTCAGAATTATAAATGAAAATAAAATGACTAAACTCAGAAATTTAGACATGGGAGTCATATATTTCAGAATAATGTTTCAGAATACAACTAATTCAATTAATTACCAGAAAATAAGGGAATAGGAACCTTTTAATACAATATAGGATTATTAATATTAAATATAACTGATAAAATGGCTGAATTTATATAATGACAGGAAGTAAATTTTGATGTTTTGACTCTTCACAGTATACCAAACTGAAAGTGAAATTACTATTTTTTTGTACAGAAAACACTATAAAATGGCATTATTTAATCTGAAAATAACCAGAATGAACTGAAAGATTAATTTAAATCAAATCTAGTGAATAAAATTGACAAATAACCAAAGTTTAGGCATTCATATAGTGAAATAGTAAAATGTACACAGGATGTGAAAATATTTTTGAACAATGTTAAGGATAATATTATATGGGCTAAGAGTTTAATTGAAACTGAAGGAAACAGTTAGTTAATTATTGGTAGTTGAACGGTCAACATGACATACCTTTGAAAACGTGAATAACCTAACCTATAATCGTCATACAAAGCGAGTGTATAGTGAGTTATTGTGAAATCGCGAGTGACTTGTAAAATACTTCTGAAACTATCATATTATAACAGAAACGATCAAGTAACACTCCATAACACAGAACAATATAAATCTACTCCGAAAAACACCATAAAACACTAGAAAACTGTATAATACATTAAACCAAATTAGTGACGGAATCGGAGAAAGTGTTTGAACTAATAATTATACAGATACACTAAATACAACCCAGAATCACTACACCAGTCACTACACAACATATAACAAGAGATTTGCGGACACGAGAACAGAAATATTGCGTCAAAATACATTATTTGGAACGCAGCAGGGACGAGTCACATTTTGATCGACTTGACGGCAGCCATCTTTCTTTGACAATTCCAGTGCCTCTTCGTGGTTCATCACAGCTGTTTGGTGAAAACAATTATTATATTTACAAATTATTATTCAATGTCTGTGTTTATTAACAACTATTAATTTGATTGTAACGTTATACTTTTTAAATATTAGCCCGATTTCTCTGACTTTGGTAATAACTGGCTGTTTAAAGAACCCTATATAATTTTTATAACATATACTTGTAACTTTTTTCGATATCCTGAGAATCGATACTAATCGATAAGAGTCAATATTGCTGTTACTTAATAAAACATTAATACTTTTCAATACTTAATAGTTCTTTATTTCTTCAATAATACTAATTACCAATAATATAATTCTAATTGATAATCTACAAGGACTTTACCACCCGTAAGTGAAGATAACCTAAAAAATAGAAAGGTAAACAAATATCGATTGGTTTACAGACAGTCTTATGAGTGGTGATAGATTATTTAAATTATACTAAAACTTTAATAAAAATTTTCAGAAGAGCATTACACTGTTTAAAACTTCACAGCCCTATATTAATTAATTGATCCTAATTAATTAATTAATAAAATTTAAATTTTTTTTTTATTATTATTATTTTTTTTTTATAAACATAATTTTTTTTTTAATTTTCTTCAAAACAATAATTTTTGTTTTGAAACTTTCGGTGAAGCTGAGCATATATATTTCTTCATCAACTTTACGCTACTCGACCGGTCTTGCTACCATTGGGACTCGACCAGCTGGGAAACTTAAGGAAGTGTTTCAGGCCAGTAAGACGTCGAGAGCCACACCAATTAAACACCTTACAACTTACAGATTCACACATCAATCTTATTTATTTTATTACAAATTGAATAGTCCAAACAGAGGGGCTTGATTACATCGGAGTCACATACTCCACAATAGTTTATCATCAACACACATCAACTTACAACTTATTTATTTTTATTATTACAAATTGGCGCCCAACGTGGGGCTTTAATTAGCGATTGGAAGGCCAATACATTCTGCCCAATCACTAGTTGGAGCTAGGCAACAGCTACAAAGCCAGAGAATTTCAAGGGAAAATGCAACGACGTGCAACATCTAAGAAACGGGCGGCGGAGGCCGAAAAAGAATTAGAAATAGAAATGGACAATAAAGAGGCGACGCCAGTAGAGGTGGGAGAATCATTGCCGCCGGTGTTGTCCAAACAAACTGAACAACCAGACGAACAACCCGAAATGCCTACACAGACAGGGGAAGTCAATGTCCAGGAGAGGCAGGTGGAAAAGTCCAGGACAACGGAGGATAGTAAAATGGACAGAATCATGGAAATGTTCCTGCAAATGAGAGAGGACATTGGAGGAACCAATAAGAAGATGGAAGAATGGAAGGAAGACTTGAGTAAGAAAATGGGAAGTGATAACCAGTCTTTAAAAGAAGATTTGGGAAATAAAATAGAAAAAACAAAAGAAGAATTGAAGAAGGATAACCAATCCACAAAAGAAGAGTTGACTGGGATGAACAAGAACATGGAAGTATTGAAGGAAGACAACCAATTCCTGGGTAAGAAGATTGATGAAACAAATAAGAAGATGGAAGAGAAGATGGAAGAAAACAGCAAGAAGATGGAAGAGAAGATGGAAGAAAACAACAGGAAGTTGGAAGAAGAGATGGGGAAGAAGTTAGAAGAATTGAAGGAAGACAACCAATTGTTCAAGGAAGAATTCAAGTCGACCAAAGAAGAATTGATTAATAAAATTGAGAACACCAATCAGAAAATCGATGAAACCAGGAAGAAGATAGAGAAGAACAACCGACAATTGAAGGAAGAATTGAAAGAAGATAACAGGAAATTGGAAGAGAAGATGGGGGAGAAATTGGAGGAATTGAGAGAAGACAATCAAATTCTAAGAGAAGAGTTAAGGGAGGTAAATCAGGAGATAAGAGAGAACAGATTAAAAAGGGGAGAGGAGCATCAAAAATGGATTAAAGAAAGAAGAGAGGACAGATTAAAAAAGGGAGAATTAAGAAAGGAGAAGACCGAAGAAATAAAAAATGATAGCCAACCAGAACCAGAAGAAGTACTAAATGATAAAACGCAGGAAGATAGTCAACCAGAACCAGAAGAAGTAATAAATGATAAAACGCAGGAAGATAGTCAACCAGAACCAGAAGAAGTACTAAATGATAAAACGCAGGAAGATAGTCAACCAGAACCAGAAGAAGTAATAAATGATAAAACGCAGGAAGATAGTCAACCAGAACCAGAAGAAGTAATAAATGACAAAACGCAGGAACTAGTAATGGTAGTACCTGAAATTGAAACTAACCGAAACCAGGAAGATATTAAACCAAGGAAAAGGAGAATGTATCCAAGAAATTTGATAAAAACTAAGGAAGAGTTGGAGATGATGAAACATGGGTTGATTGATGGCAATAATATCCCAATTACCTATGACAAAGACATCATGAATTCCAGTAATTATAGAAGGAGAATCGAAGTAATTTCCAAAATAATTTACCACAAGACAGTAGTGTACCAATGGGAAAGGACCAGAGGTAAACAGAATACGACATGTGGACAAGATCAATTTCAGCGCAGGACTGGACAGTGTATTACAGAAAGATGGAAATGTGATATCGTACCAGACTGTAATGATGACACAGATGAATCACCAGAATGTATTCCATTAACGTGCCATCCAGGACAGTTCCAGGGTACGGTTAGACTAAAATATATTCCTTCAGAGTGGATATGTGATGGTAAACCAGCTTATGGTGTTTCAGATAAACAAATAATAAGTGATAACCCAGATGAAGATCCTCACAGATATTTGTCAAGTAACACAAAACATGGACCAGAAAAGTATTGGTGTATACAATATGATGATAGAGGGAACCAACCCAGTAATTACGACGGCCCTAACAACCCGCCGTGTAATAACCAGTGTATCGGTAATTCTAACGGCGTTAGGGATAACAACCCCTATCCATACAATAGAAACAATTTATACCAACATAATAATGTCCCATACAGTCAGAGAAATCCATATCCCAACAATAATGATGACAGCCCTTACCCACCTAACCGAAATTACTATAATTATAACTTTAGTAATAACAATAATAACAGTAATAATAACCGAGTGTCGCGCCCTAGGGTAAATTTTATAAGAGCAACTGAGATGATGGACCCTGGTTGACACAAATACCACACGACATCAAGAAAAGGGACGGATCATGATAACCGACTACGGCGAAAAACAACGTTGAAGGAGACGAAATAAATATCATTGAAAGGAAATGATATGGAGAATAAACATAGAAACAAAACTGGGTTTTATGAATGAAGACTATTTAAGAAAATGCACATTATAAATAAAAATATGAGCAATGGAACGACGTAAAGAAAATCGTCCATCTTCCTGGGTATATAAAAGAAAAGAAAATTTATAAGAAAAGAAAAAGTGGAGATCAACTTACAAAAGTATAAGTAAAATGGGCCAGTGTAGAGTACAATATAACCCCATATGTTGTGGTAAATAATAAGCATAACAATACATATGAGTTGAGGGAAATCGTTTCAGGAAGAATCAAAGGAGTGTACAATCAAGCTTCTATGAAGAAATATTATGAAGAATGAGTTGTGAGTTTTAGAATTTTGAATTTATTTAAAAAAAAAAAAATTCAAAAATAATGTAAGTACATCTTACAACCTAATATTTTGAAAAGAACATTTTGGAGAATTATAAGAAGAAGGAATTTAGAATTTATATTCTAAAAATTCAAAAATAATGTAAGTACATCTTACAACCTAATATTTTGAAAAGAACATTCTGGAGAATTATAAGAAAAAGGAATTTAGAATTTATATTTTGAAAAAATCCTAAAATAATGTAAGTACATCTTACAACCTAATATTTTGAGAAGAACATTTTGGAGAATTATAAGAAGAAGGAATTTAGAATTTATATTTTTTTTAAAATCCTAAAATAATGTAAGTACATCTTACAACCTAATATTTTGAAAAGAACATTCTGGAGAATTAAAAGAAAAAGAATTTTTAATAATTTGAAAAAATTCTAAAATATGTAAGTACATCTTACTACAACCTAATAATTTTGGAACAAACTTTATGGAAGAAAGAAAAAGAAAGACTTTTGAATTGAAATATAATTATAAAAATTTAAAATTGAGTAAGTACATCTTACTACAACCTGATAATTTAGAACAAAACTTTATGGAAGAAAGAGAAAGAGAGAGAATTTTGAACTTAATTATACGAAAAATTTAAAATGAAGTAAGACCAACTTACTATAAATAAGTTTGTGAGAAAACTTTATGGTAAATAATTAAGAAGAATTTGATTTTGGAAAAATGCCAAAACATTCAGAAATAATAGTAAGATAATAGTACTATAAACATTTTTGAATGAAACAATTCTGGGAATAAATGAATTAAACAGAATTTGAATGTTGATAGAACGTCAGAACTTTGAAACAAGATAAGATCAACATATTACAAGGATGTATGAGAAATATTTTTCAATTAAATAAAAAGAATAGTTTGAATTTTACATTAAAACTGACCAAGTTCCAAAAAATAATTATGTGTCAATTATGATTGAATTGAGAAGAAAATAAAGTGGTTAATTCAGAAAAGAGAATTAACGTTAATCCAGAATAAATGCTAGACATTCACAATAGCATTTGAAGAAGTAGAGAAGAATAACAAGAAAGAGTGTAATATGCCAGAAAAGGAAAAAATTTGGAAGCAAAGAAACTAATTACCTATGAAACGATAATGAAAACAGTTAATTAAGAGCAAAGAAGAACAACTCATACCAAACAGATGGAGAAGATGATTTTGAACCAATGATAATAATAAGACCTATATGAAATGCAAAGAGAAGCAATACCACATGAAATATGATATAAATGAATTAATGTTAATGAATGCGAAGGTGGATTAATAACTTTCTAAGAGAAAGGAAACAACCAAAATGTTTAAATAAAATGATCAATATAACAACCTGTATATCTAATGTAAAGATACAATGTTAAAAAATTAAATATAATATAATAAGACCATTCAAATAATGAATAAGAAAGACTATATATAGAGACCATGCTAATACTATGAATAACCAGAAGAAAGTATAAAGAGAATTCAGATGGAGAAGAAAGAGAGTTACACTGTAAACAGTAACCAGAATTATTAAAAGAAAGGTTTTCAACCATAATTAAATTAAATATATCAGACAAGTTAAGAGTTTTGAAAAAATATATATGTAATGAGTATAATAATGATTATGAAGATTTATTAAGATAGAAAATGTGAGATAATCTGAGAGACTACGAAGTGGAGAATCCAAAGATATTTTTATTAGTCGAAAATGAGACTACTTTTTATTTATTTATTCGATGACTGACTGAAGATAATTCCAGCAGCATTATGTTTTTTGAGCAGGGATGGATATGCCCCTGTACTCAATTTATAGAAGTGGTGTATGGCCAGCAGAGAAGTAGCGTACAGTGCCCCTCTGATCTGCCCCAGCCCACGTGATAGGGAATGTTAGGGAATTAATATCCCAAGGATACAACACGAAGTTGATATAGAAAGAAAATGTATTACAATCTCAGAAGACACTAACTATCCGAAAAGGATCCGTAGTAAGACAAGTAACCATATATATAAAATTAATAAAACTCTAATATAAAAAAGTCGATATAAAAATGGAGAAGAAAATGAATTATAAGAAATGATGAAATTATCATAAGAAATTATTTCATCCATAAACATGTCTGAAATAATTACTTCTGGAGGAAAGCAATCTGTAGCGTGACAGATATAAGCATAATATTGAATGGCAATTGATCATTAGAATAATGAAGTTATAATATTTAAATTTGGAAGAAAGCATTAAGTTTAATATAAATAGATTAATTCATAGCAACTGTGGAAAGAAATCATTATTATAAAGAAAATACAAGTTAAAATAAAAGGAGTTACTAGTGATGAGTCATCCAAAACCAGTCTCATAACCAAAGGTTTTCAAGGTATAACCCAGGAAGGTAAAATAGTAAATAACAAAGCAGTACACAATATGACCAAACCCACAACGAGGGAGAATAAATAAAAGAGAAACCCTAAAATAAGCCAAGATCAACCAATACAGGTTGTGTATTTCTGAATTAAAGAAGAAGATGGAGAAGATCCCAAGAAACCTGATGGCATCAAGAACAGATGGAGAAGATACCAGTCCCAGAAGGCAGGAGAAAAGAAGACTGAAGAAAGAAGAAGAGGGCAGCATCCTGAAGAAGACGTCATGCTCTTATAAAAGACACCCAAATCCCTATATCCCCAAAATATATATCTAAAAACAAAAGTATAACGAAATAAAAACCACATGTATATAAATTTAAGAGAGAGAAGTGAACCAAGTAAAAGTTTCCTGTGAACTAAGATGAAACAATAATATAGTACCCATGGAACAAATCTCCATTGAAAAAAACGCTAACCAATTTATTATGTTAATAAGACTATACGACCATTTAGCATTAACATAATATATAAGTGCAAAGTGAACCAGTGATAGTTTTGGGTATTATAAAAAATGAACCTTGTGTTTCATTCTTGGCAATCACAAACATTGGATGCAATGAAATATGCATTTTTCAATGACTTAAAATATGTACGGTGACAATATGTTGTTCATAAGACATGAATCTGTTTAAAATAACATTTTTGTTTTACATGAAAAAAGAAAAACAGATTTCATAGTGCTTTGTGAACGGTTCATACTATTTATTTGTTAATGACAGGGTACAATTCCCCAAAGACAAGGTATAAAAGACTGTATAAAAACTGTAGAATCCTACTTATAATAATAGTTAGAAATAAGAATATAGATATAAGGTTTTAATGTATATAGTACAAGAATGTTTAAAAATGTTTTAGATATAAGGCCATTTGTTTGGGTCTGAAACAACTAACATCAGAACTATAAAAATAATTACCACTTGTAAATAGTAGAGAGTAATTAAGATGTTAGTTAGTACAAAACCTTTGTTGTAAACCATATTTCCATGTTGGAAATGGGAATTTTGTTGCAAAATGTCTGATTTGAAGACAACCATTTATTTAAAAAAAATGTTCTTTATTTGTTTAACTATTATTTGTATTGTAACCAATACTAATTGTTTTTGTGTAATTTGAAAACATGTTTAATTTATAATACTATTTGTAAAAAGTCAGAGAGGGAATCACACATCATATATTGTTTGTAAATTATTTTGTAAGAAAAATTGTTAAAAAAAATCATAGGCCAAAAGAATGGAAACCAAACTTCATCAAAACAGAGAAATTACTCATTTAAAAGCAAATAAACAAAAGGGGTTTAGACAAAATAAACTTGAGATCATGCCATATAATTGCACATACCATTTAGAGAGATTTTAATAAATTATATTCAGAATTATAAATGAAAATAAAATGACTAAACTCAGAAATTTAGACATGGGAGTCATATATTTCAGAATAATGTTTCAGAATACAACTAATTCAATTAATTACCAGAAAATAAGGGAATAGGAACCTTTTAATACAATATAGGATTATTAATATTAAATATAACTAATATATATAATATATATAATATATAATATATTATATTAATATTAATATAACAGGCCAGTAAGACGTCGAGAGCCACACCAATTAAACACCTTACAACTTACAGATTCACACATCAATCTTATTTATTTTATTACAAATTGAATAGTCCAAACAGAGGGGCTTGATTACATCGGAGTCACATACTCCACAATAGTTTATCATCAACACACATCAACTTACAACTTATTTATTTTTATTATTACAAATTGGCGCCCAACGTGGGGCTTTAATTAGCGATTGGAAGGCCAATACATTCTGCCCAATCACTAGTTGGAGCTAGGCAACAGCTACAAAGCCAGAGAATTTCAAGGGAAAATGCAACGACGTGCAACATCTAAGAAACGGGCGGCGGAGGCCGAAAAAGAATTAGAAATAGAAATGGACAATAAAGAGGCGACGCCAGTAGAGGTGGGAGAATCATTGCCGCCGGTGTTGTCCAAACAAACTGAACAACCAGACGAACAACCCGAAATGCCTACACAGACAGGGGAAGTCAATGTCCAGGAGAGGCAGGTGGAAAAGTCCAGGACAACGGAGGATAGTAAAATGGACAGAATCATGGAAATGTTCCTGCAAATGAGAGAGGACATTGGAGGAACCAATAAGAAGATGGAAGAATGGAAGGAAGACTTGAGTAAGAAAATGGGAAGTGATAACCAGTCTTTAAAAGAAGATTTGGGAAATAAAATAGAAAAAACAAAAGAAGAATTGAAGAAGGATAACCAATCCACAAAAGAAGAGTTGACTGGGATGAACAAGAACATGGAAGTATTGAAGGAAGACAACCAATTCCTGGGTAAGAAGATTGATGAAACAAATAAGAAGATGGAAGAGAAGATGGAAGAAAACAGCAAGAAGATGGAAGAGAAGATGGAAGAAAACAACAGGAAGTTGGAAGAAGAGATGGGGAAGAAGTTAGAAGAATTGAAGGAAGACAACCAATTGTTCAAGGAAGAATTCAAGTCGACCAAAGAAGAATTGATTAATAAAATTGAGAACACCAATCAGAAAATCGATGAAACCAGGAAGAAGATAGAGAAGAACAACCGACAATTGAAGGAAGAATTGAAAGAAGATAACAGGAAATTGGAAGAGAAGATGGGGGAGAAATTGGAGGAATTGAGAGAAGACAATCAAATTCTAAGAGAAGAGTTAAGGGAGGTAAATCAGGAGATAAGAGAGAACAGATTAAAAAGGGGAGAGGAGCATCAAAAATGGATTAAAGAAAGAAGAGAGGACAGATTAAAAAAGGGAGAATTAAGAAAGGAGAAGACCGAAGAAATAAAAAATGATAGCCAACCAGAACCAGAAGAAGTACTAAATGATAAAACGCAGGAAGATAGTCAACCAGAACCAGAAGAAGTAATAAATGATAAAACGCAGGAAGATAGTCAACCAGAACCAGAAGAAGTACTAAATGATAAAACGCAGGAAGATAGTCAACCAGAACCAGAAGAAGTAATAAATGATAAAACGCAGGAAGATAGTCAACCAGAACCAGAAGAAGTAATAAATGACAAAACGCAGGAACTAGTAATGGTAGTACCTGAAATTGAAACTAACCGAAACCAGGAAGATATTAAACCAAGGAAAAGGAGAATGTATCCAAGAAATTTGATAAAAACTAAGGAAGAGTTGGAGATGATGAAACATGGGTTGATTGATGGCAATAATATCCCAATTACCTATGACAAAGACATCATGAATTCCAGGAATTATAGAAGGAGAATCGAAGTAATTTCCAAAATAATTTACCACAAGACAGTAGTGTACCAATGGGAAAGGACCAGAGGTAAACAGAATACGACATGTGGACAAGATCAATTTCAGCGCAGGACTGGACAGTGTATTACAGAAAGATGGAAATGTGATATCGTACCAGACTGTAATGATGACACAGATGAATCACCAGAATGTATTCCATTAACGTGCCATCCAGGACAGTTCCAGGGTACGGTTAGACTAAAATATATTCCTTCAGAGTGGATATGTGATGGTAAACCAGCTTATGGTGTTTCAGATAAACAAATAATAAGTGATAACCCAGATGAAGATCCTCACAGATATTTGTCAAGTAACACAAAACATGGACCAGAAAAGTATTGGTGTATACAATATGATGATAGAGGGAACCAACCCAGTAATTACGACGGCCCTAACAACCCGCCGTGTAATAACCAGTGTATCGGTAATTCTAACGGCGTTAGGGATAACAACCCCTATCCATACAATAGAAACAATTTATACCAACATAATAATGTCCCATACAGTCAGAGAAATCCATATCCCAACAATAATGATGACAGCCCTTACCCACCTAACCGAAATTACTATAATTATAACTTTAGTAATAACAATAATAACAGTAATAATAACCGAGTGTCGCGCCCTAGGGTAAATTTTATAAGAGCAACTGAGATGATGGACCCTGGTTGACACAAATACCACACGACATCAAGAAAAGGGACGGATCATGATAACCGACTACGGCGAAAAACAACGTTGAAGGAGACGAAATAAATATCATTGAAAGGAAATGATATGGAGAATAAACATAGAAACAAAACTGGGTTTTATGAATGAAGACTATTTAAGAAAATGCACATTATAAATAAAAATATGAGCAATGGAACGACGTAAAGAAAATCGTCCATCTTCCTGGGTATATAAAAGAAAAGAAAATTTATAAGAAAAGAAAAAGTGGAGATCAACTTACAAAAGTATAAGTAAAATGGGCCAGTGTAGAGTACAATATAACCCCATATGTTGTGGTAAATAATAAGCATAACAATACATATGAGTTGAGGGAAATCGTTTCAGGAAGAATCAAAGGAGTGTACAATCAAGCTTCTATGAAGAAATATTATGAAGAATGAGTTGTGAGTTTTAGAATTTTGAATTTATTTAAAAAAAAAAAAATTCAAAAATAATGTAAGTACATCTTACAACCTAATATTTTGAAAAGAACATTTTGGAGAATTATAAGAAGAAGGAATTTAGAATTTATATTCTAAAAATTCAAAAATAATGTAAGTACATCTTACAACCTAATATTTTGAAAAGAACATTCTGGAGAATTATAAGAAAAAGGAATTTAGAATTTATATTTTGAAAAAATCCTAAAATAATGTAAGTACATCTTACAACCTAATATTTTGAGAAGAACATTTTGGAGAATTATAAGAAGAAGGAATTTAGAATTTATATTTTTTTAAAAATCCTAAAATAATGTAAGTACATCTTACAACCTAATATTTTGAAAAGAACATTCTGGAGAATTAAAAGAAAAAGAATTTTTAATAATTTGAAAAAATTCTAAAATATATAAGTACATCTTACTACAACCTAATAATTTTGGAACAAACTTTATGGAAGAAAGAAAAAGAAAGACTTTTGAATTGAAATATAATTATAAAAATTTAAAATTGAGTAAGTACATCTTACTACAACCTGATAATTTAGAACAAAACTTTATGGAAGAAAGAGAAAGAGAGAGAATTTTGAACTTAATTATACGAAAAATTTAAAATGAAGTAAGACCAACTTACTATAAATAAGTTTGTGAGAAAACTTTATGGTAAATAATTAAGAAGAATTTGATTTTGGAAAAATGCCAAAACATTCAGAAATAATAGTAAGATAATAGTACTATAAACATTTTTGAATGAAACAATTCTGGGAATAAATGAATTAAACAGAATTTGAATGTTGATAGAACGTCAGAACTTTGAAACAAGATAAGATCAACATATTACAAGGATGTATGAGAAATATTTTTCAATTAAATAAAAAGAATAGTTTGAATTTTACATTAAAACTGACCAAGTTCCAAAAAATAATTATGTGTCAATTATGATTGAATTGAGAAGAAAATAAAGTGGTTAATTCAGAAAAGAGAATTAACGTTAATCCAGAATAAATGCTAGACATTCACAATAGCATTTGAAGAAGTAGAGAAGAATAACAAGAAAGAGTGTAATATGCCAGAAAAGGAAAAAATTTGGAAGCAAAGAAACTAATTACCTATGAAACGATAATGAAAACAGTTAATTAAGAGCAAAGAAGAACAACTCATACCAAACAGATGGAGAAGATGATTTTGAACCAATGATAATAATAAGACCTATATGAAATGCAAAGAGAAGCAATACCACATGAAATATGATATAAATGAATTAATGTTAATGAATGCGAAGGTGGATTAATAACTTTCTAAGAGAAAGGAAACAACCAAAATGTTTAAATAAAATGATCAATATAACAACCTGTATATCTAATGTAAAGATACAATGTTAAAAAATTAAATATAATATAATAAGACCATTCAAATAATGAATAAGAAAGACTATATATAGAGACCATGCTAATACTATGAATAACCAGAAGAAAGTATAAAGAGAATTCAGATGGAGAAGAAAGAGAGTTACACTGTAAACAGTAACCAGAATTATTAAAAGAAAGGTTTTCAACCATAATTAAATTAAATATATCAGACAAGTTAAGAGTTTTGAAAAAATATATATGTAATGAGTATAATAATGATTATGAAGATTTATTAAGATAGAAAATGTGAGATAATCTGAGAGACTACGAAGTGGAGAATCCAAAGATATTTTTATTAGTCGAAAATGAGACTACTTTTTATTTATTTATTCGATGACTGACTGAAGATAATTCCAGCAGCATTATGTTTTTTGAGCAGGGATGGATATGCCCCTGTACTCAATTTATAGAAGTGGTGTATGGCCAGCAGAGAAGTAGCGTACAGTGCCCCTCTGATCTGCCCCAGCCCACGTGATAGGGAATGTTAGGGAATTAATATCCCAAGGATACAACACGAAGTTGATATAGAAAGAAAATGTATTACAATCTCAGAAGACACTAACTATCCGAAAAGGATCCGTAGTAAGACAAGTAACCATATATATAAAATTAATAAAACTCTAATATAAAAAAGTCGATATAAAAATGGAGAAGAAAATGAATTATAAGAAATGATGAAATTATCATAAGAAATTATTTCATCCATAAACATGTCTGAAATAATTACTTCTGGAGGAGAGCAATCTGTAGCGTGACAGATATAAGCATAATATTGAATGGCAATTGATCATTAGAATAATGAAGTTATAATATTTAAATTTGGAAGAAAGCATTAAGTTTAATATAAATAGATTAATTCATAGCAACTGTGGAAAGAAATCATTATTATAAAGAAAATACAAGTTAAAATAAAAGGAGTTACTAGTGATGAGTCATCCAAAACCAGTCTCATAACCAAAGGTTTTCAAGGTATAACCCAGGAAGGTAAAATAGTAAATAACAAAGCAGTACACAATATGACCAAACCCACAACGAGGGAGAATAAATAAAAGAGAAACCCTAAAATAAGCCAAGATCAACCAATACAGGTTGTGTATTTCTGAATTAAAGAAGAAGATGGAGAAGATCCCAAGAAACCTGATGGCATCAAGAACAGATGGAGAAGATACCAGTCCCAGAAGGCAGGAGAAAAGAAGACTGAAGAAAGAAGAAGAGGGCAGCATCCTGAAGAAGACGTCATGCTCTTATAAAAGACACCCAAATCCCTATATCCCCAAAATATATATCTAAAAACAAAAGTATAACGAAATAAAAACCACATGTATATAAATTTAAGAGAGAGAAGTGAACCAAGTAAAAGTTTCCTGTGAACTAAGATGAAACAATAATATAGTACCCATGGAACAAATCTCCATTGAAAAAAACGCTAACCAATTTATTATGTTAATAAGACTATACGACCATTTAGCATTAACATAATATATAAGTGCAAAGTGAACCAGTGATAGTTTTGGGTATTATAAAAAATGAACCTTGTGTTTCATTCTTGGCAATCACAAACATTGGATGCAATGAAATATGCATTTTTCAATGACTTAAAATATGTACGGTGACAATATGTTGTTCATAAGACATGAATCTGTTTAAAATAACATTTTTGTTTTACATGAAAAAAGAAAAACAGATTTCATAGTGCTTTGTGAACGGTTCATACTATTTATTTGTTAATGACAGGGTACAATTCCCCAAAGACAAGGTATAAAAGACTGTATAAAAACTGTAGAATCCTACTTATAATAATAGTTAGAAATAAGAATATAGATATAAGGTTTTAATGTATATAGTACAAGAATGTTTAAAAATGTTTTAGATATAAGGCCATTTGTTTGGGTCTGAAACAACTAACATCAGAACTATAAAAATAATTACCACTTGTAAATAGTAGAGTAATTAAGATGTTAGTTAGTACAAAACCTTTGTTGTAAACCATATTTCCATGTTGGAAATGGGAATTTTGTTGCAAAATGTCTGATTTGAAGACAACCATTTATTTAAAAAAAATGTTCTTTATTTGTTTAACTATTATTTGTATTGTAACCAATACTAATTGTTTTTGTGTAATTTGAAAACATGTTTAATTTATAATACTATTTGTAAAAAGTCAGAGAGGGAATCACACATCATATATTGTTTGTAAATTATTTTGTAAGAAAAATTGTTAAAAAAAATCATAGGCCAAAAGAATGGAAACCAAACTTCATCAAAACAGAGAAATTACTCATTTAAAAGCAAATAAACAAAAGGGGTTTAGACAAAATAAACTTGAGATCATGCCATATAATTGCACATACCATTTAGAGAGATTTTAATAAATTATATTCAGAATTATAAATGAAAATAAAATGACTAAACTCAGAAATTTAGACATGGGAGTCATATATTTCAGAATAATGTTTCAGAATACAACTAATTCAATTAATTACCAGAAAATAAGGGAATAGGAACCTTTTAATACAATATAGGATTATTAATATTAAATATAACTGATAAAATGGCTGAATTTATATAATGACAGGAAGTAAATTTTGATGTTTTGACTCTTCACAGTATACCAAACTGAAAGTGAAATTACTATTTTTTTGTACAGAAAACACTATAAAATGGCATTATTTAATCTGAAAATAACCAGAATGAACTGAAAGATTAATTTAAATCAAATCTAGTGAATAAAATTGACAAATAACCAAAGTTTAGGCATTCATATAGTGAAATAGTAAAATGTACACAGGATGTGAAAATATTTTTGAACAATGTTAAGGATAATATTATATGGGCTAAGAGTTTAATTGAAACTGAAGGAAACAGTTAGTTAATTATTGGTAGTTGAACGGTCAACATGACATACCTTTGAAAACGTGAATAACCTAACCTATAATCGTCATACAAAGCGAGTGTATAGTGAGTTATTGTGAAATCGCGAGTGACTTGTAAAATACTTCTGAAACTATCATATTATAACAGAAACGATCAAGTAACACTCCATAACACAGAACAATATAAATCTACTCCGAAAAACACCATAAAACACTAGAAAACTGTATAATACATTAAACCAAATTAGTGACGGAATCGGAGAAAGTGTTTGAACTAATAATTATACAGATACACTAAATACAACCCAGAATCACTACACCAGTCACTACACAACATATAACAAGAGATTTGCGGACACGAGAACAGAAATATTGCGTCAAAATACATTATTTGGAACGCAGCAGGGACGAGTCACATTTTGATCGACTTGACGGCAGCCATCTTTCTTTGACAATTCCAGTGCCTCTTCGTGGTTCATCACAGCTGTTTGGTGAAAACAATTATTATATTTACAAATTATTATTCAATGTCTGTGTTTATTAACAACTATTAATTTGATTGTAACGTTATACTTTTTAAATATTAGCCCGATTTCTCTGACTTTGGTAATAACTGGCTGTTTAAAGAACCCTATATAATTTTTATAACATATACTTGTAACTTTTTTCGATATCCTGAGAATCGATACTAATCGATAAGAGTCAATATTGCTGTTACTTAATAAAACATTAATACTTTTCAATACTTAATAGTTCTTTATTTCTTCAATAATACTAATTACCAATAATATAATTCTAATTGATAATCTACAAGGACTTTACCACCCGTAAGTGAAGATAACCTAAAAAATAGAAAGGTAAACAAATATCGATTGGTTTACAGACAGTCTTATGAGTGGTGATAGATTATTTAAATTATACTAAAACTTTAATAAAAATTTTCAGAAGAGCATTACACTGTTTAAAACTTCACAGCCCTATATTAATTAATTGATCCTAATTAATTAATTAATAAAATTTAAATTTTTTTTTTATTATTATTATTTTTTTTTTATAAACATAATTTTTTTTTTAATTTTCTTCAAAACAATAATTTTTGTTTTGAAACTTTCGGTGAAGCTGAGCATATATATTTCTTCATCAACTTTACGCTACTCGACCGGTCTTGCTACCATTGGGACTCGACCAGCTGGGAAACTTAAGGAAGTGTTTCAGGCCAGTAAGACGTCGAGAGCCACACCAATTAAACACCTTACAACTTACAGATTCACACATCAATCTTATTTATTTTATTACAAATTGAATAGTCCAACAGAGGGGCTTGATTACATCGGAGTCACATACTCCACAATAGTTTATCATCAACACACATCAACTTACAACTTATTTATTTTTATTATTACAATATTTATAAAACGGCACCTTAAATAACGTCCTACACATTCGAGTTCCCGAACTATACTAACTTTTCCGCGCAGCGAACCGGTGATTTTCCACTCCGACTTCGCGGCAATCTTGGGATGGCGTGTAACGTCACGTGCTTAAGGTTAATTCGCGTAGTATGATTTCATTCCTCCTGTTTTGAATCGTGTATTGCTTTTTGAAATGTGCGTTATAGTTTTAAAGATATTAAAGTTTTGTCTGGTATACACAAACTCGTAACATCGACTTTCGCATAGGTTCCCCTCATACCGGACCGCGGTGTCAGATGTTTTCCGTCAAAACAGGACAGTAAAATACAGGCCTCGGTAATGGCATTCTTAAAAGAAGTTTAAAGGTGTTCTGAACTTGACCCCATAAGAAACGGGGTAATAACAGAAGAATTACAAGTTTTTAAAACTTTAATGAAAAATTTTAAGATTATAAACAACGGTGGAAAGAACGCTTAGAAAGAACGTCTGATTCCAGACTGGCCAAACGAGTCCGGAAATACAAACGTATAAGACCGAGGCGGGTGACTGGAGGATTTTTGAAGGCGGAACAGAGATCACCTTACCTATTCCGTGTCGTGAAGATGGTAAATTTTGACTAAATTCTAACAAACCTTATCTGACAGTAATAGCGTTAGTGGGGTACTTCAGATGAATCCCTGAGGATTGAGCAATTTAGTGTTACACGTATGCAGATGGGGCCGGGTTTAGTAATGTGGCAAGCTGTACTCGCGAACATCTACATGCATCGCAGACATCTACAGAGTATATCGATTTTATGCGCGTGTAACTTCTGAATTGGATCCGCTTCGAGTACACACACGGAGCAATATAGCTCTCTATATCCTTATCAACCGTAACGTTTTCAATTAACGTGGGGAAAAAGCAAACATGGATATGTGTGGTGTGCACGGGGAGCGCATCATACTCTCCTAGTAGATTAAATTCATGTGCGTTAAATTAGTTAGTATAATACCGGTAAATTCCTTATAGGCCTATGTTGGGAACAGTAACAGAAAACCTCGTTAAAAGATTATTTTTTTTATTTGTGAGCATTAAAAATTTACGTATTCCAGCGACACAGAGCTGCGTGGATCGACACATCAAGGCTACATAGAACGATTGCGCTACTAATTAATCTTTGTAATAATACACGAAAAGTATAGATCGAATGGACTGGTACGAAACATCAGTATGTAAGAAAGGAGACGTCATAAAATGCGAGAAACAACAGAGATTTTATATTTGAATTTAAACTAACTGCCGGGCTGTTTGGCCGTTGTCCAAGGTTTTCAATTAAACCAAACGTTTTACCAACACCCCTGGCTGCCATCTTCAGTGGATGAAACGAGTCAAACCTAACGCGGGTGTCGCACGTTAGGACCACAGTACTGTGGTCAAGGCTGAGGTAGTATCACGGGACATATTTAGCCTTAACCACAGTACTGCGTTCTTAATGTGCGACACCCGCGTTAGGTTTGACTCGTTTCATCCATTGAATATGACAGCCAGTGGTGCTGCAGAAACGTTTGGTTTAATTGGAAACCTTGGACCACGGCCAAACACCCCGGCAGTTAGTTTAAATTCAAAGGATACCGGCCGTAAAAGCCTCCGAATAACAATAGAGGTTTTTTAAGTTGATGAACAAGAACGAAAAAACAAAGTTAACGAATACGAAGTAATGGTACGGGATATCTTAGGAGTTAATCCTAAAGAGATTAAGCTATATAAAGCTAATGATCTGGCCACCCCCATCCGGCTGCATAAATTGCAATGGGCAGGACACATCATTAGGATGGAAGGCAACCGAATACCAAGGAAGGTACTGTTTAGTCAAATCGAGGGTAGAAGGCCTGTCGGAAGATCCAAGATTAACGCAGTGACGGGGGATGCTGATACTTTACTTAAAATAAAACGATGGAAATCGATCGCCAAGGACAGGAAAAAATGGAGGCGGATGATTATGGAGGCTAAGATTTGACTCCGAGCTGTGACGCCATAGAAGATATCTTAGGAGTTACTCTACTAAGGTCTATGATTAACACGTTTTACGTGAATAGAAAAAGAAATATTTTTTGATACGGTGAAATAAAAGTTTATATGTTACAGGTAGTATAATCATGTATATATAAAATAGATCTGTACAATCATCCTTTAAACAGACTGTACAGAAGAGAATAGCAACAGCAAAAGAATTACACTTTTTACTCATTGACTTACACAGACATACGATAATACATCTCTAAAACCTTCTATAACAGGCTCATATTAGTTACTCGCTGATAAGAGCAATGTAGCAACTGTAGCAACAGTATGTCTTACAAGAATCTACAGCAAAAGATCCTTTATCTATCTAATTCCTTTTAAAGTCTATGTGGAACACGTTTTAAGTAAATGGAAAAGGAAATTTTCCGATGCGGTGAAAGAATTATTGTCACGTTACTTTTGCCGATGCCTTGCTTATCAAGATAAAGCAGATTTGCAGAACATGACAAAAATGTTTGCAGGACACAAAACAATATAAAAATGGGAGTGTTAACGAATACAGATAAAACAAACTGTTATTATTTAAAGGCTTTCACGGCCGGTGTCGCTTGAATTTAAACTAACTGCCGGGCTGTTTGGCCGTGGTCCAAGATTTTCAATTAAACCAAACCTTGGCTGCACCACTGGCTGCAATCTTCAGTGGATGTATCGAGTAAAACCTAACGCGGGGAACCTAACGAGTCAAACCTAACGGTACGTTAGGACCATAGTACTGTGGTTCTGCCTTAACCACAGTACTGTGGTCCTATGGTCCTAACGTACGACATCCTGCGTTAGGTTTGACTCGATACATCCACTGAAGATTGCAGCCAGTGGTGGTGCTGAGAAACGTTTGGTTTTAATGGAAACCTTGGACCACGGCCAAACAGCCCGGCAGATAGTTTAAATTCAAAAAACAAACTATTGTTACGATAATGACAATTACGGAGCGCGCTCGAACAGTCACGAGTGTCGTTCTACACGTTTCTCGGCTTGCCGAGCAGGTGCGTGTCTCTGTCAAGGCCGTGTACAAAGTGCCCTCTAGACCTTTCGAGCGCTTTTTAACTACACAAATTACGCTAACAAAAGAATGGAGCATTATTATGTGGAATTTGCAGGCTATATGTATAAGCAACAGCAGCCTTAGTCAGTTACAGCTGGCGATTTACTGAAGTGCGGAACAAAGTATTGTGGAGAAGTCATTATTGTGTAATGAATAGTGTGGAACTCTAACAGCTGACATTATTATTGCGTGTGGACAAATTTCACTTGAACTGTTGAACGAGAGTACCTTGTTGATTACAAATCGTTATTTGTGATTAATCAAAGGTGGTAATCAGTGACTTCATTGGTGTCTGTGTTTTGTTTCCACTGTACCATACGATGATCCGTGAGACCGTCGTAACAATATTACCGATCTGTGCGAAGCAGCACGTGACTCTGAATTAGAGCACAAAACAGAAGTGTCGTATTGTGAGACGTATAAGCGATTAGAAGTTACCCTAAACGGCAAAGGAAGAGATTCAGTAGGAGTACAAGACCGAATCAGCCAGAGGAAAACAGCTGTTGAGATGGTGAATAGTGGCGTGCGGATATATTAAAACAGAAAATTTAATAATTGTAATATAAGAGAGGGTAACTAGCATAAATTGTGTGTGTTGTGAAAGGATCGTCAGAACATAAAAGGATGAGAAAACAGTCTGTTCTTGTGTTATTTATATTAAGGCGATCATGCTGAACATCGAGAACAGATCGACTATGTAATATACGGTCTGATGGACGTTAACGAAAGCAGTACCAGCAAACACAGAGACAAAGAATTTAGTTGGCAGTATAAATCTTAGAATGCGAGACTACCAAAGCAAATCTAATGAAGCAGACCAGCAGACAGAAAAAAGGAAAAAACAAGAACGACTACAAAATCCTGGAACGAAGGCGTTTAGAAACCTCTGAAAGCGAGAAACATTAGTGAAGATCAATGGAATAATATGAATGAATCGAGAAAAAGGTGAAGAGCGGAAATTGTAGGGAGATGATATAAGTTATCTACTGACCTATGTATGTATGTATATATGTATTTGAAAATAATACACGAAAAATGTGTAACGCGATTCTGTTAATAAAACTGCATTGTCACTTGCTGTCCGGAATACTTCTCTACAGCATACACATTACTGCACTCAAAGTGTGTATATAGTATATATTACGTCTGGTGGATAAGCGTTGTGGTCACCCTCCAGGCCTTTGTTAATTGTTAGTTAGACTGTACACGCGCGCTACCCGATATATCTGGCGGCTGACAAATTAACGAAGCCTACACCACTGACAAATTTACACACCGGCTGTCCGACTCCAACCACCGCCCCCCTGAACCCGGCTATAAACTGCCGCAGAGAATAGCTGCAAAAAATAACTCTACTTAAGCATTCAGAATAAATTCACAAATGAACTTTAAGCAATAAATACAATTATTAAATCATAAGCACAGAGAAACGTGTATATTTACAAAATACGCAATGGTTTACACATATTCTAATCATAGTTTATGCTTTGGAAATGCAAAAATCACCATATTTTTGTTTGTTGCGAAATCACGTCGTGTTTGCATTTGACACTTCTCTGAGTAGATATATTTGACTTTTAAACAGAATAATCACTGTTGGACACCACTATAGAAAAATTATTCCGATTAGCGCTTTCAAGCTTCACAGCTCATCGTCAGATCGGAAAAAATGTCATTATGGCGTACGAATAATAAGGACAGTGGTAGGTATCCCATAAGGTTTTTTATTTCAATACTACGTAAAAGAATAGGCCTAAAGAATTATTTAATTAAATTTGAATTTATTGAGCAGTCACTTGTAGTTAATATTAAGAAAAACATACCTTATGATTTTGAGAACGTGCAGTGAATATGTGGCCACAATGCTCGGTGTCCCCTCGTTACTAATATTCTGAGTTAGGATATTCCTTTAGTTGTGTAATCTCAAAATAATTTTAAAAATTAAACTAGTCAGTATCTGGCTCTTATTTATTTAATAAGTGATAACAACACAACACAGCTGTGGAACCCATAATAAAATATATTGAACCGGAAATATTGTACTAAGGATTTAAAACAGTCATTCGCATTGACTATCTTAAATCATATTCTATCTGACGATGAGCTGTGAATCTTGAAAGCGCTAACCGGAATAATTTTTCTATAGTCGTGTGCAACAGTGATTATTCTGTTTGTGATTATAACCACTAATACAACTTCCTTAATTAAATATTTCACTTTTAAATGTGAGAACTAAAAGTCTGGAAATACACTGTAAATTGATAATAAAAACGTAACATTACCGACAATGTCAGATTCTGTTTAGGTAAATCATGGAATATCTGAATCATCTGCTTTATCGAATAAAATTCGCTGATCCTAAAACCAGTGTATTAAATTGTACATGCACTACTGAATCAGGCGTGTGATTTATAATCCGATTTTAATAAACAGAGCATTCTGTAACAAGTGGTTTATGTTTTGATTAATAGTCGTCTCTGGAAAGCACAATCAAATAGCTTAGTTGGCTGTGTATCCACTCAGGTACTCTGTCTCTCTTTTATAGAGACATAATAAGTTTTAAATTCTATTATAAAGTTGGAATTATAATAATCGCCTATGTAATATGTGCTATTCCTGTAAGTTCTACTATTCTCATTAATTCGAGGCAAGCTTTATACTGCAGGCCTTATTCACCTGGGAATGAATATATTTGTATACACAGACAAAACTGAAATATACAGAGACATAAACCAACGGTGGGACTGCTGACGGTAGCACTGCCTTATCACGAAAACGCAGAAGTTGTGCTAAGAAAGGAGTCATGAGCATTCATTAAATAAGTCTTCATATTTTAATATTGACTAGCTACGAAATAAGACACGTAAAACAATTTTTACGTTGAATTCAATTTTCATTATGTACTGAAATATATACTTCAATGTTTCAGTGACAGATTTCAGTATGTTGCTGACTACATTTCACTCACTGTATTTCAGTATGACGTCAATATGTTACTTGCAGATTGAAGGGAAATTTCAGTGCCGAAAACTATGTGTCTATGTACGAGGGGGTATCCAAAAATAACCGGAATATTTTTTTAAAAGCTATGTATTTAATTTTTTTTACAAAAAAACCTTATCACCTTCAAAGTACTCTCCATTACACTTAATACATTTGTCCAATCTGCGCTCCCATTCCTGGAAACATTTTTCAAAATCGTCTGTTGTGATGGCCGACAGCTCCTGCCTCGTTTTTTTCCTTTACCGCTTCCACGTCGTCAAAACGTTGTCCTTTCATGTCCCTCTTCATTCGCGGAAACAAGAAGAAATCGCACGGAGCGAGGTCATGTGAATAAGGGGCGTGGGGCAAGGGAGTCATGTTGTTTTTTACTAAAAACTGTCGCACTGAAATGGCTGCCTGAGCAGGTGCATTGTCATAGTGGAAAAACCAGTCCCTCGTCTCCCACAAATCGGGCCTTTTTTGTCGCACATTGTTACGCAATCTTTTTAAAACCTCCAAATAGAAAGCCTGATTAACAGTCTGACCTGGTGGGACGAATTCAGAATGCACTACCCCTCTCACATCGAAAAAACAAATGAGCATCGTCTTGATGTTTGATTTCACTTGACGAGCTTTTTTTTGGGTGAGGCGACAATGAAGTTTTCCACTGGGTTGACTGTTGTTTAGTTTCGGGATGGTAAACGTAGCACCAGGACTCGTCACCAGTAATGACCTTGGAAAAAAAATCTGGGTCGGTTTGGAGCTGGTCTTTCAATGCATGGCATGTTTTAACTCGATTCTCTTTTTGCTGTTCAGTCAGGACCCAAGGCACAAATTTTGCAGTGACCCCTCTCATCCCCGAATCTTCTGACAAAATTCGCTGAACCGAGAGCTCCAAGTTATTCCAGATAACTTACTAATCTCTTCAATGGGCTGTCATCGGTTTTCAAGCACGATTGGATGAACTTTTTCAACATTTTCGTCAATTCTGGAAGTTGACGGACGTCCAGAACGAGGTTTGTCATCAATTGAAATTTCACCTTCTTTGAAACGAGAAAACCATTGGTACACTTGAGTTTTCCCATAGCACTATCCTTGTTAGCTGTTTTCAACATCACAACAGTTTCTGCGGCGTTTTTCCCAACAGGAAGCAAAATTTCACAGCAGCGCGCTGTTCACTTAAATCCGCCATGACAAAAAACGAGGAGCAAGCGAAACTGCTTTTACAAAACGAATTACTGTGACCGGACACAACCTTCCCAGGCGACAACAATGACGGCACTGAACTCGGAACGACAGTGTTACCAACTATCAAAAATATTTATCCCCAAAGCTAAAGTCAAAAACCCCTAAAATGCCCCTAAAAAAATAATACTCTGTAAAAAAAATAATTAATAATTAATAAATAATAATTAATAATTAATAATTAATAAATAATATGCTGTGATATTTTTTAATACTCTTTATTTATAAATTATTTAATACATCAAATATAATTTCGTTCTCTTCTGGAGATTCAGATTTTTTTAAATCATACATGTTGACATTGAATAAACTTAACATTTTAGGGGATGGATTAAAGGTTGTGCAAGATCCACCATTTCGATTTAATGTGAATCGGACCATCATCATGCTTTGCAACATTTCAATAGATAATCTATTCCGCAACTTATTTTTGACGATATTGTAGATGGAGAATCTGCGTTCGACACTTGCGTTTGAAATTGGAACCGTAACAAATGCTAGTCCAAATTTTGAGACATTTTCAAAACGTTTACAGCCAGCTGCGTCACAATCATTATAAACTTCAGAATAAAAGTCAGCTGAAGTAGAAGTATTCGTCCATGTTTTATTACTCAATTGGTGCCACTCAGACTCGATTTCATTTTTGTTGCCATAGATATGAGTTCGCTGAATGTGATTCAATACTGGTTTTATATCCGGTTTGACTTGAGATGTAGCAACCTTTGGGTGCAAATCAGCAACTATTTTTAACATTGATAAATTTTCTGGAAGCCTTTTCTGAATCTGCTCGGCCAGACAACATACAAATTTCTTGCATCTTTCCCTGACATCCAACAAATCCTTTTCTTCAAGTTCTTGTGATATGTTTTGAAAATCATAACCGAAATACATTGATGCTGTATGCATCAGATGCTCCTGGAAATTAAAGCCTACCAGTTCAGAGTCCACCAATTTCTCCAATTGTGAAGGTACTACAAGTCGTCTCAGAAAGTTTTTGTATAACAAAAACAAATCCTCAAATAATTTAGTAGGCTCAACATTGTCACTTTGAAAAAGTAAATTTAATTGAGTCACATTTTTTAATTCATTTTTTTAAAAAATCAAGAAAGCTTTAAAAGGAAGCCTCCGCATGATATCATAAAGCTGTTCTGCCATGTAACATTTGTCATCGGATTTAGCAATCGAGAAGAGCAGCTTTAATTCTTCCCACTGCTCCAATATTGTGTTAATAGCTTGATAGGGAGCGAGCCAACGGGTTCCGCTAAGTCCTTGAATTTTTTTCGGATCCTTGTTATCATTCATAGTTTCAAATAATGTTTTGTAGTAGTCCAAACGTTTAGGGCTGTATGAAAACCAATTATGGGTTTCTCTTACAAGAAATTCCAGTTGGCGTGGTAATAATTCAGCCGCTTTTTCCGCGCATAAATGCAAAGAGTGGCTAACACATTTGACAATAATTAAATCCGGCAGTTCTCTTTTTAATATAGCAGTCACCGAATTATGTTTACCAACCATAACGTTTGCTCCATCAACGCCGATTCCGATCATATTTTCAATTTTTAAGCCATCCTTTTTAAGTTGATTTACAATTGCTTCATGTACACTTTTTGCCTCATATTCTATTATCTTTATTATTCTATAGAAAGTTGTGACAACTTGCCTTGTCTTGTGTGAAAAAAAGCGCACCATAATGCATAGCACTTTTTGTGTAGAGAGATCAGTGCTCTCATCGATAATAATCGAATACGGAAAATCTCCTATCTCTTCAATTAAAGCTTCAAGCATTGATGGACCAAGCACATTTTTTATTAACATTGAGCACTTAGTGCGATGAATTTTTAGGTCTTTCAGAGCATCTGATGAAGGATCCAACTGAGGATATTAATCAAATGATCTACTGTTAACAAAGAACAGTGCTCGGCGATAAAGGCAGCGATTTTCAACTCGGCGATATTTGTATTTTCCGATAAGGCTGGTTTATATATTTCAGATATAGATTTAGTTGCCTTTGCTGATTTTTCCCAGGCTGTGTTTTTTTTATGTTTATCAGTTTTAGCGTGACTAACTAAATCTTTTTTGTGGGCTTTTAACTCTACACGGCAATATTTACAAGTCGCCAATGTGTTATTCGTAACATCAGGTGCAAGCCAACCTGCAATAAGAACATAAATTTTAAGTAACGACACATGACTTCAGTACCTATACAGATATAAGTATAGTAAATCACAGGAAATAGGAAAATATTCAATCATGACAATACCAACACCACACAATTTTTTATAAATATTTTAGAGTATATGTATATGAATATGTATATGTATATGTGTATGCATATATGTCCACAACAAACAATCTTTAAAAAAACCTGAAAAAATAAAACATCACCAACATCCTGTACTGCCCGACGAATCCACTCCAAAAAACGTGCATAGTCATAACATTGATTGTAGGTTATGTACCTAAATAAAATAAAATACCTTTTTTGAATTTTATTGAAGAACGGGTACTGCGGTAATTCGATGACGCCGATGATTCTATGGTAAAAGATCATAAATATTGAATTTAATACTGTCTATCTTGATCATTTATAAATTACAAAAATGCAATGAAAATTCGTTACCTTTTAAATCTGGATCTGTTTCCCAAGTCTTCGTGTACTTCTGACTGTACTTCTTATTTTTAGTTTCTTTAGGCATCATTAACAAATTGCTTGTCGACACAGCAGTACAATAACAAAATTGAATTAAACAAGTAAACAACAATCAACGTACATATGAATTTCCAGTAAGCATAGGCACAATAACCATCAGTCACCGAGTCACCACAGAGTAGTTGTAATATATTTGTAATAGATGTCGCTAAGTCGATAGGTCAACAAATAAATATCATTGGCTAGTTTGGAATTGTCTCAGGGCCTATACTTTTACATATTTATTTTTCTCAATAAAAAATAATAATAATGAACAGTAAAAAAATCCCTAAAAATACCCCTAAAAAAATAGAACCCCTAAAAAATCCCATCCCACTTATTTACCCCCTAAATTTGGGGGGAAAACCCCTAAGTTGGGAACCCTGCGGAATGACTTGCGCTACGCTCGCCTAGCAGGAGAAATGCGTACTACGTAAGCTCCGCCAATCGCAGCGCTATTCCGGTTATTTTTGGGTACCCCCTCGTATAGGATACAAGATAATCAACCCTTTCTTAACAAGTTACCAGTGAATTGATTTTCCAACAGGGGCAAAACCTAAAATTGTTACCACGTTTGAGAAACGAAAATTAATTTTTGTATAGTATTGCAACGTTACAACAATTATACAAGTATATTATCATGTACTCAACGCAACTATAATGTGTATTACACCGGACAGGTCGCAGAATTTTTTTTCTTGTTGCTTCAAGTATATGTGGTTGCACAATAATTAAATAATTTTTAAAGAAGAGTTGTTGACATGAAATAATCAATTAAACCTGTTTCGAAATAATCATTCTAAGATTTAGTACTTGATAGAAAAATATTTAACTATTAAAATTTCAAACATTATACTGTAAAAATAAATATTCACCTTTATAAGCTTTACAAATCTGTAACCGGCTATGCTATTCATAACATACAACAAAAATAAACACCCATATAATATTACTAACTAAACAAACATGTTAAACAAATTATTTAAATGCTTTTTATTTTTGTTTGTCTGAAATTAACTGAAAATTTAAAAACTACTAGCAACTCATTTACCAACAAATAATCTCAAATTCAAAACTACTTCAATTGTTGCTATAAACAAAATAAAAATGATATTACATTTACTTCCAATCTATTATTGATTTATACTGACACACCCAAAAATACAACAAAAGATTAGTATTTCTTTTCTGGATTTGCTTGTTAAATTAAACTCTCTTATCTAACTATTATTTAACTTTAAAACTCTAATTATTAACTAACTGTTCATACTTAAGTTCTTTTCGAGAGCTCTCTATCCTAAGATAAGAGAATCCTAAGAGTATGATAATGATGATGACTATGCTGATGCGGTGTTTGTTGTCTCTATAGGTTGTTGCTGTTGGTGATGCTCCAGAGTTCCTCCTTACATCTTGGTGTGAGTGTGGTAGTGTGTGGGTGTGTCCTGGTCGATCTGCAAACGGGCAGCGTGACGTCGTGTGTAGACTTCTTGAGTCTGAGTGTGTGATCGCCCAAAATTGCCAGTGGTATTTATACTGGTGGCGATTTAACAGGGACAGGCCTGTTTTCGACATGTTATAGATTGTCAGTTCGCGCCAAAGCGTCCTTTTTATTACACTCACTTTTTGGTTAATTATCGCGAACTCATGAACATACTCGTCACATGAGCGATATCATTGTTTGCGTAATTTTTTTCTGGCCACTCACATATACTTGTCGCAGCTGGCTTCACGCACACAAACACACACACGCCGTATTTTTAACTACCGAATCAGGTGCACTCTCGACAGGACAGAGCCTGCATTTCCTGCACAAAATTGTATAAAACTGTTCTTTATTCTACTTACACTAATTATAATAGAAAACATACCGCCCTGGGCAAATATGCAAATATCTGTATTGTTGCAGTATATTATGTATAGGTAGCAAATACATCTATATCTATAGAGAACGCTATTATAGGTAGCGAATAGGAAAGCGTTTGCAATATCCAATTAGGAAAAGAACGTGGGCCCTGTTCAAAAGTTGTTTTATCCAAAAAGAAAATAACTGTCGAGAATGTCATTGTCACAACAGGAATTATTGTGTAACAGCGGAGAATATAACGGAATACTTCCAGGAATTACATAAAAATCCAGGATAAAGGTTCAAACAAAAATATTCTCAGACTTAGACTCAAAGGTTTCTAGGAATAGACGTCTTTGTATACCACAAAATAATTTATAAAAGGGAAATTCTGTTTCAGGGAAAAGAAGATTAAATAGTAAATGTCAGAGCATATAGAGTGGTTACAAGTTTACGAATATTGAACACAATCGTTTGTAAAAGGAAAGTAATATATACTGCCAAATGGAAAAATTACTACTGTGATGTAGCCGTTTTAACTTGAACAAACGGTAAAGAATCATTAAGAAAGGAATTAGTTACTACACTCTAGACTATACTGGCATGCTAAGAGAGCAAGTCGGCTAAAGACGAGTGCGCTTTCTAACCGGAAAAATCTGAATAAAAAAATAACAGGTTGAAGAACTAAATAAAAAAAACGAACAGTATGAAAATAATTTTACTATATGCAGGAACAGTTTTTTTTACCATAATTATTCAAAGATTTTTTAACGAGATATGTACGGGAATAATAAAAGTTGGAAACAAGAGAGAAATAGTAATATTATTAGGCTTGGATAGTAGTAAAGATATTAAGATATTAAAACACAATGTTTCGTATTATATTTATTTCTAGAGGATAATGTTAACAAAAGTAGAGATCATATTATAGTTCACATTGTAGTACACATATGAATTCACGTGTAGTAACAGATATTTCCAGTTATTAGATTTTTTTTATCGGGGACCCTACAGTCTATGCCGCAATATCTCCCTATCTTTCCAGTAGTCATCACCTTCAATAGCTCGATCTCTCATGCTCTTCCCAATTCCTGTTCTCCATTGTGTTGTCAAACTTCCTTTTCTTCTCTTGTTTTTTGGTGTGTAAGTCAATGCTTTCTTTGCCCATCGCTTCTCCTCCATCCTCATTACGTGACCATATCATAGCACAACTGTCTGGATTCTATTCGTTCTGCTGTTGTAAATACGCGCCCTGTTGTCCTTCGTATATCTTCGTTTCTAACATGTTGCATTCTAGAAATATTCCACACTCTTCTTAAGAAGTCCATTTCCACAGTTTCTATCATATTTTTCTCTTTATCTGAAAGTTGCCAGCATTCGCGGCTATAAGTTAAAATTGGCTCCACAATAGTTGTGTAGACTGTCAGTTTAGTTTGAAGTTTCATTTTGTTTGACCAAAGTAACAAGTTTAGCAAACAAATAGTCTTTTTTCCCTGTTTTATCCTATTTTTGATGTCATTTTTTGTTGTTCCATCTTCTGAAATAATGCTTCCTAAATACTTAAATTCGCTACGCTTTCCGATTTTATGGATTTGCAGATCTGGGTTTTCTTCTTGCAGGTCTCCTATTTTCAGATATTCTGTTTTAGTAGTGTTTATGTTTAAACCCCATTTCTCGTACTCCTCTTTCAATTTTCTAAACATATAATCAAACATATAATCTGTGCCGTCCTCGTCACACGCTATAATTACCTGATCGTCAGCAAATAAGAGAGTTGTTAGGCACTGCTCATCCATTTGAATTCCCATTCCTGATGTTTTTCTTCTCCAGTTAGTGATGGATTCTTGGATATATATATTTTAAACAGGGTAGGTGACAAGCTGCACTCTTATTTGAGCCCTTTTGTGGTAGGAAATAATTCTGACAGGAAGAATTAAAAAATACAAGTGAACAAATAAACGAACGAACAACCTTAATACAATCGGTAGTAGTTTAATTTTACTCGTTAAAAGCTGAATTTTATTTGTTTCTGGGAAACTGATATGCATCAATCAGTTTAATGTTTCATAAAATACAAGAACACCTGTGAGATGTTTGAATAATGAACATAAACTCCATCTTCGAATAGAAACATAAGCTGTTGGTGCGCGCGTGTATGTAATGTGTTCTCTCGCGCGAGCATGTGTGTTGCGTCTTCTGTTCGTATCACAGGACGTCATGGTCAGTTAGTTAGTTAAGGAAACCGATATCTATCCCTTTTTGTTAACGTAAGAAAGACCATATTTTTAATTGATAACGTTGGTACCAAGAAACCCGCAGTACGAGATACTACACACAATCTGTTATACAAGAAGCAGAAACAATATCAACTTTCAGTTAGTTATCGGTTTCTCTGTTACTAACTATAATATCGATTGAATCTTCCAAGACGACAAAATGGGTCTCTACACATGTACGTAAAAATACTAGGCAACATATCTATCTAACCAGGAGCCATAGCGAGTGAATAAACTACTAAGTAGGCAAACGAAATGCTGCATAGGTATACTAAATACATAGGCCTATGATATATATATATATATATATATATATATATATATATATATATATATTGCGACAACACAAATTACTAAACTATTGGCGCATAGGATATGATAGTATGTGTATTTCAAATTACAAGTCTATATTGGAGGGTTTAAGATTATTTATTGTACAAACACAAGTTATAGTTTATATGGTATATTTGTAATGTACAGAATGTAATGTTTGATATAGAGTCTTTCTTCTAAAATGTTAAATAATGTTCATACGCAAGACGTGATACGTTACATAAGAAGACTCCCCCGATGATGTTGAAGAGAAGGGCCGGTCTTTGCGGTGTAGTTGGTTCGACAGGTGTGGCTTACAAATGACAGACGTTTTCCCAGAAACGTTTACAGCTGGGCTGGCGTCCTGTAACAGCTTGGCTGATGTCCTGTAACAGCTGGGCTGGTCCTATAACAGCTGGGCTGATGTCCTATAACAGCTGGGCTGATGTCCTGTAACAGCTGGGCTGATGTCCTGTAACAGCTGGGCTGATGTCCTGTAACAGCTGGGCTGATGTCCTGCAATTCCCACGATGAATCCGACACTTCGCACACACAACGGTACTACGGATGTTATTACTCGCAAAACTTATATAGATTTTAAGACCAAGTAATATCTCAGGTGACAGTGAGTTTAATCAATAACGGTATATTGAGCTTATACCTCTCCGGCTTCTTCAAGTGTTCTCGCGAATAACAAGGTCTACCGCGATCAGCAGACCACCCTATGAGGAAATCTTGCACTAGCACGGAAACGTCTTGATGGAACTATTGCGTAACAATTTATACTACTGTCACTGCGGAAAATCTCGCACAGTGGAACAGTTACACTCACTTCTTACACACGTAATACTACAATATTAATATCGTGCGTAAAGATATAAAATCAATTGTTATGCGTCACACGCATTACTATCCCCGAAAAGTCTTAACAGATCCTTGCAAGCGGTAGAATCTTGTACAAGGAATTGTATGTACCGTTCGTGGTAGCAGCAGTGAAGAACTGCTTGTAATTTTTCGCACAATGCGTTAAAACACTGGTGTGTGCAAATGTACCACACACACAGTTCTGAGTCTTCCCGTTTCACTAGCGACGAATAGTTTTTACAACACCTTGCAAGCGGTAGAATTCTTGTACAAGGAGTGCACGACCCGTTCGCGGTAGATGGCGTAGAAGAACTGCCTGTGTAACGACAGGCATAAGAAAATTTCCAACCACCAGTCAGCATTCTATTGGTGGATGGAAGTCACATGGTTAGTAAAAGTGACAATGCACTTTTCATGCATTAGAGTGCATTTACCTTGTAACAGCATGCATAGCGGTAATCAGACTACTCGTATCTCATGCATGCTGCCTACATATTAATAATATACATGAACGTAAACAATAGTCCGACAGGTATAGGGATTGTAGTGATACACACGTCTCAGTTCAGCTAATGTCAAAACAACGATAATACTTCACGCACCGCACGGGAAACGTTACCCACTCACGCACGCGCGCACATTTCCACTAACACAGTACATGAATCACCATAAATAATAATGCACAGTTTTTCTAAACTAAACCCTTAACCTTACTAAATACAATTGATAACAACCAAACTTAACCATCTACCAATATAATATGAATGTCCATTGTCTGTGTAATATATGACTTGCCCCGCCTATCATGATCCTGTGATTCGTTGCAGGATTAACTCCCTCCCGCATAAAAAAAAAATTTTTTTTTTCTTTAGTTAACTAACAAAAATAAAATTTTTTTTTTTTTTATATAACCAAAACAACTACCTAATCCTGAAATAATAATAATACCCTCAAACTAAAATCAAATAAACATCCTCAATTAATACTAACATTTCCAACTGTCACTTTGACAGACGCATCAAATCAAAAGACACGTGGTAACCTTCGAACCACAACAAACACACATGTTCTTGACACACAGATAACGACAACTAATGCAGGATCATAGCGTACACAGACAATATTCCTTATCAAAACTAGATTATTGTTCATTCACAGAGCCAACTTACATACAACATTTAGACCTGAACTTGACATATTTAAAATCACTACACATTCTTACCCCTATATCCTGACAGTTATTTCTAAGTTTACGGATCCTTTGTATAATACTTCCTCAATGAGGACGCATGGAATTTACCAATCGCACGGTTGGTATTTGGGTTGGTTAAGATAAAAGTATTTTTCCCAACTTGTTCCGACAGGGTATACGGACCATTATACAGCCTAAAAAACTTCGCAGCTGTGTTGTCCTCCCTTCTTCCAACATTTAATGCTCGTAAAAGCACACTGTCTCCAGTCTTGAACTTGACTAGTTTATGTTCCGCATTAAATTTTTCCGTGCGCTCCTCGGCGCACCTTTTAATGCGTCTTCTAGCTTCGATTTTCTTTACCTCAACTGGTATAGGCATATTATGCGTCGCTATCCTTTCAATGTGTTTACCCCAGACCCGGCCTGGCATTTCTCCGGTTTGGAGTTCATTCGGCGTATACCCAGTAGTAGAATTATAATTTCCATTTATGGCATACTCAAAAAATTCTAGGAATTCCGGCCACTTACTCTGGTTAGTATTACAGTACGTACGGAACAACCGTCCCAACTCCTTGTTGACCCGCTCGGCCAAGTTACCTTGCGGTCTCCGGATCGCAGTCAAGACCGTCTGGACCCCGTGTTTCTCAAGCTCGGAGTGCCACTTGGTGTTCGTAAATTGCTTACCTTGATCTGAGAGTATCTTCCTTACGGGACCATTTTTCGGCATGTATTTATTTAGCATAATGTTTATGACAGCCGACGTAGTAGGTCTACCAATAGCATATAGGCTAACATGTTTGGTAAAGGCATCGGTAACAACCACCAGGTTCTTCATTCCACGTGCCGCCCGAGGAAGTGGACCCAAAAAATCAATGCATACAAGGTCATTTTTATTACGGACGACAATGTTACCCATTTCAACCTGTGTATGTTGGTTCGGATATTTCGCTGTTTGGCAGATGTGGCAAGAGCGGAGTATGGCCTTTATTTTCCTGGTCATATTTAGCCACACAAAATCCTCCCGCATTGCCAGGTAACATTTATAAGGCCCCGCATGAGCCAGACTCTCATGACACATCCAGGTGAGGTCTTCCACCATGGCGTCCGGTACCATAATCTTCCATCCGCCATTGATAATTTTATACACTACGTCTTTATATATTCTGTACTTAGGGTTTTCTTGTATCCGGATAGCGTCACATATCCGCTTCAACTTTGTGTCACGCTGCTGTTCCATACCAATATTTCTTAGCTTATTTTTGAGACTGTCTTCTAATTTATATTTGACAGCTAGAATTTGAACCTCCTGGTTATTAGACGCATGACGTTCTTCCACCATTTGAGGGTATCGGCTTAACGTGTCAGCTGCTTGGTTCTCGCTTGCCTTACAGTACTTAATGGTAAAGTCGTACTCTTGGATGGCCATGATCCAACGGGATATGCGAGCGTTCGCTAACTTGCAGCGCAACATGAACGATAAGGCCTGGTTGTCCGAAAGGATTTCGAAGTGTTGTCCAACCAGGTAATAACGAAATTTACTAATGCAGTACACAATAGCCAATATTTCTTTCTCCGATGTGAAATAGTTACGTTCGGCCCCTTTTAGTGACCTACTACTGTGCGCAATTATTTTGTTTTCGCCCTTCTCATTTCGTTGGTAGAGTACCCCTCCAATGGCATAATCAGAGGCATCGCAATTCAGGACATATGTGCCCCTTTTCTCAGGATGAAACACGTGCAGGTTTCTACTATACAAATTTTTAGTCGCGTCGAAAGCATGCTGATGACGCTCCTCCCATCTCCATTTATTACTCTTACGAAGTAGTTCTAACAACGGCTCAATTGTCCCAGAATATTCTGGAGTAAAACGTCTGAAGTAACCAGTCAATCCGAGGAACGCTCTGATATCCCTGGGTTTTGTGGGTTTCGGGAACTCCATGATCGCATGTATTTTTTCCGGGTCCGTTGTTATACCTTCTGCTGAGATAATATGACCCAAAAATTTAATTTGCGATTTCCCGAACTCACACTTTTCAAGATTGAGAGTCAGGTTAGCGGCTTGCAATTTATGAAATACAATCTTGAGATGTTCAAGATGTTCTTCAAATGATTTGGATATGACCAAAATATCATCAACAAATATGCTGACGAAGTCCTCCACCTCGGGTCCCAGAGCTAACTCCAAACATCTGACCATGGCCGCTAAACTGGTAACCAAACCAAATGGAACTACTTTAAACTGATAGCATTTATTTCGATATAGAAATGCTGTGTATCTTCTCGACTCCTTGGCAAGGGGAATCTGCCAGAATCCACTTTTGAGATCAAGGCGAGACATGTATTTAACCCCTTGACACTTTACGAATAAGTTCTCCGCATTCGGAGCACAGTCGTAGCATTTTTTGGTAATAGTATTTAGATTTCTCATGTCCAGACATAATCGAATGTCGTTATTTTTCTTTTTAACAATAACCATAGGATTTAAAAAATTGCTATCAGTTCGTTCAATCACACCATTCTGAAGCATACTCTTAACTTCGGCATCAACCTGTTGTTGATAGTGAAGGGGGATGGGGTACGTCTTCCGTACAAATTTATTTTCATCTGTGACCTGAATACTGTGTTCATAAACATTCGTGACGGTAAGATTTTTGGAAAACACAGATTCAAATTTATCAAGCATACTTTGCAGCTTATCTTGCTCATTGCTCGTTATCTGCCTGCTGTGAGTCCGCAGATTATGTGTTATCTTATCGGCAAGTTGAACCGCTGGGCGAGTTATAGTAATAGGTTCACAATCAGACCCCGTCTTACCCCTCCTGCGTCCTAACCTGATATTGTGTTTACTATTATTTACTGTACATTGTAGTATTTTATTAGGAAAATCAATGGTCGCGTGCAGTTTATTTAATGTGTCCACTCCCAAAATAACATTATACACGAGTTTCTTGACCATAAGCACCGTGACCTCTATTTCCATTCCCTGAATGGATACTGTTATCATAGCTTGACGGTCAACCCTCTGAAATTCACCCGTCGCTGATTTTATGATTTTGTGGGCTGCTGGCAGAATCGGGATTTTTTTAAAATGTTTCCTGTGCCTCTCTAGGAATCGCTCATCCATTAACGAAATTTCTGCGCCGCTGTCAAATAAAACTTCGCCGACACATCCGTTAATTTTCGCGTTGACAATGAGGTCAGTGTCATTTTCAACGCTAATACCTTTCTCATTTTCCTTACTATGGTTATTGCAAATTAAACTATCTCTAATTACGGCAGGATATAGGCCGGACACTACAAAGTTTTTCTTATAATTAACATCTTTCACATTTGATTTATTGAACTGCTTTTTATATTTACACCGGTCTTTTGAAACTTCATTCATCCCATTATGTTTACACCATTTCCGATTGGTAATTCTATTAGGTATTTTATATTGTTTTGGTGACTGTGTGTGCTTGGTTTGAGTTTGATACTGAAAATTTTTATTCTCCCGTCCATAAAAATTTTGCTGTGAGCTGACGTCATTTAAAGTCTTATATACATACGGGGTACAGTTTAGAGGTGACGAGGTACTTTGCAATCGTGACACTTGCTGTTGTAGTTTTTGAATCCGCAGGTCACGTTCGGCCATTAATTCATTTATCGTAGATATGTGTTGCACTACTTGCTCTGCCGTACCAGAGAATTTCGCTTCATATTCACTAAGTCGTGACCTATTGACTTCCAAATTTGCCTCTATATTGGCCTTCATAGTTTCCACGGTCTCGCTAATATGCTTTTCTGCCGCTTCTACCATTTGTTTGCTTTGTTTGGATTGCTCCTGTATGGCCACGTATGATTTCTCGTTTTCCTCATGGAATGATTTGTTTTGTTTCCCGGCTTCTATTTTACCAGATTTAATTTCTTCTTTACTGGCTTTCTGCTCTTCTTTAATTGCTTTCATTTCTTCTAATAAGGTCGCTAAAGCATTCTTGATTTCTGCAGTATCCGCCATAGTGATTAAATTTTAATTTAAAATTTAGTAAATTTAAATTTATTGATATATACGCAAAGCAAGTTATTATTATCACAACAAGATTAGAACATATGGTAACCAGTTTATACGCACACAGAAAAAGCAGTTCAAAATATCAACATGTAAATACCTTATCTAACATACAACAACTAATAATCTACCTCCAATATACTGATAAAATCTGTTCATATATGATATACAAGAGAATATGCACAATTGAAAAATTATATCCTCAGCTTTTCACATGAACAATACACACACAATTATTACGTTAATTATATTTATACGTCGGATTTTTCCAACAAATTTTACATTCATAGACAAATATATAATAGCGTAAAATTACCGCTATTTACGAGCCCTACGTTGCTAAGCGCCAAAATATCGCTATGCGACAACACAAATTACTAAACTATTGGCGCATAGGATATGATAGTATGTGTATTTCAAATTACAAGTCTATATTGGAGGGTTTAAGATTATTTATTGTACAAACACAAGTTATAGTTTATATGGTATATTTGTAATGTACAGAATGTAATGTTTGATATAGAGTCTTTCTTCTAAAATGTTAAATAATGTTCATACGCAAGACGTGATACGTTACATAAGAAGACTCCCCCGATGATGTTGAAGAGAAGGGCCGGTCTTTGCGGTGTAGTTGGTTCGACAGGTGTGGCTTACAAATGACAGACGTTTTCCCAGAAACGTTTACAGCTGGGCTGGCGTCCTGTAACAGCTTGGCTGATGTCCTGTAACAGCTGGGCTGGTCCTATAACAGCTGGGCTGATGTCCTATAACAGCTGGGCTGATGTCCTGTAACAGCTGGGCTGATGTCCTGTAACAGCTGGGCTGATGTCCTGTAACAGCTGGGCTGATGTCCTGTAACAGCTGGGCTGATGTCCTGCAATTCCCACGATGAATCCGACACTTCGCACACACAACGGTACTACGGATGTTATTACTCGCAAAACTTATATAGATTTTAAGACCAAGTAATATCTCAGGTGACAGTGAGTTTAATCAATAACGGTATATTGAGCTTATACCTCTCCGGCTTCTTCAAGTGTTCTCGCGAATAACAAGGTCTACCGCGATCAGCAGACCACCCTATGAGGAAATCTTGCACTAGCACGGAAACGTCTTGATGGAACTATTGCGTAACAATTTATACTACTGTCACTGCGGAAAATCTCGCACAGTGGAACAGTTACACTCACTTCTTACACACGTAATACTACAATATTAATATCGTGCGTAAAGATATAAAATCAATTGTTATGCGTCACACGCATTACTATCCCCGAAAAGTCTTAACAGATCCTTGCAAGCGGTAGAATCTTGTACAAGGAATTGTATGTACCGTTCGTGGTAGCAGCAGTGAAGAACTGCTTGTAATTTTTCGCACAATGCGATAAAACACTGGTGTGTGCAAATGTACCACACACACAGTTCTGAGTCTTCCCGTTTCACTAGCGACGAATAGTTTTTACAACACCTTGCAAGCGGTAGAATTCTTGTACAAGGAGTGCACGACCCGTTCGCGGTAGATGGCGTAGAAGAACTGCCTGTGTAACGACAGGCATAAGAAAATTTCCAACCACCAGTCAGCATTCTATTGGTGGATGGAAGTCACATGGTTAGTAAAAGTGACAATGCACTTTTCATGCATTAGAGTGCATTTACCTTGTAACAGCATGCATAGCGGTAATCAGACTACTCGTATCTCATGCATGCTGCCTACATATTAATAATATACATGAACGTAAACAATAGTCCGACAGGTATAGGGATTGTAGTGATACACACGTCTCAGTTCAGCTAATGTCAAAACAACGATAATACTTCACGCACCGCACGGGAAACGTTACCCACTCACGCACGCGCGCACATTTCCACTAACACAGTACATGAATCACCATAAATAATAATGCACAGTTTTTCTAAACTAAACCCTTAACCTTACTAAATACAATTGATAACAACCAAACTTAACCATCTACCAATATAATATGAATGTCCATTGTCTGTGTAATATATGACTTGCCCCGCCTATCATGATCCTGTGATTCGTTGCAATATATATATATATATATATATATATATATTGCGACAACACAAATAACTTAACTATTGGCGCATAGGATATGGTAGTATATGTGTTTTAATGCAAAAGTCTATATTGGAGGGTTTAAGATTTTTTATTGCACACAAGACATATGAAATTGTTTATACGATATATTTGACAAGCATAATAATGATAGTGTTTCAGATATAGTCTTTTAAAGTGTTACTTATTGTTCATATACGTGATGTGGTACATTACATATATGATGATTCCCACGGCGATGTTGATGGAACGGGGGGGGGGGGCTTTTCTGTGTTGTGGAGTCGTCAGGCGTGGCGTACGATGACAGATGGTTCACCCTGGTGACGCTTCCAGCTGGGCTGGTATCCTGGAGTTCCAACGTTGACACTGACGCTTCGCACACGAACACCGTTTCTAGGGATACTACTTCTGAAATTTTATACAGTATTTATAATTCATAAGTATCTCACGTCACAGTGGGTGTTACTTAGAAACGGTATATTAGGCTTATACCAATCAGGAGTCTTCAAGTGTTCACGCGTAACACTGGGTCTACCACGATCAGCAGACCTCCCTATGCGGAAATCTTCCACTCACGCGGAAACTACTGATGATAATATTTTATTAATAAGTAAATTATGAAATACTACTGGTACTGCAGAATACCTCACACAGTAACACAGTCTAAGTTCACTTATTTATACACGCTATGTTACAATAACAATACCGTGTGTAAAGATGTATTAAACAAACAGTTCTGAGCGTTCACACTCGTTACTACCGCGGAAAAGACTTAACAAATTCTTGCAAGCGAAAAATCTTGCACAAGAATTGCATGTTCCGATCGTGATAGCTAGATGAGAAGAACTAACTGTGCAGCCACAGGCTTAAGAAAATTCCGACTGCCTTCCAGCTTCTTATTGGTGGAAGGAAGTCACATGGTTACTTCGCACACGACTCGGCAGTGTTTCATGCCATAAAGTGCATCGAATTTGCAAGAGCATGCATAGATGGTTATCTCTGAATTCCTTTATCTCACGCAGAAATGCGTTTTACAACGAGCTTTATATTTTAACGAAATCATATTTTAACGTCATTTTAAGCTTAGAAAATATACGGGAACTGTAGCTAATATAGTAGTTTATGTTCAGTTCAAGTGTCACAACGATTCGATAATTATATCACGCACAGCCGGGAAAACGTTTATCACTCGCGCACGCACGCACATTTCCACTGACATAGTACATGAATAAATAACACATAAAATAATACACAGTTTGACTAAGCCTAATTCCTTATCCGTTCTAAAATACAAAACTTATACCACAAAAAACCAAACCTAACAAACTATCAATTGAAACATGAATTGTCAATCATCGTCTGTGCATTACACAAGACTGCACTGCTTATCAGGATCCTGTGTTTCATTGCAATATATATTTCTATAAGTTTCACAGATTGTATACACACAAACACGTAGATAGGTAGAGAGACAGACATACATAAAAAATTCGTATTAACGTTTACTAAATTCATTTAGCTGTAACTATTTGTTACATCAAATAAAACCAAAATAAACTTATTCAGGCTTCGAAAATAAGTACTTTGAGTGACATACATAATAATGTGCTTAGTATTGTTCCATTGCTCCTCGTCTATGGCATACGAATTACCAAGGACAGTGGTATCCTGTAAACTTTTGTATTTACATCAAAGAATAGGTCTAAATAATTATTTAATTAAATTTGAATCTATTGAACAGTCACTTGTATGGAACATTAAGAAAAACATGCCTTATAATTTCGAGAACGTGCTGAATAGGCTGTGTGCCCACAAAGCTTTGTGTCCCCTCATTAATAATATTCTGAGTTAGGATATTCCCTTAGTTGTGTAATCTCAAAATAATTTAAAAAATTAAACTAGTCAGTATCCGGCTCTTGTTTATTTAATAAGTGATAACAACACAACACAGCTGTGGAACCCATAATAAAATGTATTGAACCGGGAAGATTGTAAACTAAAGAGTTGAAACAGTCATTAGTATTATATTAATCTTGAATCATATTGATAAATCTTAAACAATCGCCTAGTTTTATTACTTCAATTGACAAGAAAGTGGATATGTGCATATACATGTGTGTGTGTGTGTGTGTGTGTTGTGTGTGAATTGTTTGTCCCTTCTTTGACATTGCCTCTAAGAGGTAATTCGTTTCTTCAATCCATAAGTCTTAACCTACCCAGTCGCAGCATGTTAAGCCTCTATCGTCCATTGATTCGACTTTTATGGGCATCTACTGTCTGGTAATGGTTAATATGACTATACCACTGCAAATTTACGTGTTTGGATCTGCTGGTAATTGATCTCCCGTAATTGATTTGATGTTTTTATCTACCATGTCATTTCAGATTTTTCAACATTTTTGTTGTTCTAATCTTATCCTCACGAATAGCATACGTATAGATAGGTTACGATATTGTGTAACTTAATTTAAAATTTTTGATTTTTCTCGCAAGAGGCTACATTTTTGTTCCATATGTCGCTGCGTTTCTAATTGTAACATGCAATATTATATTATTCTCACTTATCTAATATTTTTATTTTTCACAAATCCGTGTAGACACTTCCTGGATAGGGTTATTCCATATAAGTCGATCATCTAGTTTAAAAGTACGTATTCGTACGCTTTGAAAATTTCATTAAAAAAAAAAACGACAATAATGTCACCCAAAAAGTGGTAACCAACTGTAATATTTATGGACTTTCACCTAGGTTACAGAGAATACAGGTTTAATAAAACAACGTACATCATATTGATTGAATTTACCCAGAGGTACTTCTAAGAATCTGTCTCATTAATTTTCAAGCAGGAATTGCACTGATTCTCTTCATCTACATAAGCTACTGTGGATTTGACTCTACGTACTGAGTTTATTTAAAAGTCCGGAACTCAGTAAATGAGTCGGGAATCATAAAAGTACATTGGTTGAATGTTACTAGTCCACAGTAATTACAATGTTAGGAATTTCTCGCCGGTTGGTACGGTTTTATGAAACTTTTTTAACTAAATAAGAACGGACGCTAAGGCTTTCTATACGCACGTTTAGACTGTAGTTACTTATGCGAAAAATTAGGTTACTGGAACAAATAATTGACTTCAACCTTCGTTAACGTGATCTATTAAAATATGTGAGAGCAAAAGAATAGATCATTTTCCAAACTATGTTAAAACTGTAGATAGCTACAAACGCATGGTTGTAACACTATAGCCCAATAATCGTTTTTTTCTGCAGTATATGTTGATAATTTAAAGTACATATAAATTAGGTGAACAAACAACAGTTCTTAGTTGATTGTCTATATTTGTTGTACTAAATTAATACTGTACGTTTTGTCAAGTACACAAGCAAAATTAAAACAACTTTAATTTAGTGCTGTTGCTGTTGTTTACTCAGTTGATTGTAACGCCACTGGGCCGCTGCATTCATTAATTACTGTCAGGGCAACTAACTGACTAATTGATTAGGTCGATGGCGCCATGCACGGAGCTCGTAAACAGTAACAACTAGAAAAGTAATTTCTAGCTTTCTGAAAGCTATAAAAGAAATATATACGCTACGACGATCTCACAGAAAATGTACTGTACCTACGCCGTATGGTACAGTAGAAAACAAAATACAAGACAACAATTAAATCACTAATCACCAGCTTTAGTTATCACAATTAAACAGTTTGTAATCAACAAGATAGTCTCTTACAACAAATCAAATAAAAAATTGTTCAGACGCGATACAAATTTCAACTAATATAAAACACAATTGTATTACAATTGTCCCGCTCAATTATAAAACACATAACACTTCGCCACCATACTTCGAACCGCACTGTGTAAATCGTCCGTCAGTAACCGAACTAAGCACCGTTGGACTAATCAATAGACCTCTAGAACGATACCACCGAACGCACGAGACGTTTCGCATTACGTAATACTGCCTCGCGTGTCAAGCGTCACGTACGCATTACAGCTGGGGGAATAGCCGAGCAAAGAGTAGAACAACGTTCTCCAATGTACCAGAACGTTCCGTAGTGGCGTACCACTTCTTCCGTGTCACGTGACAATACGTTTCCTCAATTTCTATGGAAATTTGTTATTTTTTTTTTTTTTACGGAAAACGTATTACATCGCGGGTCCGGTGTGGGTGGAACCTATGCGAAAGTCGATGTTACGCATCTGTGTTTACCAGACAAACTTTAATATATTTAAAACTATAACTCATATTTCAATAAGCAATACACGATTCCAAAGAGTAAGGTTGATAGATGTCATGCAATATGAAACTTGAGCGCATGATGGCACAGACCATCAGAAGATGGCCGCCAATTTGGAGTGGAAAATCACCGGTTTGCTGAGCGAAAACATTAGTATAGCTCGGGAACGCGTATGCGTAGGACGTTACTTAAAGTGCCGTTATATAAAGCTCCACAAGTACTGTAAAATAAAATACTAGTAGTGATAGTAGTGAAAGAACTTAGTAACTATAACTAATACATTGACAAATTGTTGAACTTGGACAAATTTTCCTTAAAATTTACAAAATGTCAAAATATCTTCATAACAAGTAGGTAAATGCCTATCGTAAAACCTTACGAAGTAAAAGAAGGACGAATGAGGAATCCAAAAAGGCTCCTATTATAACAGCAGAATGAATGCAGAGGATGAGACAGCGTCGAAAAGTCGAGGCGAGCACCAACTGCGCAGACGCCTCGACGCTTAACGCCAGTTCACGAACAACGAATGTAGACAGTGAGATAGAACTGATAGAATGCTACGAAATACCACTATAGACTTAAAGTTCTCTAGAGCTATAAATGTAGCATGTAAGTCTTACATATCGTATTACTCTTACCATTGTCCTGTCTTTAACTAAAATTTTACAATTTAGTCAGCATTGTGAGAAACAAATAAAATCAAAACTTGTGAGTTCGTTCATTTCTGTTTTACCAAACCTACAAAAACCCGTCACAACAACACCACCAGGGTAAGACGTTTTCCGCCAATAACCTCAGCGGTAGTGACCCCGATACTACCTACCCTTTTTTTTGTTTATTGTCTCACTATTTTTTGATGCCTAGCCAGGACATTACATCAGTTTGAAAGGAAGAAACAAGAATATTTTTTAGGTTTGAAAATTCTAAGAAGTTGCGTCTATGTCTAGTAGACTGAATTAAGGACGTAAGGTACTCCATAAACATACTAAAGTAAGGAAATGGTGTTGATAGTATTAAAGGGAAAATAGAAGTACTGAAGCTAGGTGATGAGGTGAGACTGATAGCCTTCCAGTAATACCAATATTATGGAAGGAGAAGTATAAACCAAGGGACATACGTATTTGATCTCGGTTTAAGAACTCGAGGTTTGGTTTGAGTTACAGTCAACTAATTATTGCTGCTGCAAATAAAATACGAATTGCTACGATGTTCTCTAAACTGTGACAGGGATGGAACGATAAGAACAATAAACATTTTTATGATCAGCAGAAGATTCCCTGTTCTGGTTGTATGATACCTGATCATATTACTTTTAACGTGATTACGTTATAAGTAATGTTTTAGTACTGCAAGATACAACACACGCCTAATTTTTAATTAAAATTGTTACCCGAAAAATAGCTTAAGGAATACCGTTGCACTTATAAATTATTCTTAATTGATATTAGGAAGTTTATATTGTATAGTACTAGTGAAAGGGTATTTATTGCGCTTGGGGGGGGGGGGAGGGCACGCACAGCCTTATCATTTGCTTATACGTTCCCTCTTCTCATTAATTCGTATCCGTTAAGAACTTTATTATTGGAGCTTAAAGAAAGATCCAGTAAATTCCTAATCTTTTTTAGATGCGAGTAGGATATGTCATGTTGTTGCATATCATCTCAACATCAAGATTCGTTCAAGAAATAACTGTATTGTTTCGTAGAACTTTATTGTTATGTTTGAGAATTTGCACACACACACACTATTCGTGTTTTATCTTTCCATATGTTAGATTTATTCCCAGCATTATAGGAGAAGTGATTATCATCATTACCATCACCAAGGATGGTTTGTTCCGGTCTCAAATAGGTAAATATTAGAGCTGGTCACTTCAGCGCTTCCTCGGACTTCCGACACCCCTAAGTCCCCTGGGCTTTTTTTCATGAGTTGTTTGGGGATGCGACAGTCATCCATTCGGCAAAGATTTTCCCACCAATTCAACCGATACTGGGCGAACCTGTCGCGTATACTCATAATTCAGTTCCTGGCGTATTCACACCTGTGGTCAGCAACTTTTGATCCGTCCGGCTAGTCCTTATTTGAGGCAATTTAGTAGTGAATATGTCACCTGGATATGTTACTAGCATGTCGCAGGGTAAGACGTATGGTGGGGCTGCCACCTTCAGGCTTAACGTCCAGCCCGATTTCCTGTGTGAGCGTTCTCCCATAAACTGACTTTCTTACCAGACTAAAGATACCGGTTTTCCCTGTTGAGATATCCATAAGGATCTTTAATGTAGTGGTTTCTCCTTGCCTCCCACATCCTACGTCGTTGACCAATGGAAGGTCTTCCGTCTTTAGTGGTAATTTCTCACCCCAAGGGAAAGAGGGTGCCCTAACCTCTATTTGACAATGACAAGTAGAGGATTGACAGCTTATACCGGCTGTCACTCAGCCTAGAAGTGATTATGTTGATTGAAGTCTACTTAGGCAACGCACCCGCTGGTTGTACTGTCAACGGGCATAATACTGTATTGTGTAACAGTACTTTTTCGTGCACGGCTCTTTGTGTTATCGTATTTTAGGTTATGTTGTCTTTTTTTTTTTAATATTAACTTTTCTATCAAACTTGTTTTGTTTTTAGTTAACCTCTTGAAACGCCAAAAAATAATTTCTAACGACTGACTTTCTACTCAATTGACAATCTAAAATTCTACTATGCAGCTTAATTTATAAGAGGCAACTTGTGAAATTGAACATAGTAAAATATAGGTGTTGAAATGTTTGTTTTTGTCATTTTCTATTTTAATAGCAATGATATTTTAGTTGCTTCACCAATCTCTCGCCTTTCTTCACGAGAGGCAAAAATATAATTCCCGTGTTTCGTGATGTAAGTTAGGAAGTCATATTATCTTTCCCTGTCATGATTTTCAACACATCATGATTTTTTAGAAGTAATAACAGATTACTCTATCGCCTCACATAATATTATATAGTGGCATATATTGTAACATCTACTAGCAGACTTTCGGCGCTTATTAAATTGCTATTCTGGGAGGCTGTGATCTGTAGTACGCGATTTAACACAACAAATCACTCTGTGGGTACGGGCGCGCGCGTGTTCCTGTACGTTGAATATAATAGAGATCAGTTTACAGTGCGGCTGGCGTGTGGCTGGTCAAATTGTCAAGTCTCATTAAGCTTTGATTAATGACGGACTGCCTTACACAATAAACCCGAATCGCTCGACTGTAAGCACAGGAAACTGTGGCGACACCCCCGGTTGATAAATTTGTCCCAATTACACAAAGCTACACAGTATGCTGGCTGATGTCGGCATGCAGAGTCTTAATGAACAGCCTTCTGCTGACAACAACAGTGTGACTGCGAGAACAGTTCTCCGCACAAACGTCTGTGAGAACATAGACTACTTGCTAATAGTAGCGTAAATCAGTCGAGATCGTATTTCCGGTAGTAGCGAGGCACAGTGCGTTCTTAGTCGTCAACACCGATAGACTTTTTGAAGAATTACTGACGTTGTCTCCAGTGAATTCAGTAACATAGGCGATTAAGTTTAAACCTCTAGGAAAAGTGTATTCAGAGTATTGCAGGCTCTATGACATGGAATTGTTGACATTAGTACGGACGGAGTTTATTTATTAATTTTTTTTGTGCACATGAGCCACTGTGGACTACGTTTGGTTCAACTGGTTTCTCCCTTCTTCACCTATCTTCTCCTCCTCTCCCACATCTCCTTCATTCTTTATCTATGTCTCTCCCTCCTTTCGTCAGTCCAAATGGCACCTGTTCTCTTCTTGGGGTTTCCGGAAAACCTTGGGCATTTTTTAATTTCTTGTTAAGTGGCAAGCATTCTTCAATTTCTTCTTGAGTAATCTGGATTTCTTCTATGTATTTTTCTGTTTTTTTGAGCCACGTATTGGGACATTTTGAGCTTTTTGAAGTAGTTGAAAAACTTCCCTGTGAGTCTCTCAAGATTGGACGAAGTTTATTATTATTATTATTATTATTAGTGCTGCTAATTTACAAGAGAGAGGATGGCACTAGAGTTGGAACTCGGAGAGTTCACGCCCGAGGGTGTAGCTGAAATTATACTTCGTGGCAAAGCGGAATGAGACCAAATTTCTGCATTTATTTAGTGGGTCCTCCTAGAAAAGTAAAGAGAGGCCTAAATTGTACCCAGCGGGTAGTAGAAGATAAGGGACAAACGCGTTACACTACAACATCTCTCTTAAAATCTGTCTTGTTGCCCGAAATATTTTAAGTGTGCTGGCGATATTAGACTTTTAATTTTAATTTTAATTCTTCATAAATGTCAGAAAAAGACACCTATTAGTATAATTTTATTTATGGAACACTCGCGTAAGCCTATTTGTATGTAGGCCTGCGTTCACCAAACTGAGGTTTGCACATAGTAAGTGACTTTCCGCAGCTTATTTTCGAATTACCGCGTAGCCTTTTTGTTTATCGAATAAACTAAATGGAGCTTAGATAGAAACAAAAAAAAAGAATATTAAATAGAATCTTTACTCACTGTGTATAATTATGCGGATTAAAATTTATTGAAGACAATTATGAAATGGATCGGCTTACATGGGGATCCAAGTATTTGACAATTTTTGTTTTTGGTAGACATTTCCTTGTAGTCAACCCCTCGGAGTTTGTATTCATATGTGTCAGTTGATTTTATTTAGGAATTACTAAGCTTCAACGACATGAATATACATAATTAATTTTGGAATTTGTTTAATTGACTTTCATTATTTTATTGTTTATCAATATTTTACATTTTCCACACATTTTTACTGGTGTGGAAAGAATAGACATCTTAAACTCTTTCTAATTGCTCAGTCTAAACTTTCAAAAAGTAACCTGCGTTCTCCACGCAGCAAGAAAAGCATCTAAATGTATCTTGTCTCTCTTCTCTATGTTGTGGAATTTAGACCTATTTTAGAAATACTTTTCAAAGGATTTTTGAGATTTTCTTTGTTTTACATCCAGTGTTTCCAAGGATCCAATGTTTCTTCTTCATTCTCCTAGATTTTGCGTCTTCTGTGGATGTGTTATCTTTCTCAACGTTTCCGTTGTCACAAAACCTATGTTCATCATTTCTGTTTTCTTTCTCATCTTTAAAATTTCCTATCAATCCTTTTATATATTCTTTTTTAGTTTCCGTTACTTTTTTAACAATCCTCTACATCATTTATAAACTAGTAAAATTATTAAAACGTAGGTGTTAACCAACAATTTTAGAATTGAAACTTTTATGTAGTCATAAAATACCACCAAGCATAAAGTTCAGATCTTTGTAACTTCCAAATATAAATATAGAATTCATGCGGAATATACGTTACTACACAATTGGTGAGCGAGCGAGTGTTGAGGATTGCTAAGTTGTACGCCCCATCGTCAATAAATATCAGTTGTTGTAGCCAAGTGCTGTGTCACACCAGCAATTATGTAGTGTACAATATATATGTAGTAGAATTGTCGTCGGGCTCTGGCCTGGCGTGACGGACTATAAATTATGCAAGTGGCGAGCGCTTTGCTGTTTGTATTGTTATTTCATGGTTGGTCGACGGACCGACATTCATTACAGTGTAAACATCGCTTAAAATTATCATAATAGCTTGTGTGTATGTGTATGTGGTCGGTAATTGCCCGGGCATAATTTAAACTACAATTGTATTATCGGCCGCCGCCCAGCATATCGTCGAATTTTTATGCATGTTTGTTTTGTATATTATAAAATGATTACACTTTGTTTACTTTTCTCTTCCACTGTCGGAACCAGTGAACCATTTGTGATTTATTGTAACGGTCGCGTAATACCGCTCCAATGTTTTGTTTGTCCCGTGAATAAATACAATCAAATGTCCGTTTTTTGCTTGTAAAAATACGAAATAACTGAAAAAAATGTTTAAACCGAACATTATTATTTCATAATTCACTCGACTGTTTCATGGAGTATCAGAATAACCAGCCACCGATTATACGTCGACCTGAAGGGACAGGAACCTTCTGCTTTCTCTAAATAGGACGTGTTTTCTAGAGTTAGATGGTTGGCATATACAGCTTAATATGAATATTGGAATTTGCTTTATATAGGTCAGTACTGCTTTTGTATACTTTATGATACCTAAAATGTGGATTCATTCTGAAGCTACTTGGCAGGTCAGGCTAGGTTAGGTAATGTTAGGTTAGGTTTATGATACCTTATGACATTTTAGGATAGTTTTATGTGAATTCTTTCTGAAGCCGGTTGGCAGGTTAGGTTAGATTAGGTTAGGATAGTTTACGATACCTAAAATGTGCATTCTTTCTTAAACGGATTGGTAGGTTAGGTTAGATTAGGTTAGAATAGTTTATGATACTAAAATGTGCATTCTTTCTTAAGATGATTGGCAGGTTAGGTTAGAAAAGGTTAATATAGTCTATGATACTAAAATGTGCATTCTTTCTGAAGATGATTAGCAGGTTGGGTTAGATTAGGTTAGAACAGTTTATGATACCTAAAATGTTCATTCTTCCTAAAGCTGATTAGCAAGTTAGGTTAGAATAGCTTATGATACCTAAAATGTGCATTCTTTCTGATTGGCCTTGAGAAGACTTTACTACATTCTCTTTCTTAAGTCTCTAGGTGGAAGGTATAAATAAAGGATAAGGAACGTCATAAATTCATATGGATAAGGATATAACGTCATAAACAACAAGATTATGGATTCCCAAATGTCATACATATATATATATATATATATACATATATATATCCATGTGCGAGTCTTCCACAGTTACTGCCGTCTCTCGGATTCTACACACCAGACGCCCGCTTCTTGTGTACCAACAAATAACGATTACCATATCTAACTATCATGGCATGTTATATCGCTTGATAATTGGTACGACAGGTTATTCACTTAATTCAAAGGCCCGAAAAGGACAAATGAAAGGTTTCTTGCATTGCAGTTGTGCTTGGGTTAAATGAAATGTTCGTGAGTGTGACATGCTGTATAGAGTTGCTATGATGTGTACATTTCTGCACTGTCATGTTCATAATTACCACTATAATTTGAAGCGTAACTGCGGTGAAACTTGACCCACCACATTGGTCGTCCATACAACTGGAAAATCGGCGACGAAAAGGTGAAACTTTTAAATCTCTAGCATGCATGTTTACAACGGTATTCAAATCACTTGTATCATAAAATATCCCTCATAGGAGTTCGTCATTAGTTAAAAATGTAATATCATTATGCACTGTATACACGTCAGTAGTTGTGCACCTAATCACGTTTGGTTGACCACTGAGCGGTTGTTGGTCTCTATCTGATAAAGCAGGTTCGAGGCGGTATCGTGAAGCCGGTCGGATTTAAAGTTCAGCTGGTCGGTCATTCAATACGAAACCGCAACTGTATTTTGTTTGTGAATCTTCTGTTAATTTTAAACTTCTCCAAGGTATTCACGATTCGGCCCTTTTCACAAATATGCAATGGTTCAAAGTTATACTATAAATATGTGTAGTTTTGGTCGTGTGAGACCACATTGGCGGGCATAGTTAGACTTTGTGTCGACCGAGTTATGATTTTTTAATTCTTTAAGTGTATGTACTCACACCTAACTATACGGTACAACAGCTGCACGATACCGCCTTGAACCTGCTTCATAAGATAGAGACGAACAACCGCTCAGTGGTCGACCAAACGTGATTAGGTGCGCGCCTTCTGACGCGTATACAGTGCACAATGGTATTGGATATTTAACTAATGACGACCTCCTATGACGGATATTATATGATCTGATGATAAATCATATGCTCCGGAACGTGTCATCTATATATTCTATGATATCATCATCTATATATTATATGATCTGATGATAAAGCATATGCTCTGGAACGCGTCATCTATATATTCTATGATATCGTCATCTATATATTATATGATCTGATGATAAAGCATATACTCCGGAACGCGTCATCTATATATATATAAAAGAAGTCACAAGGCGGATTGAAAAAGATTAGCTTGTCTTTTCAAATATTCGCATTCGAGAATATTGTGACTTTACTCCCTTAAAACAGCGACCAAATATTAAAACTACACAAGTTTATAGAGACAGAACGGGGGTTGCTGATATTTGAATATTATAATTACATCTTCTTTACCTCAAAATAAATTACAGAAATTATGATAGGCCTATTTTAAACATTTTTAAGTGTAACATCAAAAATTACTCTGCGAGAAAGTTTTTTTTTTACTTTTAAGTCTGCGACATATTAGTCGTCGAAATATAAAAATATAAACATCGGTATGGAGAACCATACATGACTTCCATGTTCTAAGATTTATACTAATATTATTTTCGAAATGAAATATTTACTTAGAAGCTACTTCTTTCTTCAGCCTTAACCACAGTACAGTGGTCACTGAGGTATACCACCTCACGTTAGCGCAGTCTGTTTTCACTGACGGTGGCAGTCGATGGCACTGCCGAAACGTCTGGTTTTGCAGAAAACATTGGACCAAACCGCCCAGGAAGGAATTTTAACAACAGACTACTTTGTTGCCGATAACGTAGTACACATATAAAAAATTATCCCCTCCCCCTTCAACTACCCTTTTCGTTCTACCTTCCTACAGTGGATTATTATCCCCTTCTTTTCAGGATACTTAATTTATAAAAATTAAGTTCTTTATTCTTGTTAAAACGTAAAACGTTGCGCGTAAACTACCCGTTCCCCTTAACTGATCTTCACCAAAATCAGTAGACCTTGAGTCCTCTACAACTCAGGTAAATATGCAACAAATTATTTGATTCTGTTTGCATTTGTGGCAGTTATCATACCCCATAGAAAAAATGACTCTTGTTAAAATATGAAACGTTGCATGTAAACTACCCCCTCCCCTTAACCGATCTTTACCAAAATCAACAGTCCTCTACAACTCGGGACATATGCAAAAAATTATTTGATTCTGTTTAACTTTGCGGCATTTATCGTTCACCATAGAAAAAATTCGACACGCAGACACACAGACAGGCACACAGACACTTTTCGGAAAATGATTTTTCTTCATGTTTTGAGGGTAGTGCAATCAGAATCAGCCCTTATGTCGAACACGATTTTTATCGCCATCACCATACATCCATTTCCTTATGGAACATGGAAGTAAAAAAAAGTTGAATTTAATTTTTACTCGAAGATTTTTTTATACTATGGCTACTTCTGCTGCAATTAGGGGTATAAATCACAGTAGTTGCACGGATGTCTCTTTTATGAATGAGCAATCGTCCAGCGCCAAGCATGCAGTTTTCAATGTAATTAAAGATCGAGTCATGTAAATAGTTAATTCACTGTGTTTGAAATTTAAACGTTCAAAGCTAGTCGCATTAGTCATTAAATGATACATAAAGCCACTAACTGTTTCCCACATAGCCTGCGGACAGCGTGGAATTCAGTGCAGCCCAATAACCATTACCATCATTTGTTTATCATCGGATGTAACATAATAGGCCTACATATATAATTTACATTCATATAGGCTTTCGACTCCATACTATTCATATGTGATAAGTATTTCACAGTTAGTTCTAACCGTCAAAATTCTTATCGTATAATAACAGAATTATGACTAAGAGGGCTATTTAAACAAAGTATAATGTATTTATTGGATAAATGAAATCAAATTTATCACAATTACTGTGATTTAATTAAGTAAGATTTAATAAAATTATGTTTTACAAGTGGGCGGCAGCAGGGTGACTCACGTTCAGGCAGCCGCCATATTGGTAGAGTATTTATTCAACGCGGTTTCAGTGCTCTGTACAGATGGACACCTATATATACTATTCTTTACTTGCTGACAGTAATTTTGGTTTCAACAGAATGTAAGAATGTAAAATGTTTAGAATAGTTGCTTTTGAACTGATTGTAATTAGAGTAACTGAGAACTGATATCATAGTAAGAAAGCTGCTTAGTAAGTAGAAAGCTTGTAAAAGTTGAAAAACATTTATGCATATTTGACTAGATAATTATGCAGATAAACAAATCACACACACACGCACACGCACACACACACTGATTCATTATATCTTATGGTGGCCGGTACGTATTGTGTGTTTGTCTTCAATGCATTTATACAACATGTCACAGGAGGCTTTGGATCCCGATGGCTATGCTTATTCTCTACATCGGGCAGTACACACTTCACACACGATGATTCGTTTCTCTGCTGCAAGGTTATTTATATATGTATGAATACAGCATAGAACTGAACTTTTGAATGAACCGTCGACGTCTGTTTTCGTTACAATTCGGTTTAAACTACTCGCTGCAGTCCCGTTTAGTTTGCCGACGTACTTGTAATGCGAGCTCTCAGGTGCCTTTGAAGAGAAAGACTGTAGCTTATGATTCCATTAACAAGTAGGAAATAGATAGTAGTAATGAAACAGCGTGTAACTAACATTCGCTTTATTAAAACCCTTACCTAAACATAGTGTATTTCAAATGTTACACCATCGCTTAAATGCTACGTATTCTCTAAGCTTCCGTCTAGTGTGACTTACTTGACATAAGTCCTTAAATTCCTAGGTGAAACATAGGGCCTCGATGAAATTTATCCAGCGTGTTCTGTCCATTGCCAGGACCTTCACCTCCCTCCTAGTCTTGTTGACACCAACCGGCTCTGTTTCCACAGTCGTCTTCCAGGTGTGTCTCGGTCATTCACGTCTGCGGCTACCTTGCGGATTCCAATTCAGTGCTTGTCTAGCGATATTTTCTGGTAGACTTCTCAGGGTGTTACCGATCCACCTCAATTTTCTTATCTTTATCTGTAGTTGGATGGTACCAAATTCTCATTATGTACCTTAGGCAACTGTTTATGCAAGTCTGTAAACTTGTGGTGAAGTCCTTTGTCACTTTCCAGGTCTCACATCCATACAGCAACACCGATTTGACATTTGAGTAAAATATTCTGAGTTTTGTCTTCCTGCGTATATGGGGTGATCTTCGTCTAACGTAGTAAGGTTCAATATGCGACGTTGCACTGAAAATTAACAAGGTGGAAGTGAAGCGCTGTGGACTTCTAGACGTAAAAAACGTTTGAAAATGACTTTCTCTCATCTGGAGTGATGGTTTTTGTTAAGTGATAATCATTATATTTTTATTACCTCTGATTTATTTGTACAAAGCCAAATTAATCAGTACGCAACTTGAATTATGTAGCCTATAAGGACATGATGCACCGTAAAGGCTCAACGAATACGTTGTCTGGGTCACCTAAAGCGGATGGAAGATCAGCGTATGCCAAACAAAATCCTGAGGGCTCAAGTCTATAAAAACAGAAAGAGAGGCCGACCTAGGTAGGATAAGATTGTTGGATGATGTGCCACAAGACCTCAGGAGAATGGATGTAAGGAGTTACACTGAGACAGCAATGGACAGTAGGATTTGGAGAAGATTGGTGTTGGAAACCAGGGCTCACGTCGGGCTGAGGTGCTAAAGAAGAGATACGTGATGGCAAGGTGAAATATTTTTACATATAATTTTATGCTACAAATAAACACAATTTTTTAAAGTTGTTGTTTTTATTTGTATGCAAATATTTTCATGAGGATCGGTAATTTATCTTCATAATGTTACTTAAGGCGAATGTTTTAGATTAGACAAGTGTGTCGGATAAACACAGCTGGCGTTCACTCGTGAAGTCTGCCGCTTTCAAGTAGACCAACCTATTATGGGAATGTATACTACAGGAATCTGAAATGCTAAGTCTCTGCTCATGGAGCTGTAGTAAGGGGAATGTGAAATAGTATGGTATTTTAGTCGAGCAGATCTAAGTAGAGGGGCCTCTCGTCGATACCTCGGTCAGCCAGACACTGAAGATTTTGCAAAGCTTGTTCAGATCCGTTTGAGTGACACCTCCTAGGCCAAGTGGAGCTGTTGATGCTCTTGAGCTAACGATCTTTACAGATTCGCGATGGTCTATCAGGATCACAATTTCCAAGCGGACGTTGGTTGGAACGTAGCTCTGTCCGCCTACCTGTCAATTAACAAAACTTGCCATATAATTCTACGATGGCAAACTGCTTATTGAGCGCGAAAAAAGTGTCAAATTACCAGAAAACATAGGTTTTAACGTATTTCCAGCCGATTACTTTTGTCATGGTATATTTATGCCACTGTAAATGTTTTGCCAGAACACAGTGGAAGCGTTAGAACTTATGAAGAGATTACAAGTAAATGACCGTTTATTCATGGAAATTGTGTACATGTAAAAACAATTCTGATAGCTTAGTGAAATGTTTTGTGTTGTACTGGATAATCTTGCTCACATGTGTCTAGAATAATTTTATTCTAGTATGCTTAGTATAACCGAAAACCTTCTGCTACGTCTATTCCTGTTTTAGTAGTTTCCTGTTTTTGGCGTTTACACATTTCTATAGATTTGTTAATGTTTTACGTAATCATCGTATCCTTTGTCTGTCAATTAATGATTTGTTTGTCAAAAAAGTGATTTTGCTAACGCTATTTGTGTAGGTGACTTGTGTGAGACATTTGTCAACGCAATGCAATAACTCGGAGCCAAATTTTGTCTCCTTTTCTTTGACAGACAAATATTCTGTATAAGTATGTACATATTCTGTGTAAAGTGTTATACAATTGTACAACATTAAACAAAAAAACTGTTGTTCCAGCAAGTTGTTTCGATCTGCTGGAAGCGATCAAAAAGAAAAATTATTAGATACCGACAATAAAGATTTTGTGGTGTCACAAATGTACGGGTTTCACTATTACGTTCCTTTTATCTGTACTGTGGGTATGTGGAAAGATATTATATACATAAGTCGGTATGTGATCTCGCTTTCTATTTCAGAATCGCCTTTATTAATATTCATCGGCGGTAACATGTTTAATATACAGAATGTTTGTATCTACTTTCTTTAATAGCACTGTAATTCAATGACTACCGAAAACTAATATCATCAATCGTCATGAGGCCGGATGGTGCATCAATAAAACCATTAGCTTTAAAATGTGTGTGTTCTCGGTTCGAATCCATCTCAAGCTGGATTGGGTCAGGACGTCCATCCAAATTTTATCATCAGTAATTTTTGTAATAGAAATTATTGTAAAATTGTTACGGCCCATTCAGTTTAAGCAAAATCTACCGTATGTCATAAAGTATAAATTTAAAATATATTTTTGTGATTTTAGGGTGTCTATGACAATGCTAATTATCACTCTTGTGAGTGCCTAAAAAATTATATTAGTCAGGAAAAGAGTGTAAATGTGATATCCAGACGTAAGAATTTAACGTTACATAACGTATGCTAATAAATATATAAAATCAGTCTTCAGCTGCAGACTAGGTAGTTAAAAATTACGATGGTTCTAGGAAAGAGATCGGGAGTGTACTTCATATTGGAACAGTTAAGTGGAAACGAAGTCTACAAAATTATTCAATTAAAAGTCAAAAGAAGAAGAACAACTGAACTATAACCACAGGTATCCTGTACATTGCTTGACACTTTTAATTATAAACAAATATATTTTCATCAAACGACTTGTAGCCCACTCTGTATAAGATAACCAGATTAAAAACTTACGATAATAACCATAATGAAATTTTACAGGTACATTAAAATCTCTGGTGCAACTAAAAGTTGTAGAACATCCCCAGCTGACGGTCGTGCACATCGAGTTCTGAGACGGACATACATCAAAATTGAAGTTTTTACGTATCAAGAAACCTACAAAATTTCAGAGGGCTTCGCGTGAAGTTTGAGATAAGCAGACAGTAGATCATAATACAGTTTTGCGTTGGGATACTTGTTTTGTGATGAACGTGTATGCATAAATGTTGACCTAAGGCCAGGACGGCCGAAAATATAGACAACGTGTCTACGTGAACCCTGTGGCGGACTTTCTTCACGGAGATCTACGAGTAACATACGAGGATATATATAACAGGCTATCAGGATCTTACAAAAATTAGTATTTCGAATTTTGAAAAACGATTTGCAGAAGAAATATTTGTGACCGATGGGTCCCTCACTGCTTGACTGCTGAACAGAAGCAGAAACGCCTGGGCATTACAACGTTACTGAAAGAAAGATTTGTAGTTGATGGTAAATCACTCTTGTCTAAAATTGTTGCTATTGATAAAACGTGGGTAACAAACCTTGAACCAGAGTCGAAATCGCAAACGATTGAAGATGTCCATCATCCCTGCCACCCAAAACATTTCAACGAGGGCAATCAAAGGTCAAGCAAATGATGATCTGCCTGTGATCACCAAGGAATCGGCATGACAGATAGATTTCCATGGCGAAAAATGTGACAGCAGTGGATTATCGTGACATGATGCAAACATTGTACACATACAAGTACAGAGCGACCTGGTTTATCAAAGAGAGAGCACTTACTTATTTTTCATGACAATGCACGCCCGTAGCATGGTGAAGGTTGTGACTAATTTGTTGAATAAGTACGAGTGAGAAGAGTTGCCTCACGCACCGTACAGTCCAGACGCAAGTCAACCGCACGTCGAGTTATTTCCCAAGTTAAATGAATCAGTGCAGGATACTATTTCCCTCCCTCGAAGCGCTCTTTGCAACGGTTACGTGAGCCACATGTTTTACGGACTGAACAAATTTGGTACACTCAGTGGAATAGCAAATCTCCCCGAAGAGCTGGCACGCGGTCATTTTAAAGGAAGGAAACTACACAGAAATTTTAAAGAAATATTGCTAAAAGATATTCATGTCAGTTAAATAATAGCGCATATTATTCATGAGAGTTCACTCATATTCGTCTATAGGTCTACGTTAGTATATCCTGGGATATTTCCTTTGTATATCATATATAGGAATATGATAAAAGGAGTCAGTACGCGTTGAATGTTCTGTGATTACGGAAAAAAACTTTGAAAATACGAAAATCTCATTCGTAGATGTACCAAAAAACCTACTACAACACACACACATACACAACATTTTATATTAATTAGGTAAAAGTGTACACCCGCTTTGCAAAGAAATGGTTTGTATAAGTGACACCTCATAGGATCTGTACGCCTTGAGTCTTTGAAGCCCCCGCAGTAGCGCGTCTGCAGCTGTGTCCGAATTTTCTAATTATTAAAATAAGAATGAAAGGTTAAAAGTATAAATTTTATATTTGCTTAAAACATAGTAATGTCGGATGGTAGTTATTACTTTGCGGTGATACACATATTTGTTTATATAATTTTTTTAATTCGTAGGTTAAATTTAGTTTCTAATTGACGTTCAGTAACTGTATTCCTAAATGACTGTATACTTTTAGCTCGTCTTATTGATGTAAAATCAGTTTTGCTGCACAGTTTTAGAATGTCATGATTAATACAGACTGGTGAAGCTGTTTATCTTATCTACACGTCGTTAATATTTAAGAAGGAAATTATAATATAACGATTACTTACATGTGTGTGTGTTTGTGAGCGAAAGAGCGAGGGAGAGAGGGAGCGAGACAGAGAGAGAGAGAGAGAGAGAGAGAGAGAGAGAGAGAGAGAGAGAGAGAGAGAGAGAGAGAGAGAGAGAGAGAGAGGCTCCTCGCGCGTGACTCTGTAATGTTCATTAAAATTTACATTTTCAGCTTTCATAAATATTACACAACACGGATCGTATTAAGAAAATATTTTTATTTTATAGATGTGTTTTCGTTACAGTAATTTTTTTCGTAGAAAAGATAGTTTAGGCGATTAATGTTTGTTGGAATTAGTAAAACTGTTGCGAAATACAACGTGACTGTAAAGTGATGTTTGAAAGCGAATATTTTAAATTTGTTCAACGTTTTCTTATATGCGTGTGTAGCTTTGTGTCTTTATATTTAGTCAGATTTGGAGTGTGTAGAAAATTAATAGGTATTTTAATTATTTCAAAACTCACTTGTTTCATAAAACACTTTTGTTAATTTTAATTAGGCGAAATTTACTGTTGTAAACCAAAGAAGAGAAGTAAGCAGGCCACCAATTGATTGAATCGTTATCACAGTAGGTCCACCAGGCAAGTAAGAACTTCCAGTACGATTAAAAGTTGAGACCACCGGAATGCTGGTGATGTACGCATGGCGTCTCATTGCTCACAGAGCAAATGTTTCACCTGTGCGCAAGTGATAGTAAAACAAATTACTTTTTAAAAATAATTTTTTTTTTTTTTTTTGTTAAAAGTTATCGGTCTGTCTGATACATTACGTGTTGCACAATAAATAGACTTCTTTATAGAACCTATTTTTCCAACAACGATATCATATCCTGTTATTAATATTACTTCCTTACGCTTGCATAGTATGGACAATTCACAAAATCTTTCGTTAATGACAGCGTTATGTTAACAAAATCAATCACTTTCTCTTCATGATATTAGCAGTATGTTTGACCAGTGAGGGACTTGTACGCCTCAAATTTTAGGAAATATTTGATTACCATAACAAATCAACTAAAACTTATAAATCTTGTGTTATAAAACGTTCATAACTATTATTTGTGTAAATTGAAATTGATTTTATACAAGGGTATAACCTCAAAGATTTCTGATAAACTCAGACACATCAATGTATTTTATTTCCATTTTTTAATTATTTCCGCAGAGTTACAACCACTCTCTGTTGTGACATCCTCAATGACTACTGAGAGGATGTCACGTCATAGAACGAATGAAACACGTGACATTAGAAACAATTGGTTTACTAGAAAGCGTGGTTGTTACTGAAGAAGTCTAAAAGGAACAAGAACACTATGAAGGTTTGAAAGAAAGAACCTAAGGCCTGTTTTTGGCCCGGTTGAAGAAGAGAACCAACGGAGGATCAGAACAAAAACAGGAGATACATTCTATTGAATCAGAAATAACCAGGAGATAGCTATTGAATCACGAAGACATTGTTAGGGTGCAGGTCTATAAAAGCAGAAAGAGGGGCCGACCTAGAATAAGATGGTTGGATGATGTGCTAGAAGAGTTCAGACGAATATATATATATATATGTTAGGGGTTACATTTATATGGCAATGGACAGGAGACTTTGGAGAAGACTGGTTTTGGAAGCCAGGGCTCATATTGGGATGTAGTGCTGAAGAAGTACTAAAGAAGCCTTATTACCCTGAAAATGCTAGATATTTTTGTAAATTATGATTTTTCCTATCTTATTCACTCGACTGTATGTTTACTGATATAGTAAATGAGCCGTAAATTGTTTCACATTAGTAGTTATCAAAAAATAATTTTTGCAAAGTGATTTACAGCTCACTTTGTATATTACACAGCTCGTTTGAACATAAAGTCTTAATATCTCTGAGTTTATGGCTAAGTGACACAAATTCTTAACTATGTCTTAAAATAACCTATTATGCGTATGGCGTAAACTGAAAAGCTACAAACATAAAACTCATTTAAACGTTTTAATCAAAACGCTAGAGATCATTACATAACGATCAAAATGTGCCATCGTTACGGAGGAAATTCATGTTTTCTAAACACCCTATAATCAAAGCAGAATAGTAAGATCTTATTCACTTTTATGAGAAAAGGCAAAGGTAAGAAAAAAGATTCAAGAGGAAATGGATACGGCCTACTACAGGTCGCAAACCAAGAAAATTAGTATCTTGTCATTGAACCACAAGATCAATATGAGTATGACCAGTGACTTATTTTGTCCACATTCAAAATGTTCTTTTTTACCACGTAAACTTATTTCTTTGTCTCTAATAAAGAACAGGCTGTAAGGAAGCTGAGTAAAAATTTTAAAATGTTTCACAATTCTATCCTTTTCCAGGAAAATGGATCAAAAGGTAGGAATACAGTGAGTTTAAAAACTAACTTTGCAATTCAAAATGTTCTGTTTCATGAGCTGCTTAATAATTGTGGGCATTTCAAATACAAGTATGGCAAACGAGTCCGTAAAAAGTTAGAAATAAAAGTTTATAATAAAATACTTCGTAGGCTTACACGGCTGGAATCAATGCTATTAAAATTCATTACCGGGCTGTTTGGCCACGGTCCATTGTTTCCAACTAAAACAGACATTTCGACAGTACCATCGACTGCCATCATCAGTGTGAACAAATTCGATCTGTATTATTAACGTAGGGTGGTACACGTTAGAGGCCACAGTAGTGTGTAGTACAGCTCGATTTTTTTATAATGATGATGGCAGTCGACGGTACTGTCGAAACGTCTGTTTTAGTTAGAAACAATGGACCACGGCCAAACAGCCCGGTAATGAATTTTAACAACAAACGTTTATCATATATCTACCTTTTCCAGGACGAAAAAACAACCATTTTGGCATGATTGTAAGATTGTGTTAAGTGGTGATGTTGACCTGCGGTAGATACTTTCTTAGGAATGTTTAGGGGCACAAGTGGCGCCTCGAAAACTCCGTAATTTGATTGGTTATACTGCAAATGATGTGTAACTAAATTTGTAAATATTTAAAACACGTTGTCTCTTTTACATAGGTGATCAGTATATAAGACGTTTATATACTTTTTACTGATTATAAACTACTAGAGTTTACAACAGTGTCTTATTGTAAAGAATTTGCTACAATAATCATTACCAATCTTAACCTAATAAACGTTTTTTGAGATTTAATCAGAGTAATAAATTTATTTGATCTTCACTTACGCAACACAAAAGTTAAGAATACTTTTTTCCAAAGAGAAGGTGTAACGGTTTTCACTAAACTTTATTCAAATAACTGCGGTAACATTTAAAGTAAAATAGAATTATTGACATTTTTGTCAAATATAATTTAGAAAACGGAAGCGTTATTGAGAAATAAATATTAATGCTTGCATAATAAGAAATGTGAATTCTTAGGTACTAGGAAAGGACTTCTAGATGTTAACGGTAACAATTGAGCAGCAGTTTTGAGCTAAGTTGATTAATTTTTGTGTCCATTGTGTACTAAAAAGTAAATGTTTTTACAACAGAAATAATTATATCACAGAAACTTAATGTTTATTTACATAAATGTTTATATACACTTCAGGAATTAAAACTGATTTTTCAAAGAGTCAAGTTATTTATATAAACTTGCGTAAGCTTAATGTTGCAGGCTGAAAATGACACAATCGTTAGATATTAAAAAAATCTAAGTTTTAGTACCTGCAAGGTTTTTATAATAAAATCATAATATTATCTTTTAAAGTATATTACGTATAATACGTTTATGTTATGTATATTTGACATTACGTATATGAAATGTTAAGAATTACAAATAAAACTATTTCCTTTTTAAATACGAGTATGTATATTTTCTTATCTAAGAATATTTTTGTAATATAGAACATACTTGTGTCTTGTAGTTCAACTTTTTGACTTACTCAGTTTTCTGTTCGCCAAAGTTCTGCTTTAGTACTGCGTTAATAAATTTAGGTAATGTGACGTTCGACGCTTCAGTCGTAACAGTACCGCCTTTCAGTAAAGCACTTTCGTCCGGTACAGTTCCGAACTTGCATAAATCGAACTGTTTGATGTTTTCTCTAAAGTACATGGTCAGACTTTCTTCTATGGTCGACTTTACTGTAGAATTCAAGTCCTCCAACGAACGCGATATGAGTCTGCTGACGATACCGTTAAACAAACCGAAACCAGTGATCTTCGCCTGAATACCTTTGAGTACCGTAAACTTGACCGAATCGACGCTTACATCACCCGAACAGCGGTCCTTAGACACGTTCACGGACAGCTCGATCGCGATCGAGTTGTTGTTGATCAGGAGCTCCAGCGAACCGCCCACGGGTATCCTTATGAACTTCGCGTGGTATTTGTAACCGATGCGGAGATCGTTGAAACCGAATTCCAATCTCGCTACCATGGACGCTTCACCGGATGTAAGAGTGATGTTGCTGGTCCTTTGTACGGAACTCAGGTCTTCTATCCATCCTTCCGTACCGTTCAGTTCTCCGGTACCGGTGAAGAATAAAATCTTCTTAGAATAGCTAAGCGATATGTCGGGTAGGCTGGCGTGGGTCTGGTTGTTTTCCACCAGTTCGGACCGGATCTGTACCAGAAGCCTATCGATTTCTTGGTCTAGAATTAAAACTGGATCCGGATCGTCTTCTTCGATCTGTGCGTATGTACAGCACACAAGGCCCAACCACAGTACCCCGTAACACCAATGCATGTTTTGTAAATCACTGACAGCTGATCGCTCGTTATCGCACTGTCGACTGGAACAACAGTATTGATGCGCATCTAATCTGGTTCACAGAAACGATAATTAGATCTTATCGGTTGATACGTTATGATAAGCGAGCATGATTAACTTGAATTGCCATGAGCAGCGATTGCATTTCTACATTTTAATTCAACGTTGATTAGTAATCACAAGTATGCGATCCGTTTACGTAACAGACTTTTCGCGAACAATTTTTAAACAGTTTAAGTCATATTGTCACATCACTGAAAACTCTAATAAACAAATAACTTTTAGTTTTACAAAAGTCCGCTTGAAAACGATAGGACTTTCATTGTTAACAGCGCACATTGAAGATTAAACCTAAGAGTTACCACGCCAGATTGAACTACGAATAAAATAAAACAAATGATAGTAAACGAGTAAATAAATTGTTATTACAATCCAAGATCTTAATAAATACAAAATTTATTAAAATTATATCTACATAATTTTATCTATATCGATAAAACTGTTGTGGAATTACTGTTTTATCCTGGTAACAATTAATAGATTACAACTGCTTCTTCAAAACAGTCACTTCAAACGAACGTTTCCAGTTAAAATGCGTCTATATTCTTTCCACAAAAGTACGATCGTAAAATTACAAAAGTTTACACGTAGAAGTATCGTAGACCACATTCTAAAACATATATCGTAAGCCTACCTGTTTTGCGATTATGTTTATATACAATAGTGGATTTCTGGGACATTAGTTAAATTTCTATTTTAGATAACCCTTTGTTAATATTGACCTACAACTAACGTCAGATATCAATTTGAAAATACTATACATCCGAGCCCAGAGTTTACCGTTAGAACGAGAGGAACTTTGTGTATGTTTCTCATTAAAATTTTTTAAAATTAAATTTTAAAATTATTTTCTTGGTTTTCACTTTTACTAAACTGGTATTATTAGTACGCATAAAATATTTATTATAATCATGATAAAATGCAAATTGTAATTACTCGCGTTTTGAAATTTTTTTTGCTTATATTCTTCCCAGAATTTGCAAATTCACATTACAAATCAGAGACGTACTATTTTATATGTTGTAAATGATACTTGTTCTGTAGTCACCAAATTTTGATTATTAAACCCAGTACTGCTCGGACTATTATAAATGATTTATTTCGTTGAAAATAAAAAAATATTTTTATGATTTAATGAAGCATACTACTGATCGTGGAGCTTCGTACTACGGAAAAGAATATAATTTATTTTTAATAGAGTAAAAAAATAGAAATACGTTTATACAACACATTCTTCTTTAATTATTTTTCTATTTTAATACAATACACTAGTCCACATTAATGCGAAATGATTGGAAAACGTGACTGTGAAACTTGAGCTGTAAATAATTCTCTATATTTTATATATTTTGATACTTTTTATTTTTTAGCAGGAGTAACAAAATTTAATTATACCTGTTCTAGTTATTTTGAAAGAGTAATTAAATGCACTTAACATTGAACAACCTTATGTTACTTAAAACATTCAGTAACAAATCAAAATTAATTATACATTTAATAACTCTATATTAAAAACTTATAGAATACCATTTTCTCTCTTACAGTCGGGTGTTGTTCGTACTCTGTAACAAGTAGTGTTTAAAAAATATGTATTCAGGCTAATGATGAATAAGTTTCATTACGAAAGCAAAAAAAAAAAATACATAAGTAATGTTTTTCAGAGCAAAATTATTTGTTGTTTTCAATGTTTTTAATCAAACGATTGCTGTTTTTGAAAGAATTTTTAGATTTCTATAATATCTAGCATATATCGTCCGCCTATGATTTAAAGATAAATAAATCACTTTTAATAATTATAAATTTAAATTATAATTTAGTAGGCATATATTTAATTAAATTAAATAGGTACAAGGTAATTTGCGTGAATAAATAATGCTCAGTAGTATACGACATATTTAAATAAAAATTTTCGTATCAAATTAACATGTAAGTCATAGTCTTCCGTTCTTAATGTGTGTGTGTGTGTGTGTGTGTGTGTGTGTGTGTGTGTGTGTGTGTGTGTGTGTGTGTGTGTGTGTGTGTGTGTGTGTGTGTGTGTGTGTGAGAGAGAGACTACAGACCTGAGTTCTTGCGCCCATACATTCAAATCCGGTCGTTACACATAAATAAGTTACGCACTAGTATCCTGAATATTACATTACATTAAATAATATATTAAATATTTTATACATATATATGTATATTCCTACTTATTTAGGAATACAGATGCACATAGAATACGCACACTCACGCATCCGTTTATACAACACTGAATAATTATTATAAAGTTAAAAATTAAAATAAATCGTCAGGCATTATCGAATATACGTTAAACGAATATTAAAAAATAATTTTCAATGTCTAAACGTATTACATATAAAGAGGTATCTGTAAAAAAATAAATTCCTTTGTTAATAAAGTAAAAATAATTTATTACTAAAAAAACAATTTAAAATGTTTATTACATTCATGTAGGCCTATGTAGTTGTAAGTGCAGGCGTATGTGTCATGTATTATATAAATAAATACAATATATATATGTGTATGTGTGTGTGTTTGTATGTATGTAAAACAATGCAACCATACAAAAACATAGTTTCACAAATTATTATCATTACAATTTTAAATATTTTTCCATGTAAAGGACTACACAAAGAAAAAGAAACCTTTTCAGTAACTCACTTGAAAAGTTTTCAAAAAATAGTGAAATAATTATATATATTCGCTCGCGCGTGTGTGTGCGTGTGCGTCTATTCATGTATACGTTTATATGAAATCTGCGCGAGGTTGTGTTCATATATGTATGTATGTGCGGGGCTAGGTATGCACACATTAATGAAAATTATTGATTAACTATGTAAATTATACAATTTTTATTGTACATGTTAATATGTACGCTAACAGTTAAAAGAACTAAAAATGTAAAGGGAAATATCGAGGGGTTAGTGGTAAAAATACCAGGTCCAAGTTTTAGTCATGTTTCAAGCTGTTCCAAAAACACATTTCTTATGCATTTCTGTTTATCTTTTCATTTTTTTAACAGCTATGTAATCAATCAAATAACTCTACTAACAATAAAGTTAACTTTGAAAATGAGATTGCACTTGTAAACCTTTAATTTCCGATTTATTTAAATTCATATTTGTGGCCTTGGGTAGTTTTAGCAATAACCCCACGATATACAAGAAACAAATATATATTATGTCCGGTTATTTAATACGTTTCAAGTCCATTTGTATTTAGTTTGGTAATTAAGTTCTGAAGAAACGTTATTACTCAATATTGGAAATTAAAAAACAGAGGTAGGTAAGTTTCATTTCTATTAAATGATTGTTTTGGTTAGAAATAATTGCTTATGCATTTTTTAATAATTCAAGTTAGTGTTAAATACAATTGTTAAAAGCTTTGCACGAACATAAATATATTTTAAGTCATTTCAACAACGAAGAAGGACTTCTGCGTTGTTTGATTACTTTTATAGCAAAAGACTACAGTAAAAAAAGCACTAAAAATAACACAGTTATATATTGCACTTTGATATTAAAAATATAAATAATTTGCACAATATATCACTCTTTACACAGTAGTAGGTTATTGGTTCGTTCGTAGTACTCTAACGGTGCCGGCTGGGTCTGACGACCCACGTTGTATGTAGGTTCTTTCAGAAAAGCGGTGACGTCAAGTTGAAAATCTGTTGCACGGTTGAATTGAATTCTTCAGAGCCCGAGTCAATTGAAAACAAAAAACTCTCGGTGGAATTGGACTCCGTCGAGTTCGCGTCTGTGATGTTCATTTCGAAACTGAATTCAAAGAACGAAGTGGACACCAGCACGTCGGTTGAATTGATGTCCGTTATGTTGGAGTCCGTTACGTTCATTTGGAAATCCAATTCGAAAAACGAACGAGCCGGGTCCGTGAATAGCGCGGCGTACAAAATCCCAATCGTCAACACCAAACTGGCTACCCTAGACATTCTGTATACGATTCTTGGCTGTTTTATACGTTACACTGAGCGGAACAAACTCTTGTACTTGAGAACAAGCTTTTGTAAACATGTTCACCACCTTCCTTTTATAAACGTCTTTTGTGTTTCGTGAATATGATAAATAGGTCACGTGGGAAAGATTATTTATTCAAAGTGAGCACACACGTAGGTTCAGGGAAAACAACACGTAGACGATTGCTAACTAAAGCTGAATCACAAGTCTTTCCTTGATAACGACGGTAATCATTATGTGTCAGTAATTAGAAGGCCCCAGACGTAATACACTAATTACTGCGAGGGCAATTTACATATTTTGGAAAAACTTGACACTGTGGTCTTTAAACCCGAGCTTATCAGGGTTCTTTTTTAATTGGTTTCTTTATCTTCAAATTTCGTATCTGTACGGTTGGGTATACGTAAATTTATTGGTTGACTGGAATGAAGGACGCGTTTTAGAAGATAATATTTGGTTGACCATGTAAAACGTTAAAGCTATACAAAATTAAAACACATAATCTAGAGACGATCAAAATACGTTTTTGAAAATTACAAAAGGAAGTGGATAAAATTACTTTTTAAATACAATTTATACTTCGATGAAAATAAAATCCCGGTTAATGGCCCGTGGTCTACTAAAGTTATTATTGTGAAAGATGTTATTGTCAGACGTTTCGGCTTCACCTTCGGAGGCCATCTTCAGTGATAACGGTTCTAACGCAACTGACACGGTATTCGTAGGCAAACCACAGGTCGTAATGGCAAAGAATGAATGGCCTGCGAGGGCACGCAAAGAAATGGGTAATATTCTTTGCCATTACGTCATTTATTAATTTGCTACAGTGCCACGGAAAACTCATTTATTTTCAACAATATTGACGCCGGCCGGCCGTAAAAGACTCAAAAGTAATTTATACTTCTTTGCACTAAATTATTAAAAAGACTGAATTTTATTTTATTGGGCGTAGACACGATTTTAAATTTTCTCAAAAGGTCGAAGGAAAGTGATTGTCTGTCTGATGAGTATGAGAGAACCATTTCAAGGGGTAACCAAAACAGCTACCCTATTCTTCGTTGTGATTAGAGATAGTTCACTATTATAAGATTTTGAAGAAGATTAAAAAAAGAATTCCTTGCATGTTGCTGAGTTGAACCTTTATTTGTACATAGCATAACCGAATAAGTTAAAATAGTCTGTATGATAGTCAACATACGAAAAGGAACTATCAGAAGAAGAAGATAACTAAATAGATTGTTTACCAATTGTAATCGATCAGCAAAGAATTCCACACGCAAGCTCAGTAAAGTATTTGGGCATGACTCTGGATGCCAACTAAGATAGAAAAAACATGTTAAGAAGAAATGAACATGTATTAAAATTAAAGAAAATCTGGTTATTGCTTGGAAGACACTCTGAGCTCTCGCTGTACAACAAGCTGTTGTTATTCAAAGAAGTCTTGAAACCAGTTTGGTGGCATTGTATACAACTTTAGGGTTGTACTAAGAAATCTAACATTAAAATTTACTTTTCGAAATAAGGTTCGTCGCAGTATTGTTGATGCACCATGGTACGTAAGAAATGATGACACCTATCGAGACCTGAAAATGCATATGGTTTTTGACGAGATTAAACAGGTTGGGGATAAATGTGAAAGAAGACTTTATGAGCACGTAAACATTAAAGAGTTACAACTGCTTGATGATGTTCTTTGTTAACTCTTTTGGCGATTGCCAAGACAAAAACCATGTAAACTAATGAACTAAATATGTATAGTAATTCTCAGCACATGAACAAAGTGTAACTGGACTGAGGAATATTCTAGTGGGAGCTTATTCAACACACTATGAACTTACATATTAGAATAAAATTGCTAGACAGTTTGCTAGACTAGTTGAAATGAAGTTAAATAAAAAAAAATAAATAAAAAAAAATGGGAACCAAGTTTGCACGAGAGGAAGACAGAGAAATATCTGACAAATAAAACCGTATTTCTTTCTTTAGTAAGTTGAGGACGCCTAGCTGTGAAGAGAGGAGTGTGCAAAACGGTAGGAGAGCTTATTAGGTCTTGCGTCATTTGACATGCATGACTGATAATATCGCTGCTTCTTACTAGCAAGGCGTTCATAAACGGTACTAGTAAGGCGATTGTTGAGGAAGGGGTGTATATAATGCGAAAGTATTGAAAATTACCCGCTGTGGTTTAGATATCATGGCTATTCGACTCTTAGCTTCATTTGTACCTAGAAAAGGTCTTTACCCAACACTGGATGCTTTTTGCCATCGGTGAATCAATACAATTTAAAATTTAAAGTTGATTAGAAATTCATGATAAGTGATTATAACTTAATTAAAAGGGGCAACTAATTCTGACAAGCCATTGAGATAATTGTTGGACCTTTTACTTTTAAAACTTTGATATTCCGTTTCGTCGTTGTTAATCATATTGCACCATATTTTTGTGCAGCACTGTTGGATATTCTTTAACGTTTCACGTTTGGAAAGCACTACTTATATTCCAAAACGATGGAGTTTTCATCAGAAATAATAATTGAGGAGTTCTTTAACCCCTGAATATGATTAGTATTAACAGCTAGCAGCTAACGCAAAAACTTTTAAAAGAAATGTTTATTACCAACGGGTCATAATATAAAGATAGGAACTCACACAAAATATGATGTTCAAACCAGAAGTAACTAGAAACAAATAGGTAAATCGAGAGACAAATTTGAAAATGCGGAAGAGAGGAGGAGAGGCTAAAGATTGAATCAAGAACAACAAAATTCCGAGATTTCTAAATGAAAGCAAGTTTTCGAGCTGTAATTAAAATAAATAAACTGAAAGCGAAACAAACAATAATATTGTTTAAAGTCAAAAAAATAACAGTTCAATTCTTGATTATGATGGGATTGACGATAATTGTGCTAATTAAAACCAACAGAGATGAATATTGTAATAAAACTCAAAATTTGCCTTATTACAATTAATGTGGATTATTTATTTAATTAAATCAAACTTTTCCTCCTCAGTATTTAATCTTTAGCCCCACTGTTGGGCTCGCCAATTTTTTAACAAACTACCAAGTTTAGTATTTGTTTTCTAAGTTACAAAAAATTATGATATAATAAAAAAAAATTTTGTTGAGAAAAATTAAAATTTTATTTTTATTTATTTATTAAATTATTAATTATTTAATTATTTCTGATGTATTCATGTAATTTTTATTTCTTTTAATTATTAATTTAATCAATTTATTCGCTTAGAATCACCAGAATTGTTTTTCAGCGTTAATAATATTATCTCCTGTAATAATAATATTAGCGGTCCTTTGTTATTCTAAGTGTGTAATCCTTTAATGTGGTTAATTTCTGCTTTTCTTGTAGTCCAGGTATCAAATATTATTTAATATTCTTCTATTTACATAATTACAAATAAATAGAACCCAAAATTATAAAATTCAATGATTTTATTAACATAATAATAAATGATCGTTTTGGAATCGATTAGTCAATCGAAAAATTACAGACTCGTTTCTCAGGGCGAGTAAATTCCATATATAAAATATTAATATTAATTTGTGGATTCTTTGAACTGTTATTATAATAGTCAGAGAAAAAGGGCAAAGCTGAAAAGTATAATGCGTACAATAAAAACTGCTTAAATATCTAAAAATACAAAATATTATTGAATAGACATTGTTAGTAAGATAAATTTCTCGAACCTAAACTGGTGATGCTGTTCTGCCGACACCGCACAGCCTTATGGGAATAGTCCAAAATGGCCGCCTCCGTGATGAATGTAAACGGAGCGTCTGCACTGCAGAATTCTTCCAAGTAAATGTTGGTTATTTGTGTATTCCTCTTCCAAGTAGTAGTGGTTAATAATTCTTCATCACTGTGTAATTATTCGGGAGTTGTGGTCAGTGGTCCGGCACGGCAATCAGTGTTAAATGTGTTCTTGTTCCAGTGGAGTCGAAACGTTCACGTTCATATAGTTCAATTATCTGAATAACTACTTCAAATCTTCACAATTAGATTAATTTGGTTGATTCCAGGTTAACTCACTGTAGATTAATCATATTTTTCAATTTCTCTGGGTTATTTTTTATAGGTTTGATTAGATTTGAAAATTATCTTCTCTCTTTATTAATAAATTTATTTGTCTGATCTCATTTCGAAGTGTCCATCTCAATGTATAACAATCAACTAAACTCGCTTTTCTCTGCAAACAATAGATCCTAGCCGATTTAATATTATATCTACTGTATATAGTTTCAACCAGATGGTATTTCCGCCTAAATAATTGACTTTTACATTATATGATTAATTACATTTTTACTATTGCTTAATTTTATTAAATACTAATTACATAATTACTTTCCTTAGTTAATTCTGCGTTATTTAATACCAAACATGATATACTTTATAGTATTTTTAACTCGAAAAGTCAAATTTACAGTATATTAGAATGTAGGCCTTAACTGTACTTCCTGTCACCTCAAATGGTTTACAATTTCTATTCTAGTTATCATTGAGCAAGATCACTAATTGAAATAAAATGGTTATTTTCATTTCATTCTTTGTAATTTTATGATTTTGGTTAATAATTTACATATTATCTTTAATTTAGGCTTTCCTCTAATATTCCAGTGTTATTACCCTTGCATTTTTTCTAATAATATCTTATACCTTTTTTCAGTACCTTTACAAAGTATTGTTACAGTTATAATATACAGTAATTGATTTACATTATATAATTTTCTTCAATTTAATTAATTTCCTTTACTTAATTTAATTACAAGGTTTGTAAGATTTACCATTTGGCCTAGATTTTATGTTAGTTCATTTACAATGTTTATTATTATTCCAGCTTGCTAATACCATTTCTGACATATTATTCCTTTAAAATCTTAACTAAATTACCCTCATCTAATTACAGTAAGGTTTATTATTAATTAACATCATTAAACATAATAAATATTTTATAACAACAACAACAAATATATAGATTCTCAAACATTTAAGCCTTGAGTTCAATGAACTACTAATGTAAACAAAACACATCTGTTTTTTCATCATTTAAATTATTCCTTAAAATTAATTTTCATGGAGTCCTTGCTGTTTTTGTTTTATTATAAGGATTTACCCTTGATCACTCCACTATTTATTGTATACTCTTATATTATTTTTTGTCATTTTGTCTGGTATTGTATTATAAAGAATTTCACTTATATGAGATCATCAGGATTCACTTTCCATTATAAAGTTAAATTGCATTGGTACATTTTTACATTTATATCTAGAACCTTTACTTAAACATATTTTACATTTACTCAAATTTTATTGCATTGTACTTTTCCTATTTATTTTCATATTTTTTGGAAGTTTTTTAATGTTATTACTTGTGGTTGTTTTTCTAACAGTTGTTCATTTATTTTGGATGTTTGTCTATACTGGGCATTTCCTGACCTACTCCTATACTACCTGGGTCTAATTACTTCATACATTGGCCTATCATTATTTTTCTATAATTTCTTATATATATTGCATGGTTGATTTTAATTATTTTATCTCTCCTATTATTTCACTACTTTGTGGTCCTTGACTAATTTTTATAGTGGTTTTCATTGATGTCATTTTATTTTAATTTTATGTATGATCATTTTGTAAATTAGAATAATGTGGATAATCTGTCATGCTACAATATATATCATAATCCATGTTTTGATGGCCGGGAATAACATAATACGTCATGTGGTTGACGGTCCCTCTATGACGTTAGTAAACGAACCTCAAAGAAATGTACTTTATTCAGATAATGAGTATGAGTCATATGTTTCGAATGTCAAGACCCACTGTATAAAATGAACTTCAAATAGCTTCTAGCAAGTGCACTAATGAGTCACTAGTATGTCAATTATTGTTTCATGTAACGTCCAATTACGAAGCCATTCTACATTATTCCTTTTGTGTTCATATTGCTTTTTTTTATTAGATTCATTCGACAAGGAAGGGCTACTTCTTCAAGGCGTGTGTTTGCTTTATGTTGTTTCCATAGTGTAGGGACGTTTTCCTTGATCCGTATTTCTAATAATGCTTGCTTACGCTTTTATAGATGTTGTGTAACTTCTGACGTCAGTAGTATCATAGGTCTTTTAGTAAACACTCCTTTCTGTCTCCAGTTGGCCTAGCACAAAAAATCCGTTCGAACAAGATTGTACCGTTAATACTCTCTTATTCATTCTGTGTTGTCATATATTGAATAATTCTTTTATGGGTGTTACTGTCTTTTTTAATAATTAGTTGGCTACACAGTCGATTAAGTTTATTGGCTAATTTTAAGACTATTCGCTGATTGGTCTCCTCGCATACCTAAGTATATTTATAATGCTGTTGCTTCGATATCGTCGTCATCTCCTTCTGCTCCTCCTTTTCCTCTTGACGATGACGATTAAGACTATGATGACGATCACCACCGCGACGCCGCCACCTCAAGCACCATTATTATTATTATTATTATTATTATTTTTTTTATATCGGCCATCTAAGGACCACATCCCAATTTCAATTATTTATTCTTTGTTCTTTTCTTTTTCTCCAATATTCTTTCATCTTTTCACTGCGTCTCTTCTTCCTGTCTTCAGTCCACTTTGAATCTGCGATTTTCTCTCTACTATCCTGGACTCCTATTTTTAACACTTTTGCCCGAAAGACTTCTCTTTCAGTTGCTTCTTTTGCGTTTATATTATTTTTTTCTAAATCCTTTTGGACTTCTTTAATCCAACTTGATGTTGACTTCTTCCCCCACAGATATTTGAAGATCTGCTTTGTTAACCTATTGTCGTCCAATCTATATAAATGTACAAAAAATAATAGCCTTCTTTTTCTCATTGTTTCTATTATATTTTCTGTACTCTGATATATTTCATCATTACTTCTTAATTTCCAACCTTCTGGAGTGTTTCGTGGGCCTAATATTTTCCTAATAATTCGTCTTTCCAATATTTCTAGTTTGTCTAAATTATAATTCAATGCTAGACATTCACTTGCGTATAGGCATTCTGGCTTCACTACTGTACTGTAATGCCTTATTTTCGCATTTTTAGATATGCACTTTTTAGATATTCTAATTATATGTGTATTATATGTGAAATTAGATATATGTAATTCTAAAGATATGTAAATATCTTTAGTTATACCATATGTTCTTTCCTTTTTTTGAATCATTTCTTCTATAGCAGATTTTTCTAAACCATTCTCTTGAAATTATTATTATTATAATATATATATGTTACATCAACAGTAACATATACAAGCAAAAAGTCAGGACATTTGTAGAATATTATCCTCTATTCTGCTATAGGTTTCATCAGTGACTTCAATGACTTCGATTTTCAAATCTTCGAAGATGTTTCTTTGCCAACAATTCGCTAAGGTGCCTCAAAACAATAGAATAACGGCCCCATGATTCCATACATTTATCGTTTTATTATTTATATCACGTTCTATTAGTTAATTTAGTTATCTGAATATTCAGACGATATTGATTATAAATTAATATTGTTACGACTGTCTACTGATCGTCGTATGGTACAGTGGAAAACAAAATACAACACACCAATTACGTCAGTAATCACAAGCTTTAATTATCACAAACAGTTTGTAATCAAAAAGATAGTCTCTTATAACGAACAAAATAAAATTGTTCACAAGCAATAAAAATGTCTACTATTATAAAACACAATAGTATTACAATTGCCCCGCACAATTATAAAACACATAACACTTCACCACAGCACTACGAAACGCACTCCAATAAATCGCAACTCAAACTCACTGTGTAATCGCCCGACAATAACAGAAAACTAAGCAGCAGGTATGGAGTATTTATAGTCTGCAGGGTTCCATAATATGCGTCCTTAAAAAGCCATAGAAATTTCTACAGGACACTTCAGCGCGACCTTCACAGAAACACGTACCGTTGGACTAGTTGAGAAACTTCTCGAACAACTCTATCGAATGTACGAGATTGTTCCGTATTACGTTACACTGCCTCGCCTGTTAAACGTCACGTACGCATTACAGCTGCGGGGAAAGAGTAGAACAACGTTCTCCAATGTACCAGAACGTTGCGTAATGGCGTGACACTTTTTCTGCATTACGTAACAATATCTTATATACGAAAAAACTGTAATGTATAATCTGCGGCTTCTATTTCTTATAGACGAGTGATAAGGTTATTACGTAAAATGTAAGGCCATATTTTTATTTAGCAATTGAAGTTTTTGTTTAAATACAATTTTAATGTGTAGTGTACAATTCGATAACATTTTTGTATTATAATATTGTATTGGACATCGATTCGTGTAGATGTGATGATTCTTTTCATCAGATTTTTCTGTTTGGGTCACGTTGAAATATAGCACCGAATAAAGTACAATAATAAATATCTTATACTTGTTTGTTTTTTGTTTCAGCCGCCCCTTCTGTTTATTCGCCGCTGGAAGCTAGTTTAATATGAATGGGACTGAGGGAAATGTGTAATTATTCCTCGGGGTGCCATAAAGAGAAACGTTCGTACTTTGATTCACGACCGTAACTCTCCAAACTGGTGATTAACCGAACTCCTTGTTGTCTTGATGTTACCCATGTTAGCCGTTCGTTGTTCAACGTGTGAAAAGTCAATAAATCACTGACGCTATCAGTTTCCGAAAAATTTAGATATATTTCCTTCAGACATCGTTATAAAACCGCCTTTTCCTCAATTGATATTTCTACGGATATTTCCGGTTCATCCTCCATTATAACATTGTATTTTTTAATTACTAGTGAGATTCTTTACCTGCAGAAGTCGCTCATTATTATGAACGTGAAATTAAAAAAAATATCAAATTTAATTTTTTTTAAAGATGTGAGCACAATAAATTATTTTGTGTATGATTCTTCGCGTTAACAGAGAAACACCACAAGGAGATGATCATACGCCTTTACAACGGAGAATGGAGATTCTTAAGTACCTTAAAAAGTAAAAAAGGGAAAAAAGAAAAATACGGAGACCCGACCATTCCACTATTATTTTATGAATATTTCCATAGAAAATAGCTACGCTGTCGGAGCGGATTCGATTCCCGCCGGGGCTGTCTGGTTTAAATACGACCGTTCCCACTCGCAAGGCGATGGCAAAACAGCGAAAGGTATCCTGCCTAGTATAAGTATTCCCGAACTATGTCGTTCGGATTCGGCATTAAAGTGTAGGTCCCATATACCTGTGAGAGACTCCGTAACACACGCACCACGGGTATATGCGGGGAGGGTACAAACCAGTCGAAAGACTGACGACTCCAGGAAGAGGGATTTCCATAGATAACTATAAGCCTGTATGGAATACTTTTTGAAAATAAGTGCAACTGATAACGATGTGTAAATTTTTTTGCAAACATAGCTTACAAACCTTTTGAAAGGGATCCTAAATTTGCAAGGAATGTTAACAGATGTAAATTTAGTCAAATTATTAAAGACGCGTAATTAGTATTGTTGAAAATAAAATCCATGCTATTAGGCCGAGGTCTACTAAAATTATTATTCTAAAAGAAGTTATTTTCAGACGTTTTGGTCTCATTCTGGAGGCCATCTTCAGTGATAAACGGTTCTAACACAAGTGACACGGTATTCGTCAGTAACCACAGTACTGTGGCAAAGAATATTTATATAGGGTACGTCTGAGCTGAAACGTCTGAGCATAACATGTTTTGAAATAATAACTTTAATAGACCACGGAGTTAATAGCCTGGAGTTTATTTTATCAATGTTGACGACGACCATGATATATATGATACGTGATATATAAGCCTCAGAAATATGATACGTAATTAGTATTTTTAATAAACTTCTGGATGATTTGATTCCTCACACAGACTTTTTACAAATTTAAAATTTTAAATTTGTTATGAGCTCTTAAAACTTTTTCAGTTTCAAAACTTAATACCACATTCAGATTTTGGTTAAAAATATATTCATTTTTGATACCCGGCGTGAATTTTTGGGATCTTGAAAAAGTGTTCGTAAAATGTTTGGACCATGGTGTCTTAAATTTTGAAATTTACAGACCTGAACGCTATAATCAAACTGTGGTAAAAATTCTTTTCAATTTGATACCCCACTTGGATTTTGTGATTAAAAAAAAAATTAATTTTTTGACACCTGATGGACCAAGATGTTGAAATTTCGAAACTTAACACTATACTCAGGTTGTGCTCTTTAATTTGATACAGAAAGCAATGGATTTTTGCGACTATTACAAAATTCACATGATTGACCCTGTCCTTAGATTTTTTCGGGGGGGGGGATCAATTTCAAATACAATAGTGATCTATGATGTATAGGTACGGAAAAGTACACCAAGATTTATGGAAATCGGTTGATGCATTCAAAAGGTTTTATACCCGAACAGACACAAGGTAGACAGGCAGACAGGGCAAACAGTCGAGTTTAAACGGAGAACTGGTTTTGCTCGTTCAATTACAATGTACAATTGATGTACCGAATACACAGCATACTGAACGAAGTATGCTGTGTGTCTACGGAATTTAGCATGATATTCACTTGTTATTTTCTTATGAAGCGTACAAAGCAATCAATTACAGAGATTAAGGGGACCAGGTCGTGAAGGCCTCTCCCATGTTAATTAAATGGAAGTATCGCTTATCAGTTAGGTACACATATTTCAAAAACCATTCAAGATATTTTTATGAAACTTTCCCTGTTGAAAGATAATTAGGCCTACATGGAGCATACCGTAGACCTAATTAAATACATGTACTGATGGAAGAATACTTAGGGTGATTTTTCAAAAATAGTACTTAAAAAACAACAACAAAATTATTACTTCTTTTTGAAAACATACTAAATATTTATATAAGGTATCATACAATATTGTTGGTCTACTATAATCAGTGTTCTAAAGTAAACATAATAAAAAAATTCATATTTCTAGCACGTTCCAGTGCAAAGTTATGTGTACTTTAACATGAAAAATATAGAGTTACGGAACATCGCGTTTAAAGTTTTATAATTTTTTATTGAAGGGCATCTGCGCTATATACTTCTTCTGCATTACCCTCTTTCCTTTCTTTTTTAGCTACGTTTTCTTTACTCTGTTCTCCTTACTTCTTTCCAGAACACTCTTATTTGCTTCCAGAATCTTCATTTTACAGCTAATAATATTATTATGATAATTGAAATGTTTGTTTGAAGGAGGTCAATGGCATCGCGCTGGGTGACTTCACATGAAATGAACATGTAAGGTAATATAAAAAAAAGTTTGGTATAACAATAGATATACCATCTTAAACAGTAAGAAAAGGAGAATTTTGTAATGCTAAAAACTAGAAATTGATTTTTTTGAACTTTTTCACGACTTGGTCCCCTTAAAAAAAGAGCCTAAGTTACTTTTTTTATGTTTATTTGTTTCTATTACGCTGTTAAAAATGTTTAGGACTAAAGTGGCAAATAGTAAAGTAGATAGGAATTAGATGCAATCATAAAGTTAATTACTGAAGTCCATCAAGGAATACAGCTGTAAAGGAATTACCACCAAAATGTTTTGCTCTATGCAGACGATGTGGTTATACTAAAAAATAATGAAGCACTTTACAACGCTCTGTGTACAGACTACATAAACTGAAAAATACTAAAACCTAAAGATATCTACCAATAAAACAAAAGTTATGGCTCATTGCCAGTACTCTGAAAGATTACTACTGAAAAAGTATTGAAACACACTTCATATTTTAAATATTTAGGTTGTGATGTAGGCTTTGACGTTGACAAAGAGACACAAAGTCAATAGATTTCAACACATACATGGAATTAAAAATAGAACACTGAAAAATAAAACGAGGCGTGAGATAAAATTAAAATTTTGCAAAACAATGGCTGTTCCAGTGCTATTATATGGCAGTGAATCCTGGATTACAAAACAAGTAGATAAAAGTAACATACATCAGCAGAGTTAAGATATTTATGAAAGGTTAAAGGATGCACAAGAAAGGATCATATAAGGAAAGAGATATACGGGAAGAAAAAATATATATAATCTAATTGAGAAAATGAAGAATACAGGGGAAATGGAGACAGCATTTAAGTCACATGGATGAAGACAATACCAGTACTTGTAAACAAGTACAAGGCTTCTGGAAGAAGGAATGTAGGTGGGCCAAGAAAGAAATGGATCTTATAATATGAAGCCAGAACAAGCACACTGCCTAATCCCTGACTTGTAGAATTAATTCCAGATTTTTAAAAAGGCCCAACTTTTCCAGAATAATTTTAATGGAAATGACAGTTTCTTCTATTTTGCACAACAACCTTCTCATTTTTCGAACACGTCTTGCCTTATTCAACTCAAATTTAATGCATAAAAAAGAGAAGAACTTGTTATACGACACGCAACCTTAATGTTTAAACTTGTAACTGTAAGAGTATTAATATTTTAATATAACATGTTTAGACGACGGGATACAATCGCACGCTGGGTTCCGCGGACGTACTCGCGTGTACACGTTGACAGCTTTTCTTACAGTCTTGTGTTTTACATTTACGAATATGCCAGTTTGACACCCGCGCTTCGCGACGGTATTTAAATACCTAAATTCAAGTTTACTGCCATATTGGGAAACGTAATGTATAAAAATCGTAAGTAAATTGAAATCAATTGTTATAACAGCTGTTTCATATATGTCTGATTTATGTTTTGTATATATATATATATATATATATATATATATATATATATATATATATAAGGAATATATGTACTCCGCAGTGATAGATAGAGATTGTGTAGTAAACACATGCATTTTGTAACAAATGTTCAATATACTGTGACTAAACACAGCAATATTTATTCATAAAAGGTAACTATTTGTGTAATCGTTGTCTTTATAATTACGAATTTTGTAAAAAATGTGTATGAATAAGCGTGCACATCTACACATACACTGGAAACAACGCCATGTAAAAATACATTAAATTTTGTGTTTTAAAACATATTTTTATGCAGCAAGGCTAACGCACAACACGACCTGTTGGAAAAGATTGTAACTAAAGAAGTATCGAACCAGTCTTTTAACTGATCAGTTTCTAATAGGAAATACGTGTTGCATAATAGTAGTAGTAGTAGTAGTAGTAGTAGTAGTGTATAGTTATAGTAATATCATAATAGTCATCTGTTACTACTATTCTCATTATTAAATTACTGTTACTATACAACCTATTATCAAATAACTATTATTTAATTAATAAACTTGTGTTAGTGGTTATAATCACAAGTAGAATTACCATTGTTGCACATCACTAAAGAAAAAGTATTCTAATTAGTGCTTTCAAGCTTCACAGCTCATCATCAGATCGGAAAAAATAGCTTTGTCATCAACATAGTTTGTGTAAGTGACTGTGGTCCATTTTTCATTTTTTCCGATCTGATGATCAGCTGTGAAGCTTGAAAGCGCTAATCGGAATAATGTTAATCGTGTGTGTGTGTGTGTGTGTGTGTGCGTGTGTGCGTGTGTGTGTGTGTTCTTAACAATCGTGTCGTTTCTAAAAAGTTAAAGAGAAACATTAAACTAATTTACATGATTTACAATACAATTTTAAAATTTTTAGATGAACATAGCGAATGTAAATGTAAGACGTACTCTGTATTATTATTATTATAGAGTATATTATAGAAAAAAATTACACAGCGTAATGTTCCATATGAAATTAGGTTTACGTAGGCCTGCATACATGCTATGTACCCTGATTGTGTAAAGAACATTGGTAAACGCGTTTTCCTTTTTTATAATTATGAAGTTAATAAAAAGTTAATATTTAAGTCTACACCTTACAGTAGTCTAAAGCATAGAAACGGGAACAAGCACTACAGGTAACTTATCGTTTATATTATTATTATTCCGGCTGTACAATGTGTACACATTTTCCGGAAGCAAAGATTACAGAAGTGATTGAATTCTTATCTTCCACTGCCGCTTGTCCATCCAAAGATCTTCTTAAATTTCTCGTTCCCTCAATATGGTCTGAATTTCTTCTATCCAGGTGATAGGTGGTATTCCTCTTTTCCTTCTTCTTAGTGGGGTCTATTCCATAACTCTCCTTGGCAATCTTTCCATTATAATTTTTTTGTTTGGATAAAATCAACAATTGAATTTTTCACATTCGTTCTGTCCTTAATTACTTCATTTCAAATTTTATCACGTCCGTATTCAAATTTTGTCACGGTCTGGATACTCTTGCCGAACGTCTTCAAAAGTCCACCTCTGCTGTCATTAATTTTGTTCTCGTGTTTTTATTAGTAATTGAAACTAGTCATGATACTTCTAACAATGGTTTTAAATATTTTGGTTTTAGTTTCTGCTATCATTTGCTTATCCCACAGGATTCCATTTAATGTATATATAGCCATATTTCCCAAATTAATTCTGTATTTTATTTCTTTGTCTCGCTTCTCAGTGGCGCTAATTTGCACCCCCAAATACTTGTATTCTTCTGTATATGAAATCTTCCCCATGTCTTCCTTCAATATCAAGTATTTATGAAGGTCACCTATTGCCATGCATTTTGTTTTATTTGTATTTATTTTAGTCTCCGTTTCTGATATTTCTGTATCAATTTTCTAGTAATGTACTCTATGTCTTCAAAATCTTGAGTCAAAAGTAATTGGTCATCAGCAAACTGTAATGAATCAACTGGAATTCCCATGTTCCTTCACATTTTTTCCAAGTCCCTATTGCTTTCTCCGTATAAATTTTGAAAAGCGTGGATGATAGACAACATCCCTGGCGTAAACCTTTGGTCACTTGAATTTGTCGTTTATGTATTTAAGATAAATACATAACACAACACCGGGAAAAAATATGGAAACCCGTAAGCGTTTTCGTGTCTTAGCCATTAACCGGAGTCGGGGTAGCGCAATCGGTTTCAAGCAATGTATAAGGGTGAATGTAGCTCAAGCGGAAGTCCTGAACCTTTCTTACAACGGACCTCTACCCGAACTCAAGGCACACTCAGCAATAACTAGTACCTAGTCTACTAAGCTGGATTAAAAGAGGTCTAAGCAGTACACTATTGTGGATTGTACCGGTGGGTAAAAGACTTTGTCCCGCGAGTGCATAAAAGGGGTCTACGTTCGACTTTGGCATAACATTACTTAATTCACTTTATAGTATTCGACTAAATTCACATCACTGATTCAACTAAAGTACCAATTCGGCGACCATAAAACTTTAATTTTTGAATCACCTGTCATAGACAATACACAAGAAATGAAACAGTACATTCGGAAACGCAATTTATATTTGAAAAAATTTAATTTAAAACCCTAAACTGCATTAGACACCAGATCTGGACCAGCTTATTTTCCCTTGCTAATGTTTTTTTTTTTTTTTTTTAATAAATAGCTTTAGTTTATCCATTTCCATCTGTGACACTTTTGTGCATAAAATTGTTGTAGTTTTATAAGGGACAATAGAACGTACTACATAAAAATAATATTCCATAAAACAATATAAACATTTATTAAAGTGAATTAACAAATTCATGCAGTGTAGGGTTAAAAAGATCAACATCATCATCTTCAGTAATGATTAAGCCAAAAACGGTTTGTTCAGGTCCCAAGTAGACAGAGGTGGTCACTCCAACGTTTCTTCGGATGATCCACATTTCTCCGTTCTTTCGGCTTATAATTTCATAGTGGTTTGGGGATGCGGCAGTCATCCATTCGATTACAATGTTCCAACCATAACTGAAGAAGATATTAAGGTAAATATGAAACAGATGGAACGGTAAATTAAGTTCAGCCTCTCAAAAAATGCTCAGAAGAACTCATAATGAAAGGGGCAATAACAATCTATTGTCAGAATAAGCTCTGCATTGTCCGAAACATGAGCACGAGCGCGCGAGAAAACACACACACACATACACACATACAAACATGCGTCTGTGGGAAGTCAAAGTAAATGAAATAAAGGAAAATAACGTCAAATGACATATATAGGGTAAACTTTATATTTAATGTTTAGTGTAAATGACTACAACAATATAAATATATTAAAAATATAAACAAATATTTATGTGACGAACGTAAACACGCACTCTTACATAGAGCTACATACGTACTTGCGTATGGATAGTATTCTGCTGTGTGTAGGTTATTGACGAACCTTCTTTCCATTTAGGCCTATTTATTTTGCCAAAGTAATTCATATTTATTTTATTGCAACTAAAGTGTACCGCTTAAAGATATGAATTAATTCGGATATACTCAATAGTTCGATACCAAAACAACTGTTTATTAACTGGTCAGATATTAAGCGTAATATAACAAATTTACCAGAAATAATATTTGAGGCGTTATCAAGTACCGCAGTTACTGGTGAAACGAAGGATTGATGGGTGTTATTTGTGTGCGAATTTGAGTCAACAGAAAACATACGTCACCAAATTAAGATGCTAGTAATTATCAGCTTTCTGTTTATGAGATCGATATCTGTTTTGGCAGAGGAGGAACAGGAGACGTGGGTTAACCAACACCCCGGACTGGAGCAAATAGTGTCGGACGGCCTCGTGGAAGCGATAAACGTCTACGACAAGAGTCTCAATGCAATCATCGACGTGCCCGATTTCCATTACCGAAGTAATCCCGCAGATAAAGTTCAGAAAGAGTTCAACGCTTGGAGGGGTGAATTGAGAAAGATGAAGTCGATCGTCCGCGTCGGCGGTTTGAATGTGACTCGGCTGAACAAAGACAGACGTGAACTGAGTTTCTTCGTTAAGCTGAATCTGATGGAAATCACCTACCACATCTACAACCAGTCCAACTTCGGTTTTCCCAAAGAGGGAAAAATTGTAATACGGCCCGATTCGAATTTAATACTGGTGAAATGTGCGGCGGTGCGCGAGACGGTAGACGATGCGTACCACGTGATGAAGTCGTGGGTGCGCGTAATGAACGCAACTATAGTTTCGCTTTCTGCAGGAAGAGCTACGGTACGTTTGTTTCCCAGTGACAATCCGGACCGACCCGACTATATGAATGTAAAAGACATTAATGAACTCGTACCTCCGTTGATAGATACGATCGGAAACGTATTTCTAACCCACGTGCGACTAGGTATTAACACTGCATTGAAAAGGAACAATTTATCGGAGTTTTACAGAGACTACTTTTCAAAAAATCACACAAGTGATGAACCGTACAGGCTTTGAACGATGTTAGCGGTCAGCGATTTTAATACAAATAGCTGGTGTGCGTGGTTGTGAATGTTAAAAACGTTTGGCTCAAAGCGTGGACTGACTGGGTACGTAATGATCAAGTACAACCTTCTACTTCCTCTTCTCTTCAAGGATTATGTTATATAAACCTGTTCCGGCACCCATCGTATCCTCGGAAGACCCACGTCTCTTCTACCAATGGCTTTATAGTTCAGTGGCGCTTTCGGCAATTGATTCTCTGTCATCCTTTACAGATGATCCCACCATTGTCTTCTGTAAATTGAAATAATTTCATGTATGTTCTTTACTTCGAGTTATGCTCTGATATCCTCATTGCTTATTCTATCTTGCAATGTATAATTTAAAGTATTTCAAAAAAACTGCATTTCAGCACTTTGAATTTGGCCGCATTCCTTTTTTTTTCATGACCCTCGACTGACTCGCATAAATCAATGTGGGTATTTTAGTTGCCTTAGAAAATTTAATCGTCGTGTCTTGTTTTTATATTTTTAAGATTTCTAAGAATCGTACCAAAATTATGTTTAAATTTATTTATCTTCTGTTTTATATCATTTTCAGATTCATAGCTTACTGCACAGCCGAGATATTTGAAACGGCTCGCTTGTTCTAAAGTGCTGTTGTTTATAACTATCTTAGTCCTCAGTGGATATTTACCTTTAAAATGTACAAGCTGTAGCAGCTTAATTTGTTGGGAAATAAAGGTTCTTAAAATCTATAAATTGTCCGCTGTCCTTTCTTGAGCGACGTGTACATAATTCTACACAACTAAGTGTTATCCGTTACTAGTAGCCTAAATGTAATAGCAAAGAAAAACAGAGCTGATCAAGCAACCATATTCACGCCATTGCAGGAAGATTTTTTATTGATGATGTTTACTTATAAACGTTAACAGGTAAAGATTCACAGTTTTACAGACAAATTTTTAACATCCCGTTAATAAGCGAAGAAACAGAACGGTATATGGTTTAGGATTTGATTAAGTGTTAGAGTTTGATTTAGTGTAGACTCATCAGGTGTCACTTATCGTTATAAATCTTTAGTCGATTAAAAACAAAATTTGTACGGACACTGGATTATATAGCTATTACTTTCCTTGTATTCTATTTCATTATTTTAAACGTTTCATGCGCTATTACTGTATTTGGTGAATTTACCGTGCACTTCTTTCCTACGATTTTTCAACAAAAACCTTGTGTACGTTATACAAGAAAAATGTGTTTTATATAAACCTTTACTTGCGTGTGAATTAAAGTTCTACAAATTTATGGTAAGAACAGGTGTCAAAAAGGAATGAAGGATACCTCAGCAAATATCTGACAAGCATGATGTTAGACAGGGGTGCAGTATTTTACATACTCTTTTTGACATTTATATTGACGTTCTGCTAAGGAAATGGAAAGATCTATTGAGCCCTGGTATTAAGTTGTCACGAGACAGAGATTTTAATGTGTTGTTGTTTGCTGACGACTTGCTTGTACTTCAAAAAATAGAATCTGTTTTGCAAAAAATCTTTTGTTAAGGTTCATCAGATTGCCAAACAATACAATATGAAAATCTCCACTAAGAAAACAAAGGTAATGTCATTTCGAGGCAAGCAACCAATAAGAAAAAAATATTGATTAGTGATCAAATTCTAGAACAGGTGAGCCACTTTAATTATTTGGGAAATAGTGTTGGCTATGATAGAAATTATGACATTGATGTTAAGTTAGGAAAGTTCCCGACAATCTGCGGGACAATCAGCCGTATTTTTAGAAACAAAGTACGTCGAGATTTTATAAAATTATAGTTTTACAAAGTTATGGCAGTCGCTGAACTGTCCTATGGGTGTGAATTATGGACAACAACCAAAAAACAAGGCAGTAAAATACAGGCCTCGGAAATGGTAGTCTTAAGAGCAGTTAAAAGGTATCCTAAACTTGACCGTCTATGAAATGAGGCCGTAAGAGAGGAGTTACAAGTTTTTAACTTGAATGAAAAAATAAAATATTACAAACAACGGTGGAAAGAACACTTAGAAAGAATGTCAGATTCCATACTGGGCAAACAAGTCTGGAAATACAAACTTATAGGACACAGGTGCGTGGGTGTAGTCCCATAAACAGATGACTGGAGGATTGTTGAAGGTGGAACAGGCAGCAACTTGCCGACGCCGTGTTGTGAAGATGACGATAATGATGACTTTACAGGTGTACAAATGTTTGTATGAGTTTACGTATTCTGTACATAAACACGGGTATGGGCGGAAAATAGAATATAGATGTCGTATATTAGTAGTGAACGTCAGTAAACAAACCAAACAATTTATTAGCCTGTGTCGTAGAGTTCTTATCCTCTAATAGACCTGACGAGAGCTGTAGTTACTTATCGTTATCGTTACTTATCCTTACCTTTATCGTCCTTATCGTTACTTTGTCGTTTCTAGGGTGTTTAGTACTGTCTGTAGTAAAATCTGTATACCAAAATTAGTGGAAGAATATTTTGTTCATCCTACACAGCAAAGTTTAAATTAACCGTAGCTGAATTAATTAGTACGTCGGAAAGAATGAGAACTGGAGTACATCGTACATTTGACGTACGACAAACTGTTATGTATTGTCTCCGTTATCGGCTGAATGCGATAATGGGGCAATATTTTCGGAGGCCCAGAACGGTTTCAGGAAGGGCAGATCATGTTTAGATTGTATATTTACAATAGCCCAGCTCATTAAAAAGCGTAGAGAGTATCAGCTGCCCACATACATACCTTTCATCGACTTCGAGAAGGCTTATCACAGAGTGAATCGGAGCAAACTATGAGCAGTAATGGCAAGGAAAAGAATCCCAAAATCTAATTAGAGCTATACATAATCTTTACGTGGAGAATAAAATCTAAATAGAAGCAGTGAAAACGTGAACAGCTCCTAGAGTTGGCCTGATCAATTGTGGAGTACGGCAAGGGCCGAATGGATGACTGCCGCATCCGCAAACAACTATGGAACTATAAGCCGAGGGGACGGAGAGGTATGGAATGTCCAAGGAAGCGCTGGAGTGACCAGCTGTAATATTTGCCTATTTGAGACCGGCACAAACCATTCTTGGTTTAAACCTTGAGGATAATGATGATGATGATGATGACAAACTGTTATACAGAAATAGAAACACAACAAGAAAATATAAGTGTTCAACTCGCAAGCTGGCCCAAGGTACAAAGAACATTTTTAATGGCTTCTTAGTGACTCTATGACGTGCGTTAATTATACTTCTGAATTTGTGTCCGAGGCTGAATAAGTCCTGTTTAATGTTACATTTGTTGGGTGATGTAAATATTTGATAACTACTCTGAATGCTAGTTCTTGTTTTTATTGGTATGTTTGTTGGAATATACCCTTGAGTTTGTAATACTATAGAAACTCAAAAAACAAAATGCAGTCAAGAACAGTAGACGAATTAAACAATGGACCGTCTGCGGGCAGAAGCACTCAGTTCTAACACTCATTACTTATTAGCGAACGACATACTGCATGTGAACGACTGAACTAAGGATCAACTACGGATGTTTAGTTTTATATAAATCAACTACGGATGTTTAGTTTTATATAAGTGGCCGATAGAAGTGTGGTTAACGCGAACTACGAGTGAACTACTGTCCTGCGGCGCCACCGACTGTAGTCGGTAGTTCACTTGACTGAGTAGTTCTTTTTGGCTAGATCGTTTGCATCACTACTGTGCATCACTGTAATGATAAAATAGTTCTAATAATATCAATCAATATTCATAATATTACCGTGACAATCTACGGTAGGATTCGGGTGAATGGCAGTTTGCCTTGACAACATTCTCGCCCAAAGATTTTGTATGGCATTGTTCGTCTTTTAGCACGCTCCTAATTTGTTGAACCATGGCGCTATAGTTTGTAACACCAGGTATATAATGAGAGGGCGCATTGGTCTTTTTGCCATTCCGACTTACCTGGCGAACCCATACACTATTGTAATGACCAAAAATTTTAATTTTATAAATTTTTATTCGAGAAGTGCGTTACACAGGTCGAGTCACCCAGCCCAAGCCAGAAGTAATAAATAAAGGGACAACTTAACAACATGTCAACTGGACGCTTGCTAGGAAACAATGAAAAAACGCCTGACACAACACTACAATAGAAAGTAGGATCGACTGTGACAGACTCGGTTCAACTCATATTTACAGCACCACAACAAACTAAACATAGGATACAGTACGGTGGCACAGATACGGAGAAACTGTAGCGAATACACGTTGTAAGGTTAATTTGGAGCGTGCCAGCAATAAGAAAGGATACTCACACAAAGGGTTTAGGAGAGTCTTACCCCGTATGAAGACAAATCAGTATATACCAAGTGAATGCAGCCATGATGTGCGCACAGCATGAAAACATCGTAAGGATGACAACTAGTATTTATGACGGAAGACCGGAGTAGCATCTTGGGGATGACGACACGCAAGGAGCTGCTAATTAACAGAACAAGGGTCATAGGAAGTCAAACAATAACGAAATGCTACGTATTGTTCGCATGAGAATAACAGCAGGCCTTCGGAGCATACTTGAACAAAAGCTTGATGGACAGGCGCGGGATTGCTCTACATTCTAAGAAATGGTACGGAGCCCTTTCGTCGTGTACTTGAGGGGATGTCCGATAACCAACCAGAGTCTAGCATTTTCCTTGGACGCAAGTGGAGAGGACTGTTGGATGGCAACGAGAACAGCGTATCAGGGGTCGAGAACCATAGTTATTCATAGTGGTAGGAAATATCTGACCTATCGTGATTGACCAAAGGCGTATTTGCCAGGACATTGCAAATATTGGTAAATGAAGCTTAATAAAAACTGTTTAGAGGGCACGCGGACTCTCAGTCTTACGATATTTCTCAGTCTTTTCTAAAACTCAGTTACGCAGTACTTTATTACTCAGTTTTACTCAGCTACCTCTTGTTAAGAACTAAGTAATTTATTCGCACGTTAATCAGTTAATCAGTCTTCATTTAATAACAGACTCACAAAACTTTACGTCAATATTTTACCGAGTTACGGAAGTGTACCGCGGTAGCGCAGTGCGAAGTGTTATAAATACCGCTAAGATTCAAGCACGATATTTTAATGAAACAATACGTCATGTAAACTAAACACAATAAATTAACGTATATAGACGCACGAAGACGTTTGACGGTAGACAGTTATCTACACACGATCATTAACAATGAATGCACTTATGCAACACAAAACTTTATAGACTTTCACATTAACGGCCGACACCAACGGAGGACACACACACCGCGAGTGAATCTTATCCGCGTGTGCTAAGTGATGACAAGCATCAAATCTACGCAACCTTTACTTATTTGGATCATCAGTGGAAAGGAGTTTTCACCGATGGAGTTTTTGGATAATCCACTATCACAAGTAAATCTTCATATTATTACTGTTATAATAACTCTACTGTCCTGACTCTTTTCAAAGAAACCACACTTTGAGAAATTATATCAATGTAATGATAACATTAAATATATAAGGCTACTCATCTGAGGCAAAATGAACGCATTAGTGTAAGATTAATATATTGATTGTCTATGTTTATGTACATTCATTGTGTTATATGTGTGTGTGTGTGTGTGTGTGTGTGTGTGTGTGTGTGTGTGTGTGTGTGTGTGTGTGTGTGTGTGTGTGTGTTTCAGCGAACGACGTAATGAATTCATATTGTAATTTGTATTCTTATATATATGTTTTCTTTTATGAATGTACTTACAGGGCATAATTTATATCCATGTATCGGAAGTTTTCTTTACTTGAATAATGTAAAATAAATAAGTATTTATTTGCTAAGTATTTATGCGTTCATTATTGTCATTTTACCTTGTAACAAACTCTAACGTCAATTGAATTATTTGTAGTAAATTTTCCTATATCGTTTTTATACAACTATAAGAGTCTCAGTGCAGTAATTATGCTAATCGTTAATGAACACAGTCAATCACATCAAAGTAATTAATATATTACGTAATTTAAATTAATTTGACATAAATTAACCTAATTGGATAATTATATAATTAAATTCAATAAATTAACATAATTGCACGTTGTATAAATTGGAGCCCATCGCACGGCAAAAGAGCAGGCAGTAGATAGAATAAGTATATACTTACATGTTAGTTATTAGAACAAGATTTATAAGTGTAAGGCTAGTTAGACTGGATGTTAACGCGAAGTAAGGCCGTAAAAATGACTAGTAGTTCCAATTCTATGAACTTCGAAATCAACAACCCACAGGGAGTGCCTGATAACGAAAGTGAAGAATCACCAATTGAGTCACAAATGACTGAGGAGACGTCAGACGTCAGAGCGCGGGGACAGGAGTCCCAACAACCACAAGAAGAGGTGACACTGCGTTCACTGATGTACTTCATGAGTAAGAAATTTGAAGAAAACAAAAGAGAACAGGACGAAATCAGAAGAGAACAGGCTGAGAATTTTGCTGAAATCAGAAGAGAACAGGCTAAAAACAACAAGATACTCAGCGGAAAGCTAGACAAACATAAGGAAGAGGTTAAGCTACAGATGACCGAGCAGTTTACACTGTTGCGCACAGAAATACGTGAATATACGAGTACCTGGAACGACAACAGAAGCGAAGTCCAGAAGAAACAGGAAGAAGATGGGAATAAGAATTACGAAGATGTACGGAAAGTACAAGATACTGATAACGCTGTTGATGTCACAGACGTGTCAGCTACTAAGAAATTATCAACTGTGGGATCTAATGTAAGTGTCAGTAGCAAGTAGCAACCCAAGAAACAAACGGATGAAGGAGAGAAATGACTTTGTTTCTTTGTATCTGACGACGTCGGAAGATGATTATCCTGACATGGATAGAGATAATAAAAGTTTAATACCATCAAGTAGAATGCGCAAAAAGCACAAACTAAGCTACACAAGGATAGATGCTACATCAGTGAAACCAACGATGAAGTATCCAGCTTGTGGAACAGACATACATCGACTAAGTAGTCGAGCTGCATCAGTGAAAAGCATGAAAAGGAAGTTCAATATTAAAATGAACACTGCATGTTATGAAACTGAACGCAAATTTAAGCAAGCCATGGATGATGTGAAGCGGAAAGACCTACCAGATCCGTATGCATACTCGTCCTGGACAAGGAACGTTATGAGAAAGAGAAAAGGGATGAAATTTACTGGACGACTCAAGAATATTGTAAAAAGTGGTACCAGTACGGAAAGAAGATTCCAAGCTCTCGAGGTGAGATTTCTTAGGAATCTAGAAAACAAAATATTATTACGTGAACACACGGATAGAAAAGTGAAAGTCAAGGAACGTAATTGTAAGAAGGTCTGGAAGAGGCGGCAAAAGCAATTCAACGCGTACATGCCTTGGGAAAGTTGTCGGAAGGGACGGTGTGACATATCTTTTACCCACCCTCAGAGAGAGAGAGAAAGAGACACATCATAAATCTTGGAGGTGTGAAGTTCAGCACGCATTGTACCAGCGTAGCAGAGACGAGCGGCCGACCGTGGGGTAAATGTGTGACGAAAGCCACAAGGTCAGTACCCTTACTGTTTACTAACAAAATGCGTAGTAACGGCACTGAATCAACAAGACATACAAATATGTCTCCACAAATAGAAATTTAAGAGCAAACAAATGAAACGTATTAAGAAGACGATTTTAAGAATGTCCGAAAATTTAATAATTAAGTTAGATAATATTGAGTAGAATACATTAAATAAGATTGGTTGTGTGAGAATGCATTAACCGAAGAATATAAATAGATATGAATATTAATGATTGAAATTAAAATGAAGCGCACTTAGGCAAGAGACCGACTCGTGCATGGGAGAAATGGTTAGACAAGGAAGTCATCGACGTTAAAGGAAGCTCGAACAGCAATGTATTCGTGAAGATTAAAGAAAAAAGGGAGAAGCATGCGAAACGCATCAACGATAATAAGAAGATCACGAAATTCGCTATCGGCGATAAAGTGCTGATAAGAACCTATCATCAATCAGACGCCACGATGAAGAAATTGATAAATTTTTTGAACTGTATGCAGGACCATATAAGATTAATCGAGTCTTCGGCGATGCAACGTACGAACTTGCTGACAGCGATAACAGCAACAGAATAAGAGGAAAATTCAACGTGCGTCAGATCAAGAAGTATTACAAGCAGAAGGTGCAAGTTACGCAGGGATGTGAAAATGACATCAGCAGTTAGTTGACTATGGGGAAAGGAGCACGCGCACTAGGCGATTGTCTCGCGGAACCAGTCCAACTAGCTAGATAATAAGATGAGTGACATAGTAACATATGTAGAGTAAAAATTCACATGATTTCTTAGATCACAATGTATCTATTTAATGACACTAATTAGATGTAAAATGACTAATTTTTATGAAGCAGTTCGATATAAGAGACACTTATGGTGCGAAAACTTTGATCGGATGTGCAGCAATAAATTGCTGAAACATTATAATGAACATATGAACGGACATATAAAACAATTAATTAATGTAGAATCAACTATTCAAATATGAGGTTGAACAATCGAAGCAGTATAGAACGAAATTATCAATGATCATAATGATATGAAATGAACCTTTAGTGGTTCATAGGTCATGTATATATTTTGTCAATTAATATAATTAATAGTAATGCGTATTGTAAGTGATGTTTAATGATAATTAGTGATTATATATATATATATGTGTGTGTGTTTATTTGTTCATAAATTGTTGTTTTGAAACGCTTGAGATAAGTTAAAGACATTATCTATCGTAGTATAATTAGGACGATACGTGATTAATTACATTTAATGTTGAAAGATCATTATCCCAACTACGCTCTCGGGCGTGAAGTCCCCGAGTTCCATTTTCAGTACCATCCTCTCTCTTGCGAATCTGCAGCACTTGAAAAACGTGTGCGAGGCATCTTCATGGGGAGAGTCTCCGTATTGTCATGTTGGGCTTTGCACCTTTCCCATTCTGTGGAGGTAGCCATTAAAATTTCAGTGGGCACTGAGCAACTGGGTCAGATGGTAGTTGACCTCACCGTGTTGGCGGTCGTTGTGCGGCTGCAGTTCAGAAAGTCAGTTCTGCCGGTTTTTTATACAAACGATTACAGCGTGGTATTAATGAAAGCGTATAGTGTCAAATTATTATTACTATTTACTTGTGTTGCGATATTGTTGTTTATCAACGTAGTAACAGTTATTTTTGAGAGTGTCCGAATTGGTTAACATAGGAGAACTAATTTAATAAAGATGTGTATATTAGCGATTTATAATTGGAAAAATAAGAAAATTGCGACTGTAGATTTCTCTGCCATTTAGTGATTTTTTCCACTGTTTAAGATGATGACAATCGTGGGATCCTCGTAACAGTGATATGATAAATGGGACAGTATCAATGACAAGAAGAAACGGACGTACCATGTAAGAGTTTACTTGCGTTAATTTGTGATCAGTGATTGGCAAATACTGGTTAATAGGCAGGTGTTCCAGGATTTCGAAGACATGAAGCAAGACAAACAATACTGTGCTAACGGGAAAGAGAAGAAGCAGGAAGACAATAGTTTCAGGAAAGTTGTAACCGGAAATCACAACAACTGAAGCTGCGTCCTACTAACTATACGCAGTTTCTAAATAAAATAGGAAGTTTGGGATACTTTATGGTGGCAGTAGGTGTTAATATGGATCATGGTAAAGTAGGTAAGTAAAACATTGACCAAGCAAATAAAAAAAATACAATGTTTACAACAAACTAAATATACAATAAACTAAATTCCAATGAGGATATTAGAGAAGATCTACAGTTATTCCCCATAAATGTAAAGCCAGACTTATCGCAGGGAATCGATGCTGTCCAGACAGCATCTTGACAGAATGGAGGATGGACGATGACCTAAGGTTCCGTTTCTATATAGACCCTTTGATACAAGAGATGTAAGAAGGCCGAGAGTGAGATGGAGTTACTCTGTGAAGGCGGAACGACAAAGCGCCTACTCCGTGAGGTGCAGAAGAAAAATAAGACAATGTTCGCATCTTCCTCGAACTTTCCGTAATTACAGACTTTTTGCAAGACTTTTTTAATTACAGACTTAGCTAAAAAATTACATAAAGTATTGCTAAACTGTTAAACAAGTAAAGGAAGGCAAACTTATACCAACTATTTCGTTGGTATAGGGAACTGTATAAAAGCTTTTGTGCTCAGAGAGAAATCTTGTTTTCTAGTTTTGATGTATGACGAAGAAACGTGCAGTGTAAACGCGGACTTAAGTAATAGAAGTTTAAGAGCAGTTCTGTGACAAGTACGAGGTATGATCTAATGTTTGTGCAATTTTGCAATTTCCACCGCTACAAGTGTCCGATTAAAAAACTGTTTTGATGTGATGTTGGTACATATGTTAGTGACAATCGTCTAAAATTGTAGCCCTATTTTATGTATAGTTTAATTTCACAGCTAATTGAATAAGTCGATCTTAGGTGTATTAGGCGATTTGTCGTCATTACACAACGCAAGATTGAAGAACACGGAATAAATTTTGTTTAAACTGTGAGATAAACTGTTATGTCCTGGAGACTGTGAGATAAACGTGTTCAGAAGACTCCTGGAGAGACTGCTGTGTGTTAACTAGCGGTTTACAAGTTTCAAAGACTGCTGTAAATGAGTTGAAGATCGTGGTTGTCAGATGAAGATTATGTTTTTGGTGTTTTCAAAATGTTTCATCGATAGGCGCAGTTGTATTCGGGCATTTTACGCCATTTGTATGAAACTCTTATAGAAGAATTTATAGAAGAATAATTTATGAATATTGCAGCCTGATAATGCCCCTGAACACACGTCATTGCTTGTTAAGAATATTGCCAGGCTAGACTAAAGAAAACGTCACAAGGATGTCAGGGCAGCTGCTGTATTCACCAGACGTGTCCCAAATCGATCTTTCCTCCTGCCAATAGTGATAATTTCACGAACGGACAACGCTTTGCGACCGTTGAAGACGTAAAACGAAAATCGTTAAGCGAGCTCAACGCTGGGCCAAGAAATGCATGTTAGAAATATTTTGAAGACTGCAAAGCGGCTGGCTTATAATCGTGTCACATTAAACTGAGACTACTTTAAAGCGGGCAGTATAATTATGGATTAATGAAGATATAATTTTAAAATAAACAAGAACTGCATGAACTTTTTGATCAAACCTCCTAAAAGTCGTTGAAAAATGTGGAATATTTTATTACAGCACGAAGTTATCTAAAATGGGAAGAAATTATTTTGTGATAAGAAGTGAATGGATATAGTGTACCGTCTGTGTAACTTTCAGTAGTGTGTTAAGTCAGCTAAAATCTGGTGAATCGAATTTTCTCTGAAAAATATGATATAGCTTAATGTGATGCGTCTACTATATTACAGCAACGTGTTTTGTTTTCGTGTTTATGTTCGTGTGACACCACACTGCATATGGCGTTTGTTTTGAGTTATATCGTATTACCTACCGTATATCGTATACGGTATCGTATAGTATCTATATCGTATTTAAGGTAGTGCACACATACCGTTTGAAATGGTGTCGAACAGACACTTGTCTCTAACTGTAGTTATTATATAAGGGCATACGTTCGCTTCCGCCTAATATTACTTTTAATTCTACTTTTACTATCTAGAAAATTCCAAAAACGATTAGTATTACGGTGTGAAGAGCTGTACAAGACTTTACTGTTGGTAACAGAAGACTGATACCCCACGCGAATTAGATGCAATCATAAAGTTAATTACTGAAGTCCATCAAGGAATACAGCTGTAAAGGAATTACCACCAAAATGTTTTGCTGTATGCAGACGATGTGGTTATACTAAAAAATAATGAAGCACTTTACAGCGCTCTGTGTACAGACTACATAAACTGAAAAATACTAAAACCTAAAGATATCTACCAAAAAAACAAAAGTTATGGTCCATTTTCCAGTACTCTGAAAGTTTATTACTGAAAAAGTATTGAAACACACTTCAGATATTAAATATTTAGTTTGTGCTGTTGGTTTTGACGTTGACAAAGAGACACAAAGTCAATAGATTTCAACACATACATGGAATTAAAAATAGGACACTGAAAAATAAAACGAGGCGTGAGATAAAATTAAAATTTTGCAAAACAATGGCTGTTCCAGTGCTATTATATGGCAGTGAATCCTGGATTACAAAACAAGTAGATAAAAGTAACATACATCAGCAGAGTTAAGATAATTATGAAAGGTTAAAGGATGCACAAGAAAGGATCATATAAGGAAATAGATATACGGGAAGTATTAAATATATATAATCTAATTGAGAAAATGAAGAATACAGGGGAAATGGAGACAGCATTTAAGTCACATGGATGAAGACAGAATACCAGTACTTGTAAACAAGTACAAGGCTTCTGGAAGAAGGAATGTAGGTGGGCCAAGAAAGAAATGGATCTTATAATATGAAGCCAGATCAGGCACACTGCCTAATCCCTGACGTGTAGAATTAATTCCAGCTTTTTAAAGAGGCCCAACTTTTCCAGAATAATTTTAATGAAAATGACAGTTTCTTCTATTTTGCACAACAACCTTCTCATTTTCCGAACACGTTTTGCCTTATTCAACTCAAAGTTAATGCATAAAAAAGAGAAGAACTTGTTATACGACACGCAAACTTCATGTTTAAACTTGTAACTGTAAGAGTATTAATATTTTAATATAACATTTTTAGACGACGAGATACAATCGCACACTGGCTTCCGCGGACATACTCGCGTCGCGTATACACTTTGACAGCTTTTTTTACAGTCTTGTGTTTTTACATTTACGAATATGCCAGTTTGACACCCGTGCTTCGCGACGGTATTTAAATACCTAAATTCAAGTTTACTGCCATATTGGGAAACGTAATGTATAAAAATCGTAAGTAAATTGAAATCAATTGTTATAACAGCTGTTTCATATATGTCTGATTTATATTTTGTATATATATATAAAAGGAATATATGTACTACGCAGTGATAGATAGAGATTGTGTAGTAAACACATGCATTTTGTAACAAATGTTCAATATACTGTGACTAATACAGCAATATTTATTCATAAAAGATAACTATTTTTATAATCGTTGTTTTTATAATTACGAATTTTGTAAAAAATGTGTATGAATAAGCGTGCACATCTACACATACACTGGAAACAACGCCATGTAGAAATACATTAAATTATGTATTTAAAATCTGTGACACTTTTGTATATAAAATTGTTGTAGTTTTATAAGGGACAATAGAACGTACTACATAAAAATAATATTCCATAAAACAATATAAACATTTATTAAAATGAATTAACAAATTCATGCAGTGTAGGGTTAAAAAGATCAACATCATCATCTTCAGTAATGATTAAGCCAAAAACGGTTTGTTCAGGTCCCAAGTAGACAGAGGTGGTCACTCCAACGTTTCTTCGTATGATCCACATTTCTCCGTTCTTTCGGCTTATAATTTCATAGTGGTTTGGGGATGCGGCAGTCATCCATTCGATTACAATGTTCCAACCATAACTGAAGAAGGTATTAAGGTAAATATGAAACAGATGGAACGGTAAATTCAGTTCAGACTCTCAAAAAATGCTCAGAAGAACTCATAATGAAAGGGGCAATAACAATCTATTGTCAGAATAAGCTCTGTATTGTCCGAAACATGAGCACGAGCGCGCGAGAAAACACACACACACACACACACACACACACACACATACACACATACAAACATGCGTCTGTGGGAAGTCAAAGTAAATGAAATAAAGGAAAATAACGTCAAATGACATATATAGGGTAAACTTTATATTTAATGTTTAGTGTAAATGACTACAACAATATAAATATATTAAAAATATAAACAAATATTTATGTGACGAAAGGAAACACGCACTCTTACATAGAGCTACATACGTACTTGCGTATGGATAGTATTCTGCTGTGTGTAGGTTATTGACGAACCTTCTTTCCATTTAGGCCTATTTATTTTGCCAAAGTAATTCATATTTATTTTATTGCAACTAAAGTGTACCGCTTAAAGATATGAATTAATTCAGATATACTCAATAGTTCGATACTAAAACAACTGTTTATTAACTGGTCAGATATTAAGCGTAATATAACAAATTTACCAGAAATAATATTTGAGGCGTTATCAAGTACCGCAGTTACTGGTGAAACGATGGATTGATGTGTGTTATTTTTATGCGAATTTGAGTCAACAGAAAACATACGTCACCAAATTAAGATGCTAGTAATTATCAGCTTTCTGTTTATGAGATCGATATCTGTTTTGGCAGAGGAGAAACAGGAGACGTGGGTTAACCAACACCCCGGACTGGAGCAAATAGTGTCGGACGGCCTCGTGGAAGCGATAAACGTCTACGACAAGAGTCTCAATGTAATCATCGACGTGCCCGATTTCCATTACCGAAGTAATCCCGCAGATAATGTTCAGAAAGTGTTCAACGCTTGGAGGGGTGAATTGAGAAAGATGAAGTCGATCGTCCGCGTCGGCGGTTTGAATGTGACTCGGCTGAACAAAGACAGACGTGAACTGAGTTTCTTCGTTAAGCTGAATCTGATGGAAATCACCTACCACATCTACAACCAGTCCAATTTCGGTTTCCCCAAGGAGGGAAAAATTGTAATACGGCCCGATTCGAATTTAATACTGGTGAAATGTGCGGCGGTGCGCGAGACGGTAGACGATGCGTACCACGTGATCAAGTCGTGGGGGCACGTAATGAACGCAACTATAGTTTCGCTTTCTGCAGGAAACGCTACGGTACGTTTGTTTCCCAGTGACAATCCGGACCGACCCGACTATATGAATGTAAACGACATTAATGAACTCGTACCTCCGTTGATAGATACGATCGGAAACGTATTTCTAAGCCACGTGCGACAAGGTATTAACACTGCATTGAAAAGGAAATATTTATCGCAGTTTTACAGAGACTACTTTTCAAAAAATCACACAAGTGACGAACCGTACAGGCTTTGAACGATGCTAGCGGTCAGCGATTTTAATACAAATAGCTGGTGTGCGTGGTTGTGAATGTTAAAAACGTTTGGCTCAAAGCGTGGACTGACTGGGTACGTAATGATCAAGTACAACCTTCTACTTCCTCTTCTCTTCAGGGATTATGTTATATAAACCTGTTCCGGCACCCAACTCATCCTCGGAAGACGCACGTTTCTTCTACCAATGGCTTTATAGTTCAGTGGCGCTTTCTCTGTCATCCTTTACAGATGATCCCACCATTGTCTTCTGTAAATTGAAATAATTTCATTTATATTCTTTACTTCGAGTTATGCTCTGATATCCTCATTCCTTATTCTATTTTGCAAAGTATAATTTAAAGTATTTCAAAAAAACTGTATTTCAGCACATTGAATTTGGCCGCATTCCTTTTTTTGTCATGACCCTCGACTGACTGGCATAAATCAATGTGGGTATTGTAGTTGCCTTATAAAATTGAATCCTCGTGTCTGGTTTTATTTTAAGATTTATAAGAATCGTACCAAAATTATGTTTAAATTTATTTATCTTCTCTTTTATATCATTTTCAGATTCATAACTTACTGCACAGCCGAGATATTTGAAACGGCTCGCTAGTTCTAAAGTGCTATTGTTTATAACTATCTTAGTCTTCAGTGGATATTTACCTTTAAAATGTACAAGCTGTAGCAGCTTAATTTGTTGGGAAAGGTTCTTAAAATCTATAAACTGTCCGCTATCCTTTCTTGAGCGACGTGTACATAATTATACACAACTAAGTGTTATCCGTTACTAGTAGCCTAAATGTAATAGCAAAGAAAAACAGAGCTGTTCCAGCAACCATATCCACGCCATCGCAGGAAGATTTTTTATTGATGATGTTTGCTTATAAACGTTAACAGGTAAAGATTCACAGTTTTACAGACAAATTTTTAACATCCCGTTAATAAGCGAAGAAACAGAACGATATACGGTTTAGGATTTGATTAAGTGTAGACTCATCAGGTGTCACTTATCGTTATAAATCTTTAGTCGATTAAAAACAAAATTTGTACGGACACTGGATTATATAGCTATTACTTTCCTTGTATCCTATTTCATTATTTTAAACGTTTCATGCGCTATTACGGTATTTGGTGAATTTACCGTGCACTTCTTTCCTACGATTTTTCAACAAAAACCTGCTGTACGTTATACAAGAAAAATCTGTTTTATATAAACCTTTACTTGCCTGTGAATTAAAGTTCTACAAATTTTTGGTAAGAACAGCTGTCAAAAAGGAATGAAGGATACCTCAGCAAATATCTGACAACCATGATGTTAGACAGGGGTGCAGTATTTTACATACTCTTTTTGACATTTATATTGACGTTCTGCTAAGGAAATGGAAAGATCTATTGAGCCCTGGTATTAAGTTGTCACGAGACAGAGATTTTAATGTGTTGTTGTTTGCTGACGACTTGCTTGTACTTCAAAAAATAGAATCTGTTTTGCAAAAAATCTTTTGTTAAGCTTCATCAGATTGCCAAACAATACAATATGAAAATCTCCACTAAGAAAACAAAGGTAATGTCATTTCGAGGCAAGCAACCAATAAGAAAAAAATATTGATTAGTGATCAAATTCTAGAACAGGTGAGCCACTTTAATTATTTGGGAAATAGTATTGGCTATGATAGAAATTATGACATTGATGTTAAGTTAGGAAAGTTCCCGACAATCTGCGGGACAATCAGCCGTATTTTTAGAAACAAAGTACGTCGAGATTTTACAAAATTAAAGTTTTACAAAGTTATGGCAGTCGCTGAACTGTCCTATGGGTGTGAATTACGGACAACAACCAAAAAACAAGGCAGTAAAATACAGGCCTCGGAAATGGCAGTCTTAAGAGCAGTTAAAAAGGGGTCTAAACTTGACCGTCTATGAAATGAGGCCGTAAGAGAGGAGTTACAAGTTTTTAACTTGAATGAAAAAATAAAATATTACAAACAACGGTGGAAAGAACACTTAGAAAGAATGTCAGATTCCATACTGGGCAAACAAGTCTGGAAATACAAACTTATAGGACACAGGTGCGTGGGTGTAGTCCCATAAACAGATGACTGGAGGATTGTTGAAGGTGGAACAGGCAGCAACTTGCCGACGCCGTGTTGTGAAGATGACGATAATGATGACTTTACAGGTGTACAAATGTTTGTATGAGTTTACGTATTCTGTACATAAACACGGGTATGGGCGGAAAATAGAATATAGATGTCGTATATTAGTAGTGAACGTCAGTAAACAAACCAAACAATTTATTAGCCTGTGTCGTAGAGTTCTTATCCTCTAATAGACCTGACGAGAGCTGTAGTTACTTATCGTTATCGTTACTTATCCTTACCTTTATCGTCCTTATCGTTACTTTGTCGTTTCTAGGGTGTTTAGTACTGTCTGTAGTAAAATATGTGTACCAAAATTAGTGAAAGAATATTTCGTTCATCCTACACAGCAAAGTTTAAATTAACCGTAGCTAAATTAATTAGTACGTCGGAAAGAATGAGAACTGGAGTACATCGTACATTTGACGTACGACAAACTGTTATGTATTGTCTCCGTTATCGGCTGAATGCGATAACGGAGACAATACTTTCAGAGGCCCAGAACGGTTTCAGGAAGGGCAGATCATGTTTAGATTGTATATTTACAATAGCCCAGCTCATTGAAAAACGTAGAGAGTATCAGCTGCCCACATACATACCTTTCATCGACTTCGAGAAGGCTTTTGACAGAGTGAATCGGTGCAAACTATGGGCAGTAATGGCAAGGAAAAGGATCCCAAAATCTAATTAGAGCTATACAAAATCTTTACGTGGAGAATAAAATCTTAATAGAAGCAGTGAAACCGTGAACAGCTCCTAGAGTTGGCCTGATCAATTGTGGAGTACGACAAGGGTGTCCATTATCACCTTCTCTTTTTAATTTATATATTGACGATGTCATACAAAACTGGCAGATGTGTCTTCCAGATCATTTTATGATTGGTCACCCTACAATTGATACTTTCCTATTTGCGGACAATCAGGCTATCCTTTCGGACTCTGAAAACAGATTGCAGATGGGTATGCATTTGTTAAATGGATTCTGCAAAGAATTGCAGATATCCACAATTAAAACTAATGTGATGGCTTTTTGTGGAACTGATCCCGTACGGGCAAAATTTGTTATAGACGGTACTGTCCTGGAACAAGTTAGCAGTTTTGAATACCTGGGCTACAGTGTGTCTTATAATGCAAGCAACGACGTGGTGAACACGTTGCATAAGTTCAACCTTATGCGCGGGACCATCAGGCGAACCTTTAAGTCAGCAAGTAAAGGAACACGCCTAAAATTCTACAAAGTGATGGCTCTTCCCACACTTCTTTATGGGTCGGATAATTGGACTTTAACGAAAAGGCAGGCCAGTCGCATCCAAGCGGCTGAAATGAGATTTATCGGGCACGTGGCAGGGTATACTCTTCATAGAAGAAACACACATATACGGCAGGAACTGAATATTATGAGTATACTCGACAGGTTCGCCCAGTATCGGCTGAATTGGTGGAACATCTTTGCAGAATGGATGACTGCCGCATCCCTAAACAACTATGGAACTATAAGCCGAGGGGACGGAGAGGTATGGGATGTCCGAGGAAGCGCTGGAGTGACCAGCTGTAATATTTGCCTATTTGAGACCGGCACAAACCATTCTTGGTTTAAACCTTGAGGATAATGATGATGATGATGACAAACTGTTATACAGAAATAGAAACACAACAAGAAAATATAAGTGTTCAACTCGCAACCTGGCCCAAGGTACAAAGAACATATTTAATGGCTCCTTAGTGACTCTATGACGTGCGTTAATTATACTTCTGACTTTGTGTCCGAGGCTGAATAAGTCCTGTTTAATGTTGCATTTGTATGGTGATGTAAATATTTGATTACTACTCTGAATGCTAGTTCTTGTTTTGATTGGTATGTGTGTTGGAATATACCCTTGAGTTTGTAATACTATAGAAACTCAAAAAACAAAATGCAGTCAAGAACAGTAGACGAATTAAACAATGGACCGTCTGCGGGCAGAAGCACTCAGTTCTAACAGTCGTTACTCATTTGCGAGCGACATACTGCATGTGAACGACTGAACTAAGAATCAACTACGGATGTTTAGTTTTATATAAGTGGCCGATAGAAGTGTGGTTAACGCGAACTACGAGTGAACTACTGTCCTGCGGCGCCACCGACTGTAGTCGGTAGTTCACTTGACTGAGTAGCTCGTTTTGGCTAGATCGTTTGCATCACTACTGTGCATCACTGTAATGATAAAATAGTTCTAATAATATCAATCAATATTCATAATATTACCGTGACAAATCTACGGTAGGATTCGGGTGAATGGCAGTTTGCCTTGACAACATTCTCGCCCAAAGATTTTGTATGGCATTGTTCGTCTTTTAGCACGCTCCTAATTTGTTGAACCATGGCGCTATAGTTTGTAACACCAGGTATAAAATGAGAGGGAGCATTGATCTTTTTCCATCCCGACTCACCTGGCGAACCCATACACAATATATCCGACAACGCGATTCGGCGCAACTCAGTAGAATTGGCCCGTGCTTCATAATCCGGCAATGACCCCCCGGCTGGGTAAGCTCATCGTCAACTCGTACGTGTTGCCTGTGATTACCTATGCCTGTCCTGTTTGGGGATACCTTGCTAGATGTCATAGATCAGCGCTCCAGGGCGTTCTCGACCGGGGATTAACCTCGCGTGTAAAGTCCTCCGGAGGTACTCTTCTCTTCTTTTGAGGAGAGGACTCGGTTTACGCTCTTTTGATGACACCGTGAGACCCCTGGTGCGTAGATTCTATGTTCGATCAGCACATGTGACCCACAATTCCCTCATTTCCGGACTTGGTAAATATACTCCGTGGCCAGGTGAGTCTTGGAAGCGACCCCGTATACTAGCCCCGGTGGTATAATCAACCATCGAGGGTCGCTTCAGGCTCTCCATTAAATAGGAAAAAAATAATATAAATTAACTCAAACCGACCCAGTGGCAGGAGTCCTAACTGAGACTCGGGACACTGCACAACTCGCGGCTCGCGCCTCGTGCGAGCCAAGCAACCCCCAGTCGTGTGTGTGTTTTTGCCATTGCCACTGGAGGTTTGTCAGGCAAAACTACTTCAGTAACGTCGGTTAACGGAGCGAACCGATTGATTGTTTCTGTTTCCTACTCACGGGTCGCTTGCTTCGTATGTCGGACTTTTCTTCTTTTGCTAATTGTAACTTTTATTGCTTACCAGTCATTGTTTTGATCTGGGCGCGTTACATCGTCCTCGTCGCGAATGGATCACGTTGTTCGTAATTTAAATCCGGTCGGTTCGTCGGTTGAATAGTTGATATTCTACGGCTGAGTTTGTTGTCACATTGGTAAAAAGTAGTTTGTGGGAGCCAGTTGGATATTAAAATTTAAAATTTGAAATTAATATGTTTAATTTTAAAATTATTTTATAATACCGGATTTTAAAATGCATCCTTTATATAGGATATAGAATAATTAGCATTAATTTACAAGAGAAGCCAGCAAATTTGCAGGTGTCGCTGGTTTCAGGAAAAACCCGTAACAATAATTTATAAAATTATTCTATTTGTATCTTACATTAGTTATTTTGTAAAATTTAATAAAGCGTCTTTTGTAAACGTATAATCTGTTTCTTTACATCCTATTTCAAATCTCACATTACAAATATTTTTTCGTATATTTTAAGTAGTAGGGAAAGTAACCATACTATTTAAGTTATTACTACTTATATTAAATATTAAGAATACGTGAAATAGTATTTATATGCACCCCCACCCATGAAGCGTTAGGCTGAAAAAAAAGAATTCGACAAAAACCTATATTTTCTGAACACTCTTTTCCAATAATGCCATCATAATTAAAATTACAAAAAAATTAAAAGCAGTGGTACAGACTTACATTTTTAGTTTTTTGAAAACTTCTAATGATCTTTGTTTTAAAATATAATAAAAAAATTGTTTCTATAAAATACTGTAAATTATTCAGAAAATGTAATCTATATTCCTGTAATAAAGTGTTATTTATTAATTGTATATCTAGATATATATATATATATATATGTATATATTCATAATTTTCTACATATCATATCATGATCTATTTAAAATTATAAATTTATTAAATTAAATAAAAAATGAATAAAATATAAACATTAAATATTTCCATTATAACCGTCAAAACAGCTGGTTAAGTAGACAAACATTAAAACAATCGTTAATTAATGGAATGGAATCGATTATACGTTATTTTACATTCAACACCGTAACAAATTCGATTATTCGTTAGTTTGTGTATTGACGTAGTGTTATTTCGTTTGCTATTTATTTATTTACAAACCTTTGCTGATGCTGATGTGTTTCAGTGAAACGTGCGTCAGATATTGAAACTACACAAAAACGTAATGCACTTCTTTTTCAGAAGAAATTATATTGAATAATATCAGAATATTATATATAAATATGTATACGTGAGTATGTATGTATAATTTTTATGTGCCTTCTATAATCCTTTGAAACAAATGGGTACAGAAGATATTGTAGTATCAGATTTAATTTTCCGCCATTTCCTTGTATACACTCCGTCATTAGTGCGGCAACATTAATAAGTTAAATTTATGTTAAACTGTTCTTTCAACTATGCATTCTCAACAAGTCACAACAGAGATACGTACGTCCATGGATCGCAAAAACCTGGTAATTCAGTCCAATTCAATGCTTATCAAAGGACCGACAATTTGTTCAAAATATGTTTTCTATAAAGAATTACGGGGACTAAATAATTAACATAATTTTTACGAACGAATAGCAAAAAAACGGCTTTATTCTGTGTTCGGTGCAAATAACGTTTGTTATGAAGAGGGTTAATATAAAATTTGCACTGCGTCTACGTTATCAGCTAAAAAGCGGTGGTGATTGACATGAACTACAATATTTACGACATTTTACGTCTATAAAAAATATATATAATATACACACTGAAATGATAGTAGTTATTGTAACGATTTGTGAAATCGACGGTGAAATCGTTGTGAAAGAGACGAATGTTTTCCATACTGTTCAAGGGAAATGAAAGTAAAATGTCGGTGACATTCTTTTTGTTTGTGGGGTGTAGCTTAGCGGCGTCAGCTACACGAACACAACAGACGTGGGTCAACGATAATCCAAAACTGGAAATCATAATTAACAAAGGAGTCGATGAGGCGAAAAATCTCTACAGCGTTTACTATAAGGACAAAATCATTTTGCCCGGTTTTGAACACCGCGTTAATCACACTTACGGATTTATAAAAAGGTTTGAAGTTTATAAGGGCGAGTTAAGATCGATGGAATCGATCGCGCGCGTCGACGGTACGAACGTGACTTGGGTGGACGAAAACAAACGGATCCTGAGTTTCTACGTACGGTTGATGACGATGGAAATCACTTACGGCTTCTTCAACCAGACACACTACCACGGCATCTACGATAAGGGGTCGATGTTGACACGGGCGGAGAACAATTTGTTACAGGTAAACTGTTCGGTAGTACGTGGTGTCGAACGGGTTGAAGCGATGGTTGAGGCGGTAAAATTGGTTAAATTTGACTCCCTCTTGGCGCGCGTGAAAAACGAGGAAGTGAAATTTAAATACATTTGGATACCAGAACCTATTCTGTCCCAGCTCGAGGCGCTAATCCGGCTGTCTGTGGCTGCGAAGTTAGAGTACGAAATTCTGGTCGGAGTCGACGAAGGCTTGAAAGCGGTGAATTTCACACAGTTTTGCAGAGACTATTTCTGGGAAAACGATACAGACATTCCTCCACGTATATAGAGACGTCTTCAGTGTACATAAGACTTTTTCAAAACCAAAATACGTGAACCGGTTAGCATTATAAGTATGTGATTTTTCACTTTAACATAATTTTTGCTGTTGTAGCTCGGTAGTATAATATTGCTATACTTAGTAGTAGCTATTAGCTAGGTTGTCTGCGCTGCGGTAAGTGTTAAAAACAAAAACGATTCCGATTTCCATATTGGTGAATAAAATAAGATCTTTTATTCTCAGATTTTTGCGGTTGTGTAAAAGTGCATGTATTTCTAAGCAGATTAACGCAAATATGTTTTAACTCTATAAATCGTGGAGTCTGTATTATCTTATCCATTAGTTTAAGAGCTTTTAGTTACGGACAATTGTTTTACTTGATAAACGTTTAAGTTTTATTGGATTATGTCTGTTATTAATGATAACTTTTGATTACATTTTAATTATTACTTGTAACATTAACATGTATTTGTTTCTTATTCAATAATTTCAATAACTATGCGTATATCCAACTTCATCGTGCTTACTTGCTAAACTGCAAATAACCAGGTAAACACTGAAAGGCCTCGTCCAGAACTTAGGAGTTTAGGAAATAAGAACGACGAAGTTGAAGTTATGGAGACCGCTGATTTAAATAACAATATTAATTATGCGTAAATGTTTGCAAGACAGTTTAAGTGTACATTAGTTTTAGTTGATTATTTTATTAATTGTATTATTATAAGATACTTTTTTACGGTTTGCATTCCAGTTATTTGTATCTACTTATACCTGTTGAATATTTTCTATTAAATATATAAGTATCATATTGTTACGATGGTCTCACGGACCGTTGTATTGTACAGTGGTAACAAAATACAGACATCAATGAAGTCACTAATTTCCAGCTTTAATTAGTCACAAATAACAATGTGAAATCAACAAGATCTTCGTTTAATAACAGATTACGCTTACACTGGAAAATGTAGCATTAACAGTTTCAATGTAAGAAGGCTTCTCGAAACGGCTGATAATTTCAACTGAATTGGAATTATCGATTAATGCTGTCAGTTTCTTTTAGCAGATTTAAAGCCAGAAAACTGCTTTGGTAACTTTTCAATTTGCACGTGAATATTTTTGTCAAGATTTGGAAACAAAAGGTCATAATTTTATTTGCCACGATTTTGAGCGAACATTACAAAAAAGGACAGAATTAAGAGTTGTATTAAGAGTTCCGCACTAATTATAACACAGTAATCACTTTACACAATCACTACTTGATCCGCCTTTACAATTTCGCCAGATGTAACTAACGCGCTAAGCTGGCCATATATATATATATATATATATATATATATATATATATATATATATATATATATATATAAGAACGTAGATGTTCCAGAATATTTTTCCATTCTTTTGGCGGCGTACCAGCATAATTTGTGTAACTACAACAAGCACTCGAACAGTCTGGAAGGTACTAGTGTGCGGCCTTGACCGAGACGCTGCACCTGCTCGGCTAGCCGAGAAACGTGTGGTACGACGCTCTCGACTCTTCGAGAGCGTTCCGTAATAGTCGTAACAATATCATCACCATCATCATCTTCTTAACAGTTTTAGGCTTTAGCGGCCTGATCCTATTCCACAGTCTACCTTTTCTTAGGCCTACCAACTTTTCTTCTGCCTCTAGGACTGCATTATTTCGCTATCCTCGGTATTCTACTTTCTCCCATTCTATCTATGTGTTGAATCCATTTCCTTCCGTATTCTCTAATCCTTTCATTAACTGCAAAAATATCTAAATCATTTCTCTCCTCATTTCCTCCTCTTCTTATCTCCTCGTCGTAGCATATCATATACATAAAATTAAATATAATTTCTTCTGCAAGTAGTTGTATTATATTTTTATCGTATCAATTCACCTTTCAGTATTATACAACAGTTACTGCAAGAAACTTTCGAATTACTTATATAGAAATCATAAATATAAGTAATAGGCCTACCAAATAGTGCTAACATTATTTTAAGCGAGAAAAAGGCACAAATGAAAGGAAAATTATGAAATTTTGCCAGACGTTTGCAGTTGTCCCGGAACTGATACCAACCTTCAGTTGACACAATTTCCAAATGCTGGTATAGGAATTCTGATGCTCAAAACAATGAGTGTTCCCCCATCAAAGTAATTCTGATGTATTGACAAACTACATCACAGGTTTGTCAATAGATGCTTTGGATTTACCAGACTGGGATCTACAGTATGACGTAGAATTTAGTAGTCACAAAGTTCATCTGTTGTCCATCTAATTCTGCTGGCTTTCTGGATCCAAGTGCCTTCTTATCTCTGGTTATTTTCAGGCGTGTAAACACAGAGTAGCTAAGCCGCCAAATATGCAGGGGTTACAGGGGGGAAGGGAACAAAGTTTCACGTATTTTTGGAAGACCTGTCCCAACAGTGGAACAGTCCCAATACTCTAAATTCCAATGTGGATATTAGAGAAGATCTACAGGTATTCCCCATAAATGTAAAATCCAGACTTATCGCAGGGAATCGATGCTGTCCAGACAGCATCTGGACAGAATGGAGGATGGACGACTACCTAAGGTTCCGTTTCTATATAGACCCTTTGATACAAGAGATGTAAGAAGGCCGAGAGTGAGATGGAGTTACTCTGTGGAGGCGGAACGACAAAGTGCCTACTCCGTGAGGTGCAGAAGAAAAATAAGACAATGTTCGCATCTTCCTCGAACTTTCCGTAATTACAGACTTTTTGTAAGACTTTTTTAATTACAGACTTAGCTAAAAAATTACATAAAGTATTGTTAACTGTTAAACAAGTAAAGGAAGGCAAACTTATACCAACTATTTCGTTGGTATAGGGAACTGTATAAAAGCTTTTGTGCTCAGAGAGAAATCTTGTTTTCTAGTTTTGATGTATGACGAAGAAACGTGCAGTGTAAACGCGGACTTAAGCAATAGAAGTTTAAGAGCAGTTCTGTGACAAGTACGAGGTATGATCTAATGTTTGTGCAATTTTGCAATTTCCACCGCTACAAGTGTCCGATTAAAAAACTGTTTTGATGTGATGTTGGTACATATGTTAGTGACAATCGTCTAAAATTGTAGCCCTATTTTATGTATAGTTTAATTTCACAGCTAATTGAATAAGTCGATCTTAGGTGTATTAGGCGATTTATCGTCATTACACAATGCAAGATTGAAGAACACGGATTAAATTTTGTGTAAACTGTGAGATAAACTGTTCTGTCCTGGAGACTGTGAGATAAACGTGTTCAGAAGACTCCTGGAGAGACTGCTGTGCGTTAACTACCGGTTTACAAGTTTCAAAGACTGCTGTAAATGAGTTGAAGATCGTGGTTGTCAGATGAAGATTATGTTTTTGGTGTTTCAAAATGTTTCATCGATAGGCGCAGTTGTATTCGGACATTTTACGCCATTTGTATGAAACTCTTATAGAAGAATTTATGGAAGAATAATTTATGAATATTGCAGCCTGATAATGCCTCTAACACACGTCATTGCTTGTTAAGAATATTGCCAGGCTAGACGAAAGAAAACGTCACAAGGACGTCAGGGCAGCTGCTGTATTCACGAGACGTGTCCCAAATCGATCTTTCCTCCTGCCAATAGTGATAATTTCACGAAAGGACAACGCTTTGCGACCGTTGAAGACGTAAAACGAAAATCGCTAAGCGAGCTCAAGGCTGGGCCAAGAAATGCATGTTAGAAATATTTTGAAGACTGCAAAGCGGCTGGCTTATAATCGTGTCACATTAAACTGAGACTACTTTAAAGCGGGCAGTATAATTATGGATTAATGAAGATATAATTTCAAAATAAACAAGAACTGCATGAACTTTTTCATCAAACCTCCTAAAAGTCGTTGAAAAATGTGGAATATTTTATTACAGCAGTAAGTTATCTAAAATGGGAAGAAATTATTTTGTGATAAGAAGAGAATGGATATAGTGTACCGTCTGTGTAACTTTCAGTAGTGTATTACGTCAGTTACAATCAGGTGAATCTAATTTTCTCTGAAAAATATGATATAGCTTAACGTGATGCATCTACTATATTACAGCAACGTGTTTTGTTTTCGTGTTTAGGTTCGTGTGACACCACACTGCATATGGCGTTTGTTTTGAGTTATATCGTATTACCTACCGTATATCGTTAACGGTATCGTATAGTACCTATATCGCATTTCAGTTAGAGCACACATACCGTTCGAAATTGTGTCGAACAGACACTTGTCTCTTACTGTAGTTATTATATTAGGCATACGTTCGCCTCCGCCTAATACTACTTTTATTCTACTTTTAGTATCTGGAATATTCCAAAAACGGTTAGTATTACGGTGTGAAGAGCTGTACAAGACTTTACTGTTGGTAACAGAAGACTGATACTCCACGCGAATGATTCAAATTATGTGATTGCAATCCGCGGCCTTCATTCATTTTATTTTAAATATATTTTCAAAAAGATAGATTTTTTAAACATTTATACACCTCAAATTCTGTCTGAGGCTTCGACGTCCGGCTTCAATGTTATGAGAACTTGGACCAGTGTTGTTTTGGTGGTCAAACTATTTCGTGGTCACTGACCACGGACCCTTTATCCGTGTTTCGCAGCCTTCTGCACTAAAGATGGACGTCGAGGGCGCTGCCGAAACGTTTGCACGAAACAACCTTAAACCACGGCCTTACAGCCCGTTATTTATACACACCTCTTCCGGTAACAATTGTTATCGAAGCAAAACTTTGTAACAAATTATCAGTTGAAGAAAAAGAACGATTTTAACCACTATTGAAGAAAAGGAATGATTTCAACCACTATCGCATACTATATAAACATTCCAATAATAATTTTCAGATATTAAACATAATTTAACGGTAATAATTATTGTAATGATGATAATAGCTAATGTCATCGTTACTGTGTTTTGTTATCGTCTTTGATAGAGCTGCAGTCACACAAAAGGCGCTCTGATGTCGGGCGACTAATTATATTGTTGTTGTGCTCTTACGTGAACAACACTTGATATGTCAGTAAAATGTTAATTATATATTTTCTGTTTACGGAGCGGACGGTTGTTTCGGCAGCAGGTGATACTACTGTACTTGAGACTACTACTAGGCTTAACACTGTCGGGCCGGAAAGTAATCTGAAGACAAGTCCCGAACTGGAAAAAAAAATTACCGAAGGTATCGACGCAGCGGGACGCAGATTCGACAGGGAGTGGAAGGATGCTATGAGCCTGAACGATTTTACTTATACCGATACAACGGATCGATGGAAAACGAAGGAGTTCAACTGTTATGTGGGCGAATTGAAAAGAATGAAGTCGATAACGCGTGAAGGCGAAGGCGATGCAAGCCTTATTTTTATTGACGAACACACGCGGAGAATAAGCTTCTTCGTTCGGCTGAGGTCTTTAGAAATCACTTACTATCATTACAATCAGACAAACTTTAAAGACATCTTTGAGAAGGGTATGATGACTATAATACCTGAAAGCAATTTGATACGAATAGACTGTATAGCAACCCATAAGACAGAACCCGTTGTCGAGTCGTACGCAAGTGTTGTGAACGCTACGCTGGTGTCCATTGGTATCGATAACATTCGCGTCTTCTGTGACGAAATCTTGTTAAAAAGTATGTGGCTGTCGAAGGCCATGACTACGGCTATCAAGCCTTTATTAGTGAACGCGATCCGACCGGCCCTTGAAAGTCAGACGAAGCGCGGAGTTAATCAAGGCTTACAAGACTGCGGCTTCTCGAAATTTTTCCAAGATTACTTTTCTCAAAAATCACGCAAGTGACAAACGTTCAGAACGTGGAGTTACTAAAGCGTTTATTCGCGGTTACAGTCTACGCATAACTTGGTCCGTGAACTTGTATGAACTCAAACAAATATTCGCTTAACAACACAAAGCATACAAAAGCTTGTGTAACGTTTTAATTAAATTTTAGTATGTGTGGTATATTTTGTAGGAGAATAAGATCTTAACATAGTTGGCCTGCTCCTCTTCATAAAATACTCCAGGTAGGCTTACTTTAAAATTTTATGATCATACGCCTAAACACCACTCCACATGTTTGTTCAATACGTCTGCGCGTGTTTGTAGTTTACAGTTGTGCAGAACGTATTGTTACGGAAAATTTCAACATAATGGATTGTTAGGCTTTAACAATACCGCCACTTGTGTTAATCAAACGAGATTTATGCAAACGTGGGAACTTTGAAAAGTGTACTTTGGGAAGTATGCAAAATATAACATTGTAATTATAACTTATCTTCGTCATTCCACTTGAGCAATCGTAAAAAAACAAAATTCTGTGCATCAATTTAAACTTATATGTATTTGGTAAGTACATTCTAAGAACATAAATACTACAAAATCAAAGTGTGAGACACAACCTTTTTTTCATACCACATATAGGAGTGCACACTTACACAAACGTTTGTTCCTTTAATCTCTCATCCGATGTCCCGCTTGTCGATGTCTGTAATCGTTATTGCCTTTTTCTTTCTAACTTCTTCTTTCCATGTCTGTGTATCCGTCTATTTCTCTACTTCTATTTATCTAAAATAAAAAAATGGCCTGTAGCTTCACTTCTAGGCCTACAGCATTGAATTAACATATATAACCTTAAGTTTTAGAATAATAAATCGGTCGGCAACATATTTTTTTTAACAATTTTAGTTGGAAAATTGTGTTTTCTTCCGGTTTTCTCAAAATATCTCCGCTGCTAATAATCGTACCAAAAAAAGTATTAACTAAAAATTGTTCAGAATAAAATTTCAAATAAAACTGAACTTATAAAAATTTTACGCAATAAATAATTTTTTTATGCAAATTGCTTGTAAATTTAGCAACAGGCGAGTTTAAACAAATTAATGTTATTTTGAAAATAATGGATATAAATGAATGAAATTTTAATTCATTTGTAACACTAATTTACTTGAACTTATTTTACCATACCAAATTAAAATGGTTTTGTTAACAATTAACTCCAAATATAACCTCCACTAAAAGAATATATATTTTCATATATTTAATATTTATAATGAATTTACTACCTCAAGACATTTTTTTTCCTTATTAGGAATATGTTTCGGAAACCATTGTCTTTCCATCATCAGCCTTCGTGATTTTGAGTCTGGTGAAGTAATTATGTGTTGTTGGCTGCTTGCTATTGTGGTTCCCTGTTGGCTTCTGGTACTTTAAATTGGTATTATTGTGTGTGACTGTGGTGTATGTATTAGTATTTTTTGTATTTTCGATGTTGAGTGCTTTGAAAATTGTGTCATGTTTTGTATTGATTTGTATTTGTTCAGGTATTAGTTTCTTTTGTGTTTTATGTTTGTATATTTGTAAATTTTTCTAAATGTTCATTATGGTGCCTTTGTGTGGTATGTGTTTTATTAGTGTCATGTTGGTTATGTCTGGGAATTCATGTCCAGTGTTTATTGCATGTGTGGCATATGTATATTTGGGATATTGCATATATGTGTGGCATATTGCATACAGGACATATGTATATTTTCATATACATTGTTTCGAGAAATGTCTCATACCTCCCCCTCACTTAACCTAACCTAAAATATCGGTATGGAGAACCATACATGACTTCCATATTCTAAGACTTATAATCTGAAATATGCTTGCCTGCCAAGCACGATATATTTTCTAATATATACATAATTTACATTAAAATGAAAAAATTATAATTTTATTGCCTGGCAACAAAATTATTTTATTTTTAACAATTACCATTGTTTAAAAAAGTTTAAATGAATTTTCAAGTACTTTACTCTTGTTAAAACGTAAAATGTTGCAGGTAAACTACCCCTTCCCCTTAACCGATCTTCACCAAAATCTAATGGCCTTGAGTCCTCTACAATTCACTTACGTATGCAAAAAATTATTTGATTCTGTTTGAATTTGCGGCAGTTATCGTTTGCCATAGAAAATACGCTTTATAACAAACGTTGCAGGTAAACTACCCCTTCCCCTCAACCGATCTTCACCAAAAACAAAAGGTCTTGAGTACTCTACAAACCAGGGCTGTATGCAGAAAATTATTTGATTATGTTTGAATTTGCGGCTGTTATCGTTTGCCATAGAAAATACCCTTGTTAAAAAAACGTTGTAGGTAAACTACCCCTTTCCCTTAACCGATCTTCACCAAAAACAATAGGTCTTGAGAACTCTACAATTTAGGGCTGTATGCAAATAATCTTTTGATTCTGTTTGAATTTACGGCTGTTATCGTTTGCCATAGGAAATACCCTTGTTAAAACAGAAAACGTTACTGGTAAACTACCCCTTTCCCTTAACCGATCTTCACCAAAATCAACAGATCTTGAGAACTCTACACTTCAGGGCTGTATGCGAAACATTATTTGATTCTGTTTGAATTTGCGGCTGTTATCGTTTGCCATAGAAAAAAATACCCTTGTTAAAAAAACGTTGCAGGTAAACTACCCCTTTCCCTCAACCGATTTTCACCAAAAACAATAAGTCTTGAGTACTCCACAATTTAGGGCTGTATGCAAATAATCTTTTGATTCTGTTTGAATTTGCGGCTGTTATCGTTTGCCATAGGAAATACCCTTGTTAAAACATAAAACGTTACTGGTAAACTACCCCTTTCCCTTAACCGATCTTCACCAAAATCAACAGATCTTGAGAACTCTACAAGTCAGGGCTGTATGCGAAACATTATTTGATTCTGTTGGAATTTGCGGCTGTTATCGTTTGCCAAAGAAACAAAATTACCCTTGCTAAAAAAAAAACCGTTGCTGGTAAACTACCCCTTTCCCTCAACCGATCTTCACCAAAAACAATAGGTCGCGAGTACTCTGCAAATCAGGGCTGTATGCAAAAAATTATTTGATCCTGTTTGAATTTGCGGCAGTTATTGTTTGCCATAGAAAAAAAATCTACAGACACACAGACACATAGACACACAGACAGACACACACACAGACAGACAGACAGACACACACACAGACACTTTTCGGAAAACGACTTTTTTTCATGTTTTGAGTGTAGTAGAATCAGAATCTGCAATAATCTCGAACACGATTTTTTTTGCCATCACCATACTTTCATTCCTTAAGGAATATGGAAGTAACTACCCCCCCCTCCAATCACACACTGTTGTTATGTCCCGGATTGGAACTGAGAAAATGTGGTCACCGTATGTGGTATTACTACTACTACTACTACTACTACTACTACTACTACTACTACTACTACTACTACTACTACTACTACTACTACTACTGCTGCTGCTGCTGCTACTACTACTACTACTACTATTCCTACTAACAATAATACTACTAATAATATTATTATTAATAATAATATTATAGTATTGCTATGCCGTTACCTTGCAAAATTTGGGGCCTACCCTGGTTCAGATTCTACAGCCACTCAGCCATTCATCTGTGTTAACTTCTATTCTTTACTACAAATTCCTTATCATCTATTCAAACAATATAAAAATCCATGATCTCTCGCAGAGAAAGCGAGAATATAAGCACCAAAAATGAAAGTATCAACGAAATAAGGTAAATTTGTAACCGCAAACGTGTACAGCTAATTTAACTAACACACTCAGAAATAACAAACATCGTCTTTCTAACACTCAGAAGATGTAACTAATTAAGGATGTACGAAAAAGGCACAAAGTAAAACACACACACACACACACACACACACACACACAATGGTCCGAAGCATTTTATGTACGGGACCGAGGTACAAATTTGAACCAGGTGAGTTGCGATCAATTGCATTTTAATGTGATTATAAGAATACAAAAATTACCATTACAATTCTATTAATTACCGAACCTAGCCTAACCAAACCTAACCTAATCTAACCTAACCTAACCAGACCTAATCTAGCTAAATTACCTTAACCTAACCTGACTTAACCTAACCTAATGTAACAAAATATTGGAAGAAAGAGATTACTCGCACAAATGGAAATTTGCAGAATTGAAATCTCCTTGAAGGTCAGAATAGCATCGTTTCTAAATGACAGATTCGGTTAGTAAATTACAGTGGGGGCGCAATTCACCGCGTAAGAACAGTTAAAAACGTTGTTTCGTCGCAACCGACCGAGACCGCTATGTGCGTGTTTCACTATTACTCTCACCGACGTACTGCCGGTTCCATCGCACTTCAAGTTATGTAATACTGTTTAGAAACATTAATTGACTTTCTAAAATTCGCGGTTGCGAGATGCGTGGATTTTACGTACTGTCTGAGTTCATCTGAGAAAGAGTGTGTCGCTCGCTGGGGGTTTATACTACTGCCGTCGTTCCATTCCTGTTGGAAACTGTTAGGACAACATTGAACAGGTCCGCGCGTCGATTTAACGGGCTAATTTCAACCTACGCGTCTTTCTATGAAGCGCACACTTTTTTATAAATATTATTTCACCAATCGTTAGGTATATTATTAAACTTTGTTTATGCAAATTATGAATGTTAAGGTGTGTAAATTATGGCAGATATGGCAAAATTTCACACGGTGGCTGATCGGTTCCCACGATCATTGACCAATTAGTCTTCAATGATAGCGCCAGGCGCTAGCTATGTTTTTACATTGAAACCCCTACTTCATTTTGAGTAGTTAAAACAAAAGAATATTTCCTTTTGTAAAGAGGGGTTACAAGTTAATTAAAACTAGGCTAAGGCCTAGAGAAGCTAAAAATTGCGCTGGATCCAGTAAGACGGGACTTGCAATACTCAAGTTTTATTGGTTCATAAAAACTTTACGAACAATTACGTCTTTCACCATGCATGATTCAACAAGTGGGGACTTACTCAAGCTTACTAAAAAAACATTTTCTCCTTTAACAATTTGGTACATAATTAATATAATGAAATCAAAACTTACCGCAGTCATTAAGAAACTATCTCATATTGAAAAGAAGTCGACGCTAGATATTCACACAAAACTCTCCACCGAAGAGATATTCACGATGTCGTGAGTTAGGCTTCCATTTTGAGACAAACTATAACAAAAGTTTTCGTTCGTTGTCCGTTTGTGAGAAAATTCTCACCAGGCTGCAGCACTGTTGTTTAAAAACTCAGCCGAGCTGCTGGAAAAACTCGGTAGATGGAAACACCGGTCAAACGGTGGAAACTCGAGAACGGTAGCCTCTCCTATCCGCGGGTAGAGAGCAGCACTCCTAATTACTTTAAATTTCGTACTGTCTTTACCGTCAAAAAAAAAAAAATGCCAATACATTTACTAAACTCACGCTGAATCATTTGACTCAGCACACCCTCACCCCAAAAGGGCAACATAGTTGCCCCAACGTTAAAGGCCAGGAGGGTACCCTGCAGTGTACCTCTCCCCAAAAGATACCGGTGGACGTCGTGGTTGGGTTGGCTCAGCTGAGCTTGCTCTCAGGAGAACAGAAATCAAAAAGGAAAATGAAAGAGACGAAAGAAGATATGTATCATGTAAGTGTGCGGGTGCTGAATGCTGACCTGATCAGAGTCCGCATACAGCACAAGAGAGAGAGACAGCTAAAGACAAAAGAAAGATTCCTAGCTATGGTCTTCTGACCTCCTGAGGCTTGCCCACCGACTGAGGCCCAACTTGATACCTACTCAGGACAACAACAAACCCCCCCCTTTTTCTTACTGGATTGGAAAACTCAACGCCAATGCAACCATCCTCATGCGACCCTCTCCGCCCGACCAATCCCACAGGACCGCCCCCAATACGTCACACTCTCTGGTGACCACCACCTACTCCTCCTGCTGCCACTCACACACGCGTCCGAAGACCAAAACAAGGTAACTAATACCTTGGTATGTGAGCGCCCATAACTTTATTGTCCACATATGGACTGACCAGCCATATGCTAAAACAAGGCATCACATATCCTTGACATATCTAACTAGTCGTTAAAAAAAAACATCCCTATACTAGGGCGGACGGCCCCTATTAGCCGGACAGAGAAAACCGCATCGAGGGCACGCGAACACCAATCCCTTTACTTGGTCTTCAATACTGCAGAACTAAACGAGGGGGTTATACTTCAGCACAGCAACTTCGAACAACCTACACTTAATCAAAAATAGCTACAACGGAAATCAACTAGGGAATGCGGCATGGCCAGGACTCTACAAAAAATCAACGACAAACTACAACAAAGAAAATGAAAACGACAATATACTTACTACCCACGTAGTTACCACTCTTCCAACTAACTTCTCTCTGATATTTTTTCCTTTTTCCTTTTCTAATTTTTTTTGCTTTTTCCTTTCTAATTTTTTATTTGTTTTTTGGCTTTTACTTTGTTTTCTGAGGGGAGGGGTAGGAAAATTGGGAAGATGATAAGGGCAAGGATCATTGAAAGTTCAACAGCTAGGACTAAGGTAAAGGACATGGTTCCCTCCGGTAATAAGGATAGGTGGAGAAAACCAAGGCTCGCGGAGGCAGGGGCGCAACCCTGAAGTAGATGTACACCACTGGGACTGTGGGGAACATCCACCCGCTACCCATCAACCGCTTTGTCTCACCCTTTTATGACGAACTTTAGGAACCCGTTCTTTATGACGAACTTTAGGACGCCGTTCCTTGTGGACATCACTCTCTGAGAAACTATCTTGTGTAGAGCAATACTGATTTGTTTCATCTGAATTATAATCAAGGTAACTTACCTTTCTACGTTTACCCCGATTTGGATTATCCTCAACCTCTAACTCCTCTGCTTCTATCTTCTTCTCGTCTACAATTGCCTCTGGTTCTATTTCTTCCACCTCTTCCTTTTCTTCCTCTACATAATCCAAATCATCATCTCGACACTGCACATCTTCATCTTCTAGTTGCTCACCTGGTCCCCCTGGAACTTCTTTCCACTCCTCGGAATCCTCAACAATACTTACAGAAAGCGTCTGCACATCTTCACACACTACATCATTCTCACCCCCAAACTCTACAACGCTGCCACCCAGTTTCTCCCCAACTTCTACCTCATCTACTTCTACCACACTTGCAGACTGGACATCCCCTAGTCCATCCGCAACCTCAGAAACACCTGCAGCCTCCGAAACACTTACACTTATACTCCCCTGCGTAGCATGTGCAGACCACTCTTCTGCCTCCTCCTTCGACTCCTCCTTCGATTCCTCTTCTTCACCACTCTCAGCAACTATAACTTCCTCAACAGTACTCAACCTGGAATCCAGCTGTTCAGGTCCATGTGCAATGTCTAAATTAACTTCTACTGACGATGGTAAAGCTCCACCATCAAGTGACTTATCATCTTCCGGTGTAGGCGATGATGATGTTATCGGCTCTGAATCCACCTTGGGCAGAAATGGATTTACCGGAACAATTACTGCGACCTTTGGTCGGACCGTATTTGTAGCAACACAACACCGGGCCATCTCCGCGAAATTCTCTGGACGATGCCCAAACCTTCCCAAACGGTAACCGTCTTGGGAATTCAGTCCTCCTATAATTATGTCTAGGACTTCGGTGTCGGTCAACCCCAATCTTAATACCCGGGCAGCTTTTCGTATGTCCTGCACGTAGTCCCCCAACGGCTCTCCGTCGGCCTGATAACGATAGAACCAATCCAACCTAAGCTTGGAACGTCGTGGAGGATACATGAAGTAATCCAACACTTCCGCATGAAAAGTGTCGACCGTGCCGCCCTGACGCCAAGTATTGGTAACCTTCTGTTGCAACGTACCCTGGCAATACGGGTATATAAGGCACAAGACCTCCCCATCGGATATACCCGGATAGGCGGCCAACTGCAGGACAAGGTCCAAGAAAACCAGCAGCTGGTTCTCCTTAAATCCATCTATCACCGAAAATTTCTGGAGAACTGGGGTGAGAGGGTGGGGCAATTTCTGTTCCTCCCGGTGGTCGGGGGAATACAATGGCTGAAAGCATAGCGCCGCCAGAATTACACAATTCGAAAAACACTATCAACAAAACACAACACCCTACAAATACCTAACACCTATAAACATAATGACAATAATAAGATTAGAATAAGAAAAACTCACGTACTATCCTTCCAAAGAGTAGACTGCGGGTCCACCTAACGATGCGAGAACTAGCCCACTACCTGAACAGCTCACACTCGATTACACCAGACAAAAGGAACGCGACACACACACAACACACACAACACGAAAAACAAAATACCGACCAACGAAAATTTATTTTAACCATTTCTTAGGTTACCTCCGGCTACCATTTATCGGCAGAAACCGACTGCCGATCGGGCCATACCGCCTAATCACCAAAAAACGGCAACACCTCCCCAAACATGGGTAAGGTAAACTCAAACTAACTAAGCGCCGACTGCGATAAGTCTTGCCCAGGGATTTCCCCTTCTAAAATTTCCTACCACGTGGCACTATTCACTATGCAAGGCGGGCAAGTACATATACATATGTTTCAAACCTTAAAACTAACAAAATATTTTCAACCTTGGGATATAGGGCCTTGAAAATTTTTCTAAGTTCTATTTAAGAACTAAACATTGTGAAAATTTTAAAATATTTCCTAAGTTTGCAAGCCCCGTCACACCCACAGGACCCTTGTCGTAACCACGCTCTGCTACCAAATGAAACCCCTACTTCATTTTGAGTAGTTAAAACAAAAGAATATTTCCTTTTGTAAAGAGGGGTTACAAGTTAATTAAAACTAGGCTAAGGCCTAGAGAAGCTAAAAATTGCGCTGGATCCAGTAAGACGGGACTTGCAATACTCAAGTTTTATTGGTTTATAAAAACTTTACGAACAATTACGTCTTTCACCATGCATGATTCAACAAGTGGGGACTTACTCAAGCTTACTAAAAAAACATTTTCTCCTTTAACAATTTGGTACATAATTAATATAATGAAATCAAAACTTACCGCAGTCATTAAGAAACTATCTCATATTGAAAAGAAGTCGACGCTAGATATTCACACAAAACTCTCCACCGAAGAGATATTCACGATGCCGTGAGTTAGGCTTCCATTTTGAGACAAACTATAACAAAAGTTTTCGTTCGTTGTCCGTTTGTGAGAAAATTCTCACCAGGCTGCAGCACTGTTGTTTAAAAACTCAGCCGAGCTGCTGGAAAAACTCGGTAGATGGAAACACCGGTCAAACGGTGGAAACTCGAGAACGGTAGCCTCTCCTATCCGCGGGTAGAGAGCAGCACTCCTAATTACTTTAAATTTCGTACTGTCTTTACCGTCAAAAAAAAAAAATGCCAATACATTTACTAAACTCACGCTGAATCATTTGACTCAGCACAACATATGTCGCTGATTCGTGTTACTTCTGGTTTTCGTTCAGTATTAAAAAATTGTGTAAAATTCTCCACCCTCGTATGCATAATTCAACCTGTCTTTCGTTTACGCATGTACACTAGCACACACACGCAGACTGATACACAAGCGGCGGCATGTCGCTCTGACGTCACCCTTGCCGGTCAGCGCGTGTTGGTTTCTCCCCTTCGTTACGATTAAAAACCAACGAAGCTTTTAATTCCATATGCAGGCTCACTTACAAATATTTTTTATTTAAAATTAAATTACTACGTTTATGTCTTTTATTATCTCTTATATCTAATGCTTAATTATTACATTATTATTATTATTTTCATCTTATATATCTCATACGTGCGTTCGTATGTTATCATACCTCAGTCAGGGGTTGATACATAGACTTATGCTAAACGTATCGTTGCAATATATATATATATATATATATAGTATTTAAAATTTATATTTATATTACCTCAAGATGTTCTTTCCCTTATTTGGAACATGTTTCGAGAGTTCCTGTTCTCTCATCTTCAGCCTTCGCGATCTTGTTTCAAGAAACGAACTGTAGCAGAAAATGATTGAATATATATATATATATATATATATATATATATATATATTGGTAGTTTGACTGTCTTCAGGTTACTACTTTTTATATTAGATTTTTACATGTTTATAATAACTATTCGCTTAATGTTTTGTATACGGTTTCAATGATTCTGTATGTTAAAGTTGCCATCACAAAGGAGTGATAATGATTTTCTGACGGCATTACTGACAAACATATATGAGTAATCCAAAAAAATATTTATATAATAAATAGTTTATATCTAATAAAACTATTTTCTGTATTTATAGTTCTCTATTCTTCATTGTATGCAATACCTTCTACGAGGTTTTATCAGAAAGTTTATGCAGTTCATGTTTATTTTAAAAATTATGCCGTCATTCATTGTCACTTACACTGTCAACACGATGCGAATGTAACCGTTTTGCAGTCTTCAAAATATTTCAATCATACACTTTTTGGTACAACCTTGAGCTCGCTTAGCGATTTTCATTTTCAACGATCGCAAAACGTTGTCCTTTCGAGGAAATTATCACTAGTTGAAAGGGAAAAGATCGCGTTGGTACACATCTGATGAATACGGCAGTTGCCGCGGCTTCATTATGACGTTTCTTTTGCCCAGCCTGGCAAAATTCTTAACAAGCAATAACGTGCGTCCAGGCGCATTATCAGGCTGCAACTTTCATAAATTATTCTTCCGCAACTCTGGCCGTTTCTTACGAATAGCTTCATACAAATGGCGTAATAGTACTCTTTATATACCACTGCGCCTAGCGATGAAATTTCGCGGAATACGTAAACATAATCTTCATCTGACAACCACGATCTTCAGCTCATTTACGGCAGTCTTTGAAGCTTGTAAACCGCTTTTTCACGCACAGCAGTCTCGCCAGAAGTCTTCTGAACACGTTCAGCAGGACGGAGCAGTTTATCTTAGAGTTTACACAAAATTTAATCCGAGTTCTTCAATCTTGCATTGTGGAATGACGACAAATCGCCTAATACACCTAAGGACGACTTACTCAAGTAGCTGTGAAATGTCAAATAAATCGGGCTGCGGAAACTATGCATCAAATAGGGCTAACATTTCATACGAATGTCACTAACGTGTGTACCAATATCATACAAAAACATTTTTTCAATCGGACACTTGTAGCGGTGAAAACTGCATAATTGCACGAACTTTTAGATCAAACCTCATGCATCTACCTTCTTAACTAATCAACGTTACATCCTTCGTAGACAAACCATAACTCAAGCCAAATATGTAAGTAAGCCAGGAATACGTGAAAAATGATTTATTGATTTAGACAAGTTTTGGACAAAATACGACATACTAGGAATTTTCCTGTAGTTACAAAAACACACACACAGACAGTACGGTACGCGTGCAAGCCCTCCCCAAATACCATGTAGCCTACATACAAACATTAATTTGAATTTTTTTTAACATTTAGTAATGCGTGTTAATTTATCTCTGATAAGCCAAATGATGTGATGGAAGAAATATACTTATATATACATTAATTTTAGTTTATTTCAAAGAAATAAGATGACACATAATAAAATTATATAATTTTGTTAGTCTTACAGTAATATTTTATTAAATCGCTTAATGTATAAAATTATGTTCGTCGTATGCGTCCTATTGTTACCGTTCGGTTATGTGGCGCTCAGTCAGCACGGTTATGAAGTATTCGGAAACTGGTCGTTTGTCGATGACATATTGGACGATTCGATAAAAGAAATGACGGAGCTGTTCAAGCAGGAAGAGCTCGACGATCTGCCCGTCGGCCATCTGATAGCGAACAGCTCATGGCGTGGCGTCGAGCATATTGCCGTGTACGCTTACTACGGCTTTGTGAAAGACTTCGCGACTCTGAAAAAAATCGGAAACGTCAGGCCTTCGTGGGATACTCCGAACGTCACCACTCTGTCGTTCGATCTTTGCTTGGATCCCATGGAAATATCGTACGAGAATTTCACGAGAATCCGCTTGGAAATACCCATCGACGGAACGATGGTTTTTACGATCGAGAAGAATCTTATAAGCTGCGTTCTGTCGGTCAGAATGGACTCGACCGGGAAAACGGTCGACGTGAGGACGGAACAGGTGACTTTGACCAAACTGAAGGACGCGAAGTCGAGAGTAATCAGGCAGAGAAGTTCAAACGCAGTCAGATGGATGTTCCCCTACGTAAAGAATTTACTTCTACGCGATATATACGTAACCATACATTGGCAAATAGAAAACCTGATTAGATACGGAATGGCGCGTACGTGGGTTAATGAGAAAATAATTTACGCCTGCGAGGAAGTGCTAAATAAAACGTCTCGGAGTTAAGTGGCGGTTGAACCGTAGTGTTTGCTAACTGTACACGCGATAGTGTATCATCTCCCATACGTGATGTCTTAATTTATGGACAAAAATTGTTTTATATTAATTGCTAAACTTTCACTTGTGAAAACTTACTTTGTTTTTTCCGTACGCGTTTCGGCGGGTGTTCGCCTTCCTCAGCGAGGTGTGATAACATGGTATTGGTATCACACCTCGCTGAGGAAGGCGAAAATCACGCCGAAACGCGTACGGGAAAAACAAAGTAAGTTTTCACAAGTGAAAGCTTAGCGATTAATATTCATTAAGAGCTGTGAATGAAGAGGATGAACATTCAAAATAACAAAAAATGTTTGTTAACGTGTAAATACGGGGAATCGATCGTGGTTTTCGCTTATGGAATTAACAGGTCGTGTTCATAGAATGTGTTATTTCCAAACCAATAAAAACTGAATTTATAAAATTTAAATTAACTGAATTTTTGTGTATTTAAAAGTTTGTCAATTATTTATTGTAAGTGTACATATTATAGAATTACAATATGAAAAGTATTATATATTACAATATTATATTACTAATGTAAAGTCCGTTGTAGATAATGTTATATTTTTTTTTGAATCTGTGTGAAAAATCAAAAAAAAATTCAAGTAACTTTTTTAGTATGTTTAGTAATTTTTCGTCTTATGTTTAGTCTTTGTTTTTGTAGTTATTGAGTTGTACATATAAGTTACGTTTAACATTTTGAATATTATTAACAACAACATTCAAATCAAACCGTTATTTCCTTTTTAAGCGTTATCTTGTCTTCATCATGATAATTATTATCAATATACCCAGGCCTGAACCAGTTTCGAAAACCACGCCGCCTGTTCTAAGTCCTCCCGGTGTCCAAACTACACAGATTGGTCTAAAAAGTTGTCCTGAAATCTTGTGCTCAATGTGTTTTACGATTGGAGCTGTTAAATTCATCTGCACACGCGGCTTTGTTTCACAGAGGGAATATTTATGTTTTTGAGCGCGTATATTTGTTTTTATACTGTTCTCGGGAAATTCTAAAACTCACTTCGTGTAGATCATTTCAAAGACACGCCTGGTATTTTTATTATAGTCGTCGTTTTGAATTCGTAGACATTATTAATTTTGGCAACCGCGAAATAATCTATAAAATATCATCATCATCATCATCATCATCATCATCATCATCATCATCATCATCATCATCATCATCATCATCATCATCATCATCATCATCATCATAATCATCAATCTGCAAGAATTAAATCAAGGAAGGCTTGTTCCGGTCTCAAACAGGCAAAGTCTCGAGCTGGTCACTCCAGCGCTTCCTCGGACCCCCACACATTTCCGTTCTTTCGGCTTATAGTTCCATAGTTGTTTTTGGGGATGCGGCGGTCATCCATTCGGCAAAGATGTTCCCACCTTCAAGAAAATATACTATGGAAAACGAAAAATATTTTCGTTATATGTGAATATGCTATACGTACTAGAGAAAGGCAGGAATTTAACCTACAAAATAAACGACAAAATTCAATACTGTGTACGTTTAATGCGCAGTTTAGCATAATCAAAAAAAAACTGTAACTATATAAGCCTATAGAGTCGGCACCGGTTATTAAAACGATGGATTTCAGCTAAAACCGGCGTCAAATAGCTAAAAGTGCTCGATAATTGTAAGCCTCTGTGTCAAAGACGGCGATTATTAAGTAACATAACTACTATTACTAAACAACCTACTGCATTGAAAACCATTGTTTTAGGATTGAAGTAAGTTCTTATTAATTAGTCTATGAGTTCTTAATCAAAATTATATGCTGCTGTCGTACATGTAGTAATTACAGTAAGTGAGATTAACTAAGAAGCTATATCCATTATATTTGATAATAAAGTGGACACGGAAGGGCAGATCCTGTCCAGAACAAATATTCACTCTCAAGTCAGTAATCCGTCACATGCTACTGAATTCGAAGAAGATCGTAGTAACATTTGTTGATTTAATAAAGGCCTTTGATTCTGTTGATAGAGAAACTATAGATAAAATAATCCGAGGATTTGATGTTAAATCTAAATTGGCAAATCTAATCCGTGAAACCCTTACGGACACAGTCTTAAAAGTAAAATTCGATTAACACAACTCGATTAATTTTATTTGCTCGATTAACACAACCACATTTTTGTAACAGCACATTAATCAGTTTTTTTATTAGAATACAGAAACAAGAGCTGACAATTTGTCCATCTCTTATTTATACAAATTATTAGGTTTTTAAAAATTAAAACAAATAATTTTTCAAAATTACATTTAATGCTTTGAGTAAATATGACGTTTGTCTAAGCAAACCAAGAGGAAGAAGGATATACAAATTTGGTAAGTGCTGGAGATCATGTATCAGTCTTGGGTTCAGACAGATGCGTGCTTATTTCAGCATAGGAAAAAGCAAAAAAGTTTAAATTTTGTTTGTAAGCTTGTTACAGGACCCTTTGCAACTCGTGTTCTACGCCGTAACACACCAATTCATAATCTTTTTTTTTAATAAAAAATAAAGATTAAATTTTAAATATCCTGGGGAAAACATATCCCGAAACGCCTCAGACAAAGAAATCTTTAAGATAAGGAAACTCAAATTAGTAAAGGCCTTTACTCTAACCCGGGAACTGTACGGAAAGAAAAACTTTCCCAGAAGTGCAAAAGTCCTTCCTATTATAGCACTGTGATCAGGGCAGTGATCATGTATGGAGTAGAAACAACGTGCTTTCAAAATTTGGAACCTCTTGTTAAAATTGAACGAAGAATTCTCAGGAAAATGTATGGTCCCAAGAAAACCGAAGATGGGTAGAGGCATAGACCCAAAGAAGAGCTGTACAGGGATCTGGAAGATCTGGAAACTACTTTCCTAAGGAAAATACTAAGATTCCTTGGACATATGGTTCGGATGGATCTGCCCAGATTAAATAAAACAAATTTTCAAATATATTTGGCAGCTTTCCAGCCTGAACGGATTCACCAAACAACTCAAGGATGAAATGATGAAACTGGGCATCTCTTTGGACGACTGTGTGGATAGAAATACATCCAGAAACAAAATTCAAAATCTTGAAGTTCTCTGTGGTGAGAAGAAGACGAGGAAGGGATGGACAGTGGAAAGAAAGGCGGCGCATATTGTCCGAATGAGGGCCTACGGGGAGGAGAAGAAAAGAAAATAATATTCGCGTGGTCTACGGCTGCCCTGTTAGTGTAAAATATAAAATAAAATAAAATAAAAAACATATTATTTTTTGAATAAATTTGTTTCATTTTTTACTTTTCCTTAAATGTTTAAAGCATTTCTTGAAACTCTTCAGTAAATATTACATTTCTAAAAGTCTGCTTCATTATGTAAAGTAAAAACATTTTTAATTTAAATATTCTTAAGTTGTTCAAATTTTTTAACGCTTACAAGGTTTAACTTTCATAACGTTTAACTCCAATAATGTAATAATAATGTGTAAAACAGTTTGTATTTTGTAATACTTATCAAGTTTAAATACTGTGATACCAACTATGTCTAATAAAAAATATAAAGCCTATTAAAATATAACAAATTTTTACTTATTTACAGTAATTTCTTCTGGCCACTTAGCTAAAAGTCTTCCTCCTGAATGCGCTCTGTTATATTATTTTACCACCTATTTCCGAAAAATTATAACTTCATAAAATCATGTTGGTATCGTATACTTATTTCTATATGCCCAGAAAACTAAAATGCAAAATCTCAGGACAATACTTCTACTAGATTCTTATGCCCTATAAAGGGTCAAGTGTGTTTTCGAAAGCGATACACTAAATGTAATAATTCTATTGATTGTTACTGTTTATTATAAACCATTAAATATAACGAAAAGACTTGTTAACTTTAATTAAATTTTGTTAGAAGATTTTAGGTGTTATAAACCTTGGAATTATTTGTTTATCGTTATCGGCAGTGTGTTTCCCAATAAGGGAAAATATTTACATAACAAAAATTAATATATATAAAAATTTCTCATAACTTTTCCTTTACTTTAATTTCTTTCTTTTATGGTATCAAGCGAACTTAGGGGAACTGTACAAAACCAGACGTACTAAGAACGATAAAAACGAGACACGTCCTGGGATGACAAGAAAAGCAAGCGGGCGCTTTGACAACATAATTCTTGAAACGCGGAGGCGGATTAAGTTGATTATACATCGCTTCATGTCGTATCTGTTTTACAAAACAAACAGAGTTTTAATATTTTTTATAAAAGACATACTGAATCAAAGTAGCGTTTATCCTTCCCGTTGTAGAAAATGTTTCTTGTTTTTCGTTCTTAGAAATGTTCTCTGGAAAATAAACTCTATAAGATATCCTACTCTTATGAAGTCTATTATGTTAACCTTTCTACCCTTTTGACGTTATGAAGTATCGGAATTTGCCATTTAAGCTAAACTGTTTCAACAAAGTGTACGTTACTGAGGATTTATTCTTATGGCAAAATTAACACTAAAGTGATACCTTTATAATCATAGTACACCTTTGTGACAAACGGTAACAAGTCTTAGTCAAACCTATTTCACAATGATGGAACACTAAAAATATACTGTCTCTTTTATAACTAAATGCATTAAACGTTTCGGTGTTATTATACTGCACTATTATCTGTGTACTGTTTTCGCCTCCAAATATTTTTTCTTCGTCAATAGATGGTAATATTTACATATCGGATCTTTTATTATGTGCATATATACAATTATGTTATTGTCCTTCAACACCGCTATTTTCTGTTCATTGATCGATGTTCTCTCTCTCTCTCTCTCTCTCTCTCTCTCTCTCTCTCTCTCTCTCTCTCTCTCTCTCTCTCTCTCTCTCTCTCTCTCTCTCTCTCTCTCACTCACTCACTCATTCTCCCCCATCTCACTCCCCCCTCTCTCTCTCTCTCTCTCTCTCTATATATATATATATATATATATATGTATGTATATGTATATATATTTATATATATTATAATACAACAAATTAATAATTCAAATGTAAATTAATTTGTGCTGTGGCAACATGTATCTAACATTACTGTTAATATGTACCAATTACTGGGGTTTGGGTGTAATAGTAATAAGAGTAGTCATTTATTGAATTTTAACAAGTTTTCATCCATTTATTAAAAAAAAAGCATTTTTAAAAAATCACATTTACTTTGTCATAAACCTTAATTATTGTTTGCTTAACGCTCAATTGTTGCAGTACATTTATCATAAATAAATCTTATATCCTACAGTAACAAAATTATATTCTAAGTCTTTATTTGTTAATCTTAAAATTTCGACTGCTCAGTCTGATTTGTGTGCTTTACTATAATTTTGTTTTAATTTCTTTATATAACTTTTGCTACGTTACTTTATGCATTGCATACATATTACTCATTGCTTATACATTGCATACATGTTAAATTATTGATAAAATTTAAATTGACTCAATTAATTGTTAATCATTAAAGAAAATATTTATTAAATTTAAATTTGATTCTCTGAATCTCTATATCTACATTTTACATCTCTTATTTATTTTTCTAAATGTTAAAGTTTCTTTTAACTGTCTTTAGTCTTTCACATAAAATTTATAAATTCATTATTTGTCACCTCGATTCTGTAACTCATACCCATGTCCTCCGTTGATCTGTAGGTCCTCTTCTGATGGAGTACCCTGCCCGTTCCTCGGTTCCACTCGTCGTCCTCCAGTTACTCGTTCTTTATGGTCCCATCTGGTTGCTGTAGTGTAGAGTGATATGTTGCTCTGCACCTGCTGCTGTTGTTCTAGTAGACGCCTCTATTGTTCTGCATAGCGTTCCTCTGCCTGATGTACCCTTGTTGCTTGTCTTGAGTGACGGACGTTTGTGGGTGTAGACATCGTAGAGTATGTTCTGTAATCGTATTAGTAACCAAACCAAGAGTTACTGTTTGCTACTTAGATGAACATATCGTCCATCCGAGTTTACAGTTCAATTAACAAAATTTAAAAATCGCGTCGATAGCGGACATAGCGTCCCGCCGCTTCTGAAGACTGATTGAGAATAATTTGGCTTCATTCGTGCCCTTATTTATATTTGAGAATCAAACCGCTCCTGTTGGGACAGAATTCAGCATGCCAGAAATTGCTTGGTGGCGTCACTTCCCCCACTATCGTCCAATTTCATACTTTCGCACATTTCTTACAATTGCAATGTCTAATGTAGATCACAAGGTGCTCTAACGGTGTCTGATTTAATTACACATGTTCAATGTAATTACCATCGTAATCGCATAATTCGTGTAATTACTACGCTCTTAAAATCGCACTAAATTCGCACTGCACGTCCTATTCACGCCGTTTTCGCACTGCACATGTGTATTATTTTTATACATATTTAGAAGGCTTTGCAGTTTTTCTACCATTTATGGTTTTCTTATAATTAAATAAAAATTATAATTTAACATCTATTTGGGGTGAGATTTCAAACTTTCAGGCTTGAACCGGCCTCACGCACACACACTATTTACTACTGTTCACTCTCAGCGAGTTTCTCGCGTGATCGTGCATGTAGATTCCTGCGTATAAACTCAGCTTTCAATCTGACACCTGCTTATTTATTACATATTTCTAACTTTAATCTAAATATTTATTTTATCTAATAAATGCACATTACAGGATATGCTTATATATATATATATATATATATATAGACTATATATTATATTTAATTTGTATAATGTATCCTCATGGCTGAGAATGAGAACACAGCTCGAAACATATTCCAAATAAGGGAAAAATAACATCTTGAGCTAAAATAAATATAAATTTTAAATATTATATATATAGTATATATATATAATTATTTTTGACGTAAATGTCTATTGTTAGTTCGCCGATAAGAAAATCTAATTTGGCCACACATGCAATTGGATTCTCAATAATTTGGCCACCAACTGGACATGAATTCCCAAACACAACCAACATGACACTAATAAAACACATACCACACAAAGGCACCATAATAAACATTTGGGAAAATTTACAAATATACAAACATAAAACACAAAACAAACTAATACCTGAACAAATACAAATCAATACAAAACATAACACAATTTTCAAAGCACTCAAATTCGAAAATACACAAAATACTAATACATACACCACAATCACACACAATAAAACCAATTTAAAGTCCCAGAAGCCAACAGGAAGCTACAATAACAACCAACCAACGCACATGTACTTCACCAGACACAAAATCCGGAAGGCTGAGGATGGGTACAAAATAGTACCCGAAACATGTACCTAATAAGGAAAGAAATATCTTGTGGTAAATTCATTATAAAAATTAAGTATAATATTGTTACTTAATGGGATTTTCCCTTTACTTCTGGTATGTAATGTTGTTATAGCTTATTCTTGCCTAAGATTTTTCAATAACAATTTTATTATGGTCGACGTTAATTATTTAAAATGACTGACTACTGGAATTTTTTAATTAAAGGTCAGTAATGGTATGAGTAGAATTATGCTGAATTGTAGTCGTATTGAATACCACCGCCCGTAGCCATGGTTATTTTAGGTCGTGATTCATAGGTCATGTTGTGATTATAAGTAGTTACTTACTTCTATTGTTGATTCTTTACAGGTTACAACACTATTCATTTAGTTATAGTCGTTGATGATTAATTGAATATTTGAAATACTTCAATTCGGCGGGCCATGGGTGCTACCAACTGCCTGAGATGTAAACATAACCTTAACTCAAAACCACTAAAAACTTGTTAATTGAATAAAATTAATTCATGCTTCATTAATGTTGTTCAAATGCTTTTTATTCAACGTATTATGTTATGGTAATCTCTTTTTAAAAACAATTAATCAGTTTATCATTACCGAAAACAATCAGTTATTTGGTTTGAAACTCGTATCTCAGGGTTGGTCACAATGTTGTATAAACCGTCTTTGTTGACAAAATTATCTAAGTTATTTATACACAATAGAGTTCTTTTAACTGCAAAATACGTAACTAAAATCTCTATTCCTACTATAACAACCTCGTAATAGGAGAGTGATTACATGGAAATATAATAAAATCTTAACTTAATATCATAAAGTGCGCAAGACGACTGGGGTCACATTTATAGGTTAAACATGATTGATAGGTTATACAAAATTAACCTTAATTTACAAATAAATTGCAATTAATAAGTTGAAAGTGCTAGAATAATAATGTTTTGTTGTTTGTGTAGTGTTAATAAGTAGTTACAAGTGTTCAATAAGTTCGATTGGCATTATCATATAATGTACTAAATTCCTTAAGTATTTTTATAAATGTCACTATACTTTCCTTAATTCTTTTTATATATTTTTTTTATTCACTACTAATGCTGTAATTAGCATTCGTTGCTGTATTAATGCACCACTTCACTACACTCGTATTCGAAGTCGATTCACTTCACGTCTTGAAGGTTATGTTGCCCGTGTTTACATTCGGTATCGCACTGCATTATGGGTTAATCGCGAATTACTTTAGCGCAGAGGCTGTCATCCGTACTGGTTTAAAACTGGTGAAGAATTGTCCTAAATTTGCGCGTCTCTCTCGCTGTTCCTAGTTGTGCTATCGGCGGAATTCTCGATATACCCGTTTTGATTGGTTGTAATGTCAAGCATTCCATTGTTAACTCATCACCCCCGCGTTGTCAAAATAATTTAATTCTGTTCAAAGCGTGGGTTTTTGGGTACGAGATTATAAAACTGACGCCAAACATTTTACCTAAAATTATTAAAATACTTCACAATTGTTAATAATCTTTATGCTACTTGTGAGCTCCAATCTAGCTTTACCATCATCTGGCATCTGTCCTGCTAAGCATTTAGACATCTCACAAGGCATAATTCTGTTCATGATTAATAAAGGTAACATTTCTAACTTATATTCTACTACAATATTTTTATAACAATATGTCCTATAGTTATTTAATTTATATTTTGATATGACATATATTGAACACAGTGGATTCCAAGTCCTTTGCTGTACTTATTTAACATTATAAACAGTCGATTGTGAATAAAACACATAATTAGGTTATAGGCTTCCTGATGCCTATGGCACTATGAGTTAGTTTTACATCTTATAATATAATGATTGAATCTTAATAGTTTATAAAATTTCATACTTAATTCTAAAGAACCTTATCTAATTTTGGTTACTTTACTTTTGCTCCAGAGATGCCTTTTTTCTTATATATTATCATTAAAATCACATGAGTTCTTGTACAACTAGGCATCTTGTTATTTATCCTTATTTCTATATAATACATCTGTTATTATATTAATATCTTATTCCTAATTAAACATCTTAGTTCCTACTAAGTTTTACAATATCTTTTTCCATCTTTCCTGGTTATTATACCTAATAAACCTTGCATCTTATTACCACAGGTCATGTTCCTTAGATATATTATTATTAGTTAATTTAGTGACAATTAGTAATTGATTTCCATATCAATAGTTAGTTTACATATCACTGGTTATATTGATAGTATTTCCTCTCCATTTTTATTGGTAATTCTGTGGGTTTTTAATGTACATTGTTAGTCTCTTCTACTATATCATATTCATCATGTTAATTTACATTAATTACAATAATTCTAATCTCTTTGTGATCTAATCTCTATCTTAGAATTGTCTTTATGTCATCTAGATTCACCTAAGTATAATATATAACCGTTTTATGTTATTATTAATACATACATTTGTATTTAAACATGTAATTTTTACAGCTGGTTAGGTTAGGTTGTCCCCTTTTGCTTTCACTGACTAAAATTAGTTCACATGTCTTTGTTTTTACTAGTTATTTTCCTACCTTATTATTATTTATTAATAGTACTATCTATTATTTATCATTCTGATCGCCATTGTCCAGTTTGTCTTATATTCTAAGTACATTTTTAATTATTCCTCAATTCTTTCTGATATTCATTTGGTTACATTAATTATATTTTTTGAAGATAAGATACAATCTTATTATTTTATATTATACATTATCATATATTTCATAATCATATGGTTATTCCTTCACTCTCCTAATCTTGTTGGGTATCTTTTTATTTTAGGTCTCAGTTATTGTCATAGTCCTGTCTCTTTAGTATTTCTTGTCTGTTATTTTAATAATCATTTTTCCTTCAATTTGGAGTTCTATTTTCTACTCTCTTTATCTTGTAGATATTCTCTTCTTTATTTATAGTGGTTGAGTTATGTTATTTCTCCTTTACTTTATAAACATAATTGTTTCTTATGATTCATTTGATCTAATTTATTTTTTTTTTGTCATCCCTCCTTTCCAAGTTAGTTTTGGATTGTCCTGATTCTGTTCTGTTCATACTTTCATAACTAGTCTACTTACTATCCTAATCTATTGGGTAATATTTAGTCACATTTGGTCTAGTCTATAAGTCGGTTTGTCTTCATTACTTTAGCATTCATGTTCATTTACTAAGGAGTTATACTTTATTCTTTTGAATTAATTTGTTATTTAATTTCTTTCCTCCTTCGAAGGTTATACTTGATTGTTTCTTGTGGTATCTGAATGTTTAGTAGTGTTCAATTTGGGTTTTTGTGGTACTGTGACGTTTTGTAACGTTACAATATATACATCAAGAAACGGACATATATATTCAAACACTTTTTGGTACTGTGCGTTTCTTGATGTATATATTTAATATTTATAATGAATTTACCTCAAAATACCTCAAGATGTTCATAACAAGGAAAAAATATCTTGAGGTAAATTCATTACGGTATAAATATTAAATATAATATTATATATATAGTATATATATATTTTTTTTTTTGACGTAAATGTGTATTGTTAGTTCGCCGATAACAAAATCAAACTTTGTAACACAATCGGTAAAGCAATTAATTGTGAAACAATGCATGAAAGTTAAAAACAATTAAATGTTTAAAAATGTTTCTTCTGTTTATCAAACGTTTTTTCCTACTTAGTTGTAAATACAAATGAATTTCTAAAATATTTGTTCTCAATTAACTTTACAGAAACTCAATTTCTTCAAACACAAATTGTCACTGTATTTTGTTATATACAGTGACAATTTGTGTACAAATTATATCTGCTTATTGGTAATTCAGCAAGTTAAATTTATGGTAAACTTAGAAAAAGGGCCTCTAACTAAAGGTTTTTCTTCAGTTTCACAACAAGTTTCTTGAAAATTGTATAGAGTTACAGTTCTTGCACCAACATTTAAAATTTCTTAATTCAAAACATAATTGTAAAAACACCAATTTTATCCGCAATTTGTGTACTAAGAACTTTAGTATGGCCTATTGTTCCATTGAAGAATAAAGCTAAAATGTATTCTTAGACACCATTCGAAATAAGCGTTTGTGGACCTACGTTTAAACGTATGTTTGTTCTTTTTTTCATCAGTAGAATAATCCAAAAATTATTTCTGTTCCTCGTGAGACAGTCTATGTACGGTGTATACAATCTCGAATATCCTCGGTGATCTGACTTTTAATTCACAAGTTTGTGAGCATTCTTATTCAATTATTTAGCATTTCATCTCTACGCACTGTATCTTGTTTTAAGTTTGTTTAATAAAGTTCTATGTATTTTTGTCATACAGAAGAACAATAAATTGGTCCGTTATAATATAAACTGGTTTTCCATACTTAGGATCGACGATAGCTGAAGATGGGAATGAAGAGGCAGAGATAAGGAGAAGGATAACTCTAACCAACAAGGCCTACCTCGCGCTTATTCATTCAGCTTATTCGCGCTAAAGGCCTACAGCTTTAAGTCAAGAGTAATTCATAGGCAGACAAAAATGGTGTTATACAAAACTATCATACGACCCATCTTGTGCTATGGCAGTGAAACCTGGATATTAACACAATGAGCAATTGAACGCCTGAAGATATTTAAAATAAATCTCCTGAGCCGTATCCTGGGCCCCATTTATGGAAATGGGGAATGGAGGATACCGGCCTAATGATGAGATATGTTCTCACTTCAACAAACTTACGATAGAAGTGTACGTAAAACTGAGGAGGCTGCAATAGGGCTGGCCATGTCGTAAGAATGGCCGACAAACGAACACCTGAAAGACTCCTTATGGGGAGCATGGAAGGCAAAAGACCAAAAGGCCGTCCAATGAAAAGATGGGAAGATGCTGTCGCTGTGGATGGAAGAGAGATGTTGGGAGTGCGAGGATGGAAGTCCTTTGCTGCTTATAGAGAAGAGAAGTGGAGGAGTAGGATAGAAGAGGTCAAGGCTCGACTTCGGGCTGTAGTGCCATAGGAGGAGCAGGAGGAGGATAACGTAAATTGATGGTAAGGACGTTACCATTCTTTGCGTTTTATTACTGTTGCTCCGTGCGGAAAGGTGTTGTTATGTATCAATAAACGGTAAGCCTGTCGACTCTGTTTACAAGTTTTAGTTTAATAATTTAATGTCGTAAATATAGTTTTATGAAACCAGTTCAGCACTTGGGAATTAGTAACAGGAGTAACCATATTTTACATATGTATAAACTGATGCACTACAGTCAAACTAACAGTTCCAAACAGTTGTAGTCAGTAGTGAGAAAATCTACAGTGACACAATTGTAAGAAATTGTGTTTGGCAAGTCTCAAGTAGAGTTTTGTGTTAGCAGTGCATGCGAAAACACTCGTAAAGAGTTGTAACTAATCAAAGACAGACTCAATCTATATCTTGAGTCCGTTTGATAGTTAATGTCTATACTATACGTTCATTACAGAAAATAATTTATGTAAATATACACACGTACATACATTCGTACGTTCAGCGAGAGGGACGGAGAGAGATGAGATAGAGGGAGAAAGAAAGAGAGAAGATACACAGACACAGGCGGATAGACAAAAACATACAGACAGACAGACAGACAAAGAGAGAGGAGGGAGAGAGGGAGAGAGAGAGAGAGAGAGAGAGAGATCTTTTTTTACCAATAAACATAATTCAAATTCTAACTTTTCATTTTGGCGTTTGAGAGAATAGTGTATTCTCGAATGAACTTTACGGTACCTACTTGATTAGTTATAGCTCCCTCTTTGCCTAGAATAATCTTACAAAATACTGTTACTGTTATACCGTAACTGAATGAAAACAAGTTAAAATAATTTAATACATATTTATGTTCCTTCAGTAAGAGATAAAAATATGAATAGATAGTATTTTAATAGCTATAAAATTTAATGAATCGTGTGAAGTAGACATATCAAGGATTTAATAAATTTTTGAACTAAACAAGTTTAGTAGATCTGTGACAAGTCAACATGTTTCTGACTTCGCCAGTACTGCCAAATAAATTATTATGTGGTGGCAAGTAAACGGTTTGTTAAACAGTCAGTTCATTTTTGAAAAGTGTCGAGATTATTTCAATCCGACTCCGAACTAAATGTACCTTAAAATATTGTTAGGAATATCAGATCATTTATGATAACATTGACGAAATTATTCGTGACAGTGTTTTACATATGTTTTACAACCCCCACTAGACTCAGCTTGTAAAAAAAGTAAGATCTAGTTATCGGCCCAGTCATAAATATTTTTATGAACACGACAACATTGTTACGTTTCAAAATATAGATTCTGAACCAGCGTGTAGATTACTAACTTAGGTTAGTGTTCGAAATGATGTATATTAACAGCATTAACATAACGTTATCTACGTCATAACGGGACTAGACGTTCAAGAAGACTAACGATATTAAAGAAAAACAGTGTACGTAATCTGTTTTGCATTGTAATTTTTTCTTTTGTATTAAAGAATTAAATTTTAAAATTTGGTTATAATTGATGTATGTATGTGTGTATGTATATGCGTTCTTTCTTTCTCCCCCCTCTCCCTCTCACTCTCTCTCTATTTCTCTCATCCCTAGAAGTAAGCGTGACTAAAAATTGTATTATATTTATACAAAATTCCGTTTTTGTTCTGTCGCACGCAGCTAAAAGTATGGAATATATAAGAATATTTACGTTATAAGTATTCGATTAGGTGCCGTAAAATATATTACAAAAGATATTAGATGTTGTGTAACTTCGATTATATGGGTATATTTAGTTCCATTCTGGAGAAAATTCTGTTAAACGTACGATGAATTAAGGGAAGAAGTGGCCTAAGACCATAATTGAATTCTGAAAAACACAGTGACCGTAAATCAGTAAAGAGCATGTACTATCGAAAAATGAAATTTGTAACCAACTGGGAGGAAAGAGATAGAGCTAGAGAATGAGGCTTAAATTCAATATATATGTCACATTCCGACTTCGACGCTCTCAGATCGTATTTTCTGTCCTAAGCCAACAGAAAAGTATCTGAAAAATGTATAAAAAAATTTGAAGAACAGTCTTGCGTAAGTGTGGGAACCCAGTGTGAACATGACAAACGTATTGTACAAAATATCAAGTTTTCTGTAAAATATCAGCAGATTTTGACGCTTGATACGGGTGTAAAAATATTCAGATGTCGTGGCTGACAAGGGTAGCTGTAGTTTCGTAGTGGGAGTATAGTAATTTGGTGGCATTAATTAAACCTTGCGTCCTCCCTGTTTACGCGGTAGGGCAGGTAAGGTTGGTAAGGTGCACAGACGTTAGAAATTAAACGCTAGAAGTATTGACACATGTCAATAATTTATTTTCAGTAGCGAGCTGTAATGTTTTATAATCTCTTTCAGGAATAAATGGAAGTAACTAACATACTGTCGTCGGAGCTATGTGCTCTTAAGTGCTGTTTATAGATTTCATAAATTGATAAAACACATAGAGCAATTTGTCAATTACTATATTTAAGATTATAAAAAGCTTTACAAAATTCGTAAAAGAAAATACCCTTTTCAAGTGGCTTATTTTTTTTCTGAGGCGCACTGTATTATATTGACATAAAACACTAGGACATGGGTAAACCGTTTAGGCGGTGCAGTCAATTAACTCTACTAGGAACACTAAAGAAATTGTTTGAAAGCAAAGGAAATAGGGAAAGAGAATGAGAGAGGAAGGTGAGGAGAAAGAGATGGCATTTGATGCCTATCTCTTTCTGCCATCAAATGCAAATAGAAAGAGATAGGCATTTGATGGCAGAAAGACTCCTAGCACCAACATACCAACACTGGCAATACACTACATAGATCCCGTTACAAGAAGTCAGTGACCTCTTAAGGCTCAACCAATCAGACACTCAAGACGACTGACTAGTAACAACAAGCCTCCACCCAACAGGTTTATATTGTTACCACGGTCACACGGATCGTCGTATTGTACAGTGGAAACAAAATACACACACCAATTAAATCACTAACTAATAGCTTTAATTAGTCACGAATATTAATTTGAAATCAAAAAGATACTCTCAGACAGTAATTTTACTTAAACTTGGCCGCACGCAATAATAATGTCAACTATTACAGTTCCGCACTAATCATAACACAATAAGCGCTTTCCACTAACCACTTTATCTGCACTCTACAATCTCGCCAGGTGTAATCAACTTCTAAGCCGGCCGTAGTTGCTTATATAGATCCCGCAGACGTTCCAGAATAATTTTTCCTTTCTTTTGACGGTGTGCCAGCATAATTCGGATAGCCAGGAAGGTAATTTCGTACACGGCCTTGACAGAGAAACTACAGCTGCCCAGCTAGCCGAGAAACGTTTAGAAGGCTGACGTAACTGCACCTGTCGACTGTTCGAGAGCGTCACGTGATTCCGTATCAATATATACGGCTATGACCAAGCTGCACAGCAGATCTGTTGGAGAACGGCTGTACAAACCTACGTAATATTCTTACTGAAGATGAAAATAACGGTAACAACCCCTTTGAATGCCAAAAGATACGCGTTTTCAAAAATAAATATAAGTGGTGTGCTGTTCTGTTTCGTGTCCCGCATTGAATTGTCCTCAAGGAGGTTCCTGAGACGTTTCATAAATCTATATATACCGTCCTCATGTGATGGTGGCTGGAAGAGTATGGCATTTATCCTGCACGGAATGAGTTTTACCTCAATGACTCGTAACTGGTTGGCTTGTGGTTTCTGATTTTGTACTACGCGTGTGTGTGTGTGTGTGTGTGTGTGTGTGTGTCACACTCATAACATTTGAGCGCGCGTGTGCGAACAGATTTCGTTAGAGGAATAATTGCGGTGTGTATATGGCACCAAAAGATTTGAACGCGCGAGCAAGTGTTACAAATGTTATAGGCTGGAAGTAACAAATATGTGTTACGATCTGCCATAATCGTCATCTCAGATTCTCCGATGTCAATATTTCTCAGATTAACGTGTTCAAACAACACCTTTTCGCCTTGGCGTTATGCCGGTTGTGTTACAGTATGGCTCTGAGGTTTGCCGCGATCACATCTCACTCCGCTCACTTCTCACATGATCACCGCCATCACTTCGCTTCCACACATGCAACAATCTATTTGGCGGCAATGGTGAATAGATTTGGCTTCACAATCTAGACTCTAGACTGTCCAAATCTGGAAATATACTACCTGGGAGTACAGCCCAAACAATTTGATATCAGACGGCGAGGACACGAAAGTTTGAGTGTGTTTTCCGCAACTAACTTACCTTTACGGGGCGAAGGATATTAATGGTGGTCGACACTTGAAACCTTTCTTTCGTAAAAAAAAATTTGAGCCACTGAATGTAGCATCTATTTCAACACGCCGAGGGGCATAGTGGGAGGAGAAGTCCTAGACAAGATTACGTGAATGAAATAAAAGGGGAAGAAGGTATGTTGTGATTAAGAGACTGTCTAAGGAATGAAAGACATTGCAAACCCACCAATATCTGGTTTGAGGACAAGGAGAAGAAGAAAAACACAAATATCAATTTGTTTTAAACTGAATCTAATGACGTCATTTTGTGGCTGCTGGTCATATTAGAACATCCAGCATGTTATATAAAAATCTACAAAGTAAATCTTATCTGATGTTGGATAATCCAATAGTCACTTAACTTGTCCCATGTAGAGTGTAATTCTAAGATAACAGTTTCACTGTCCATAGGCTTTACTAGAAATTGTAATGTCTTAAAGATATCTGTGTTCGGACGTACATTGAGATTTACGAATGCAGTTCTGATCTCACGTTAACGTGATTAATCAGTATATCTACGGCTTCCTGTCTCTAACCTTGATAACGTCTGTTAAAAATGGAATGCTGAGATTACTGCAAATATTTCTATACCACTGCAAGGAACACGATCTATACCACTGCAAGGAACACGCATCTATACCACTCAATATATTCTTCTGAATATCCTCAAAATTAAATTATTAAATACCGGGCTGTTAGTCCGCGATCGGTTACTATAAATATTCTCAACATAGTCGGTAACGTTTCGTATCCCACCATCGACGATTTTCTTCAGGCCACAAAAAGCGACAGAGTGTTAAGAAAACATTTATGGCAGATCTTATGCCGAACGGTACCGGACAAGTTTTTCGAGTAAAAGCAACGACCTGAAGAAAGTTACACCGTTGCCCGATATTTGGTAGTATTTAGGATACTGACACCGGTTGTGTAAGCTTAAGACAAAAAATATACTTCTGAAGTATTACAACTTCCTCAATGTTGAGGACGGAACTACGGCCGCAGATCTGGGTGTCATACGTGGTGCCTACTTCAGAATCTGTTCGTAGCAGATGGATGAGTTTAGTTTTTGGATAGATGAAACGCCCTGTAATCCTAACGATTTTTATACTTACGTATACTTCTTCACCTATTGTCCAAACATTTTGAAACCTACTCTCTATTATCCAAAACAAATCTGATTCTTTCTTTTTCCTCAAGTTAGACTTAGGCTACATCCGTTGACGATTCAAGACTACATTAACGTTAAAGTATAAGAACACCTTAGAAGTCTAGTGAAAACATCATTGATTCTAATATAAGTAATTTCTTCTTTTCCTAAACGTAAACATTATAGACACGATGACTCTATCTCATGCAATATTAATGTCCACAATTTTAATGTTTTTTTTTTCATTGACGACATGTTAAGAGCCCGGAAATCCAGAGTGACTTCGGGAATACAGCTTAACAAATCAATTTATATGGGTTCCCTGCTATATGCGGATGACATAATTCTTATTCGAGAAAATGAGAATGATTTACAAAGAGCTATGTTTCAATTACAAGAAGCAGCAAGAGCGTACTCACTGACAATTTCAGTGAAAAAGACTAAAACCATGGCCTGTAAAGATAAGTACCCAGTGAGGACTAAGATAGTTATAAACAAAGCGCATTCGAACAAGTGAGCCGTTTTAAATATCTCGTATGTGCTGTAAGTTACAAGTCTGAATATGATATAAAAGAGAAGACAAATAAATTTAGAAATGTCTGTGGTACGATTCATAGAAATCTTAGAAATGAAACAAGACACAGCGCAAGGATTAAGTTTTATAAGACCATTGCAATACCCACATTGATTTATGCTAGTGAGGCGTCATGACAAATAATTAATGCGGCAAGATTCAGATGCTGAAATGCTTTAAGTTTCTTCAAAATACTTTAAATTATACACTACAAGATAGAATAAGGAATAAGGATATCAGAGCAGAACTCGAAGTAAAGGACATAAATGAAATTATTTCAGCCTACAGAAGACAATGTTGGGATCATTTAGGATGACAGACGATCGATTGCCGAAAGCGGCACTTAACTATAAAGCCATTGGTAGAAGAGACGTGGGTCGTCCGAGGATTAGATGGTTGCCGAAACAGGTTTATATAACCTAATTCTTGAAGATAAGATGAAGAAGATGATGATGAAAATATTTGTTATTTGTGCAGCTAGACTAAGTAGCAGACTCTTGAATTCTATTTCTATTATGCCGTATACTGTTTTCAGTATCAGGCATCGCGGTTTCGTGTGTGAAAGTTGCAATTGTTTTATGTCTCCGATAGGTCGTGAATGTACAGTTATAAAGTAATAAACATTGAATACTATACAATTATATAAACATACGCATTTTCAAAGTTATAAAACATATACGTATGATTGTTCCCAGCATAATCATATTTGCGTATGTTTAATCTTGGAATTTAGGATCTTCTTCCTAAATAATCTGTGTTCTGCCCAGTTGTGTGAGTTTAGAATAAAAACAGAGAAACATATTTAGTTCTTCTCTTTGTGTGTGTTATGTAGGGTTATAGTTTTTTATTACAGCTGCTTACAGAACTAAAAATTTCAAGTAAAAATTAGTTTAACCTAGCATTTGCCTATGACACTATCGTTACGTAAATTTAACTACTTACCTTGTGTTTTCTGGATACAGAGGATAAAAAATGATTAATTTATGAAAAATTAATTGTTTTTCGCCTACTTTGCTGATGTTTGGTCATCTTGTGCTTGTAGTGATTATTTTTCGCTAACTTTGACGCTGTTCATATACTTGTCATTTTCAAGCAGTCAACTCACATTTAGAATGTAGAACTGAGAGTTAATAATAATATCTCTCTTCCTCTTTTTTTAAGATTTCTCCATGCTTGCAATTGGTACGGCATTATATCTTTGCAAAAAGTTGAATCTTAGTTGCTGTAATATGTAATTTATGTAGTGTCTTTATTTGTCTTTGTTTTCACTTAACACTTCTATATTGTCTTAAATTTCTTTATCACTTTTTTAAAGTATTTTTTTCAGCGAATTTGAATTTTATTCATTTAAGGAGAGGAAAAAATTAAACTAAGTATTGACTCTGAATAAAACCGAACAAGGAAAAGAGCTGTGTACTTACAAAGGCTAAATACTAGAGAAAACAGGTATTAATTAAAATAGAAGGGAAAACTAAAAAATTTATTGAAAATGTATGGACAATTTATTTTAAAATATATTAATGACAAGAAAAATTTGCAAAGAAAATAGGCAAAACAAAGCAAAAATAAACTTTTAACAATTCATTTATATCGAGTAGTAACAATTTTGGCTGATGACTGTAGCCTTTACATGTGTTACTTGAGTGTATATATAAATAAATATATAATATATTTAGAATATATGTTGTGTATAATATATTAATGTGTTATATAATGTAATATCGTATATGTTGTGTGTGTGTGTGTGTGAGCGCGCGCGTGTGAGGGCCTATATATTAAAAAAAAAAAATTCCGCATAAATTACTTCTCAAGTACTTTTTATTTTACATACATATGCGCAAGAACACACACACACACACACACACACACACCATGAATGTTTGTGTTTGTGTTGCATATGTGTGGCAGGTAGCAGGTGTTAGGGTGCATCTGTACATGAAATTTTCAAACTTATTGGTTCTTGATTTCTTTACAATTCTTGATTTTTTTACTATTCTCGATTTGGCTACGGAGGACGCTATATATCTGATTTTCCTTAAGGTTATCGTCGTGGGAGGGTTCGTGGTTGGGAGGTAATTGTGTTAGGGGATTTTCTTGCCTGCTATTCCGCGAACTATCTGTTAGGAATTTTCAACCTGCTGCTAATTTAGTGAATTAATTTCTGTCATTAACTGCTGTCTGTTCTTTAACATCTCTGTGCTGTTTAACTTTCTTATAAGCGTTTTGCCAAAATTTTTGTATTTTTGAAATCGAATGTTTCTACTGTTTCTTTGGTGTGTTTTGTCCGTGATTTCCTTGTTTTCATACTGACAGTTCGTGTTCTCCGTTATCCGTTAGCGGATATTTCTTCCAGAATGACCGATATAAAATTTGTTGAAATTTTGGTATATACTTGGTCCTTAAAATGTAACTTTGCGCGCGCGCGCACACACACAGACTCACATGTGTGGTTGTGTAATTCAAAAATTATAGAATAATATCAATTAATATTGTTAACATTATTAATAAAATTTATATAATGTAACGGGTAATGTAGGAGAAACTACAATAGGAAAAAAATAAATTGCTAGAAAAATGAGAAAATCTGAATAAACGAAAATAAGGAAAATGTGTTGAAACTGTTATTAGCTTTCCAAAGGAAGTAAGCAACTATTCTGCTACACAAACATTCCGTCTTCCGGTGTTGTAATAAAACTACCACGACGTCCGTTTCAAACTGTTTAAAATAAGGCTCGGTTAGAGTAGAATTGTAATTATTTTTAAGAGTGTTTTAATTTCCGTATCGCAGAACTGGGGAGTGGGAAATCTCTTTGAACCTCCGTCGGTGAAAAAGTTCAGAATTGCAAAAGGCTGGATTAATTAAAGAGTATCTGATAGTATTACCGAGGCGAAGAGAGGGTAATGTAAAAGCGAGGTTTTACATAAATGAATAAAAGAAATTCGTTAAGAAATAGTGATGAAACCTTCCACGCCGACAATAGTGTTTACACGGCCGTAGAGAGAAACAGAAAAGGATTATTCATTTGAAATGAACTCTGTAAAGAAAGTACGATTACAGACTCCATTAGGAATTCCATCAATAGTCACAAACAATTCGCGATTAGAAGTGAGCCTGTAAACCAGTTACATGTTAAACTAGACCTTGATTTGAGTTAATGTTAATAATGCAGGCGATTACATACAGTCGAAAAATTTTAACATACGACTTCAACGTCTAAGGCGATTTCAGAAATTTATTTTCTTATACCCGTTTGCCTTTTTTCGCTTTCTCTGAAACAGTGGCAGATAACAGTTCTCTTTATCTCTGCAAACAAAATGTTTTGCCATTGTAAACAAACTGTTACCGGATTTCGGAGAAAAAAAGGAGGAACAAAATTTTTATAGCTGAGATTCATCTGCTCACTTCACAAGAACCCTGTGGCGCTAGCATACGGGCCCAAACGGACTTCCTGTGTCCTCAAAGTAGGAAAGCACGCGGGCTCAGAGGCACTGTCATCAGAAGTATTGAAGGCCCCTGTAGAGACTCATTCACACGCATTACTTAATACGTACAACATGTGTATTCGAGCTGGTATCTTTTGTGCTGGTTGGAAGAAAACACGGTTCGTTCTGATCGATAACGGCAAGGGTCAGGCGTCATATTTATCTCTTTGTATGCTCGATATAGCCGGGAAACTGTTTGAAAATATACTGCAGCCGCAAATTAATGACTGGCATATATAACGCGAATTGATCTTTAACGAAAAGCCAAGCCAGTCGTATCCAAGCGGCTGAAATGAGATTTCTCAAACACGTGGCATGGTAATTTTATGATTGGTCACTTTACACTTGACACTTTGTTGTTTGCGGACGATCAGGCTATTCTGTTGGACTCGCAAAACAGATTACAGATGGGGATACATTTTTTAAATCGAATCTGCAAAGACTCTAGGTGATCCACACGTAAGACTAAGGTGATGGCTTTTCGTGGAACTGATCCCGTACGGGCAAAAATTGTTATAGACGGTACTGTCCTGGAACATGTTGGCAATTTTGAATACTTGGACTACAGTGTGTCTTATAATGGATGCAACGGCGTTGTGAATTAGTTGCATAAGTTCAACCTTATTTGCGGGACCATTAGACGAACCCTTAAGTCAGCAAGTAAAGGAACACGCCTAAAATTGTACAAGGTGATGGCTCTTCCCACACTTTTTTATGGGTCTGAGAATTGGACTTTAACGAAAGGCCAGGCCAGTCGTATCCAAGCGGCTGAAATGAGATTCCTCAGGTACGTGGAAGGGTATACTCTCCATGTTCATAGAAGAAACAAAGATATACGGCAGGAACTGAATATTATGAGTACACTCGACAGGATTGGCTAGTATCGGCTGAATTGGTGGGATCATCTTTGGTGAATGGATGCGTGCCGCATTCCCAATAAACTATGGAACTATAAGGCTAAGGGATGGGGAGATGTGGGACGTCCGAGGAAGCGCTGGAGTGACCAGCTCTATACTTTGCCTGTTTGAGGCCGGAACAAACCATCCTTGGTTCAATCCTTGCAGATGATGATGATGATATAACGTATATTCTGAGATAGACTGTATGGATTTCGGAATGGAAGACCAACTGTACACGCTATAAATACCGCACTGTAAGCTGAAAGTATGGTGAAACACGGAAATCATTAGTGCCTCTATTTGTCTTTGGCAACTCTAGATATAAGAACCCATTTAACTCGGGGAGATTGAGAGATATAAGCCTATTAGAGGTTTTGGAAGGTACCTTTAATATACTTGAATATCTCAGACTCACCTTTTTGATATTACCTCAATGAATGGGAAGTGTTGTCTGACACTACAGAAGGACCCAGAAAGAAAAAATGATCAGTACTGGGATACAACAGGACCCAATATTGGGCCCGGACTTACGCAGTGAGGTTTGCGATGGCATACTAAAACTAGACATACCAGAGGATTGCATTTTATTGTATGCTAACGATGCAATCTTAATACACAAAATAGAGGCTGAGTTGCAGCATTCTTTACATCGTTTGGAACATATTTGTAAACAATATGATTTTCAGATTTCTAAGCAGAAAACAAACATCATGGCTCGTATGCAGCCGGAGGAAGTATCCAGTCAGATCAAAAATTGTTCTCGAGGAAACAGTTTTTGAACAAGTGTCTGACCTGGGTTCCACTATTAGTATTGGGAAGAGATATCACTACAAAAAAATATCGAGGTTTCAGGTGATTTGTGGCTTCGTACATAGAACGTTGAGGAAAAAGACAAGGACAGAGACAAGGCTTAAATTTTATAAAGCAATGGCAGTACCTCTTTTACTATATGGATGTGAAACATGGGTACGTACGCATAAGACGAAAAACCAGATTCAAACTTCAGTAATAAAGTTTCTGAGACGAACAAACGGTTTCACGAGACAGGATCTTTTGCGCAATGAGGATATTAGAGACGAGCTACAGGTATTCTCCATAAATGATAAAATCCACACATATCGCAGGGAACGGTTACAGTATCTGAACAGAATGGTGGACGGACGACTACCTAAGGTTGCGTTGCGATATAGACCCTTTGGTACAAGGGGTGTAGGAAGACCGAAAGTGAGATAGAGAGATACTCTGTGAAGACGGAACGGGCAAAGTGCCTACTCCGTATGGTGCAGAATAAGAAGAAGACCAGGGAATTGCTTTTCTGACACCTACGCGTATAATGTCGCGGCAGTTGTAGTAGCAGCGACCAACAAATGGCCCAAATTTTGCTGAGCAGAGTAATGGAGCAGAGTAATTTTGCCGTGTCTCAATGTATGGAGGATCACGTGTTATAATTAGCAGGAGAGAAAACTGTGATTGTCATTCCCAGTCGAAGACAGATCACTCATCAATCCACAGAGAGCTGTGGTAAACAATCAGATCCAGGTGAAGCAGGCTGTCAGACACCTAACAATAGTGATTGACAAGAAACTCGCTTACTGGAAACTTTTCAAAAAGGCAACGACAAAGCAGGAAATGTCACCAGCACATTACCGCTTTCAGTGCCGGTCTGTTTCAAAATTGTTAATACCAGAAAACTGGGTATTTTTAACATTAATAATTCATTTAACCTTTGGCAAAGTTCTAAACATCAAAATAATAACAGTTTCCTCATTAAAATTGCATGGAGCGTGTGTCAGCAAAAAATAGTCACTTACTGTCAACTTAAATGAAATCATGTTTTTTTTAATTTTTGGAAAAGTTTAGGTTTATTGTATTAACATTCTGACACTTTTTATAACTCCAAAACACTTTTGTACAATATAAGTAGTTAATTTTATATTTTTATGTTATGAGGAAAGTAAAATTCATCAGTGCTTATTTTCTAACAAAATTTTGCCATTGTGTTTTTTTAACTCCTAAAGGCCTTGTCGCTGTAGCCACGTTACTCTATCCCTTGCGATATTCTTCATTTCTTCATAGGACCCACTATTCACGACACTCATTGTGCTGCGGAAGTATGCAGTTCTTGGTCTTCCTTTGGGCTTCTTCTCCACTACTTTGCCCTCAAAGATGTTAGTTAAAAAACACTATGTCTGATCACATGCCCTATCAACTTAATCTGCCTCACCTCTATACTCCAAAGCCGTGTTCTATTCTCGTTTATTTCCTCTAAGATCTGTTCATTCGTCTTCCTATCTGTCCAACTAGTTTTTGTCATTCTCCGCCAAATCCACATCTCCATTGCCTGAAGTATGTCACTCTCCACCTTCCCTAAGGTCCACGATTCACACCCGTAAGTTAAAACACTCCATACAAATACCTTGTTTACCTCCAACAAACTTTTTCCTTGTTTCAATACTAATATGGTTGCTTGTTAATAAGTTCCTTTTGCTCTGGAATGCTTGTTTTGCCAGAGCTACTCTCCTCTTAATCTCTGCCAGACACTTATTCCCACTTGTAGCTATGCTACCCAGGTGACAAAATTCAGTAACGTGCTCCAATATTGTGTTGTTCAACATAATGGTTGATTTAATGTCTTCTCTTTTTTTACTTACAACCATTATTTTAGTTTTCTTAACATGTATCCTCAATCTCCAAGCGTGAAGAATTTTGTTAAACGTACCTAACATTCGGGTCATATCCTTTTCTGAGTCAGCCATCAGTACAATATCATCTGCGAAGCGAATACTGTGTATCTGTTCCCCATTTATTTTAATTCCCCTAGAACTCCTTTTCATCTGAGTTACAACATCTTCTATAAACAAATTAAACAGGTACGGTGACAGTGGGCAACCTTGTCTTACCCCTCTTCTTATTATTGCTTCCTTTTTACATCCATTTATGTCTATTTCAGTACTTTGCAACATATAAATATTGAAGATTACCCTTCTAACTTTCCAGTCAAGTCCTGACTTCCTCATAGTTTGAAACAACAGCTTCCAATCAACATTGTCGAACGCCTTCTCGAGATCCACAAATACTAAATAGGTTTTCCTATTCACTTCAATTCTCCTCCCCAAGATCTGAATGGATCTTGGAGACAATCCAATCCAAGCCATTGTGTAATATTACAAAACCAAACAATGCAAAATGATATTGATTATTTACATTGATTGTCTGTCTTTTTCTTCACTTGCAGGGTTAAGTCATATAAACCTGTTCCGGCACCCATAACATCCTCGGACGACCCACGTCTCTTGTTTCAATGGCTTTATAGTTCAGTGCCGCTTTTGGCAATCGATCCTCTGTCATTCTTTGCACATGATCGCACCATTGTCTTCCGTAAGCTAAAACAATTTCATTTATCTTCTCTGCTTCGAGTTCTGCTCTTATATCCCTATTCTTTATTCTATCTTGCAATGAATAGTTACAGTACTTCGAAGAAACTATTTCATCACTCTGAACTTTACCTCATACATTTTCCGTCATGACCCACGCCTCGGTCGCATATGTCAATGTGGGTATTGTAATTGTCTTACAAAAATTTAATCCTTGTTCAGTGCCTTGTTTTATTTCTAAGATTTCTATGAATCGTACCACAAACATTCCTAAATTTATTTATCTTCTCTTTTATGTTACAGTCAGACTCATAGCTTACTGCACATTCTAGTTATTTAAAACGGCTCACTTGTTCTGAACTGCTGTTCTTTATAACTGTCTTAGTCCTCACGGAGATATTTACCTTTAAAGGCCATAGCTTAGCTTTTTTCACTGAAATTACGTTGATTGTATAGAAGAAAAACTTGTATTGGTAGCCGATAGAGAGCATAAAATTATACTTAAAATTCAAAATAATTGTATAAATGATATTTGGCTGCATATAGCCACAATTGGATTTTGTATAATATCGCGTACCACATCCCGTGGTAGACGCCAGGATGACACGGTTGACTAAAACATTAAGTGTGTGGTATTGACCGGTTTGGTACGGGAAGTGTTAAGATGAAATGATTGATTGTCAATGTTGGAAGACAAGACTGTAGTGAAAGACGTGTGCTGATGGCCGTCACGCTGAATCATGCTGTATAGAGCAATAGATCAGGGCTGATTCGTTCAAAAATCGGAAATACTAGCACCGAATGATTTCAGTGCAAAGAGGAGGTGCATTGCGTGTTGCAACTGTTTAACGCACCTCTTCACACGCTGGCGGTATTGGTTATTGCAGAAACGATCCCCATTGACCTGCTAGTGGAAGGAGGGAAATGTAAGTTATAGGTGATAGAGAGACTGGCTGAGACAAGGCCAGCATGAAAAGAACAGCGAGAAAGATAAAAATGCAGACAGACAAGAACGGTGGTCACAAGGAACCAAAGGCAGGTGGACAACGAAAATCATCAAGAATCTAGGCGTCTGAGTAAATAGACAACACGGGGAGATTGAATTCTACTTAACCAAGTTCCTTACAGGGCACGCAAAATTTCAATCTTATCGTCACAATGTGAGTGGAGCTGCGAGATCAAATTTTGCCACACTATGGGCAAGGAAAAGAAGATCATACCATATATTTTTTGTATGCAATAAATTGACAGACGAGATACATCATTTAGAAGCCATATTGAGACTCGTTGCCTCGTACAGTATTGTCAACAGAGTTACTATGTAAGCAGGAAAATTGGACTGAAATGGCACTTTACCATTTTACATTGAAGAGGTACTGTGAAAGACGAAAGAAATTGAGATCTCCGCAGCGCTTCAATAGAAACGTTATACAAGGAACATGAAGCTACTACTACTACTACTACTATAATAATAATAATAATAATAATAATAATAATAATAATCATAATCGTCATTATCATCACCTATAAGGATTAAAGCAAGGATGGTTTTCCGGTCTCAAACAGTCAAAAAGTCTAGAGCTGGTTACTCCAGCGCTTCCTCGGACGTCCCACACATCCCCGTCCCTTCGGCTTGTAGTTCCGTAGTTGTTTGGGGATGCGCCGACAAAGATGTCCCCACTAATTCAGCCGATACTGGGCAATCCTGTCGAGTGTATTCGTAATATTCAGTTCCTACCGTATATCCGTGTTTCTTCTATGATCATGGGAAGTATACCCTGCCACGTGCCTGAGAAATCTCATTTGAGCCGCTTTAATAACAATAATATTAATATGCGAGGAAGAGGCAGGATTAATATTGATTAATATTAATATTTTCCCAAAAATTGTTTTCATTTTTTAAAATTTTACGTAATTCTTATTAGATGTGTTTTATTAAACGTCTGGAAATTGATGCGTGTTCTTTAGACAGCGTGTGGCTAAATCGGATCTTTGCAGCCTCAAAAACAGGTACGGTATATATTATAAACTTAAATAAATGTGCCTGTATGACACACACACATAGTGTAGCCTACAAATATAATTGTGTTTTGTAATTTTATATAATATATACCGGTATATACTTTAATAGAAAGCATAGAGTATTTTATAAAATTTCATTACATTTAAATATTATGAATGTTACCATTGCATTACTCTAATTAGAATAAAATAAATATTATTATGTTACCGGTGATTAAATGTTGCCAAAAATATATGTTTATTGTGTTGGGAATCTTAATTAGTTTTTTAAACACACACTACGCCGTATAACGTATTATGTAAATAGAAGGATAAAATGTGCATTTTATATATGCAATGAATGTGTGTGTGTGTGCGTGTGTGTGTGTGTCGAAAAAGAGAGTAATGGAGGGAGTTACAATTTTTTATATAACTACATAATAAAAACCAGTTTATGAATTTTAAAGATAAGTTTAATATAGATGACACCCTTACACAGACGCGCGTGCGTTATGGAAATGTTCTTTTTATTAATTTGTTGTAACTACTAAGTAGGTGACGGAAAATGATAAAACTATTATTATACAATAAACACATTTAAGAGCCGTAATATGAAATCACTTTAAAGTCAAGCTTCGGGGTGAAAAAGAAAGAGAAAAAACAGAAATACTTTAACGCTCATTTCAGACGACATAAAAAAAAACGCGGAGTGAAGTAAATGTTAGACGCCTGCAGTGAAGTGTAAGACAGGCTTTATAAAGACACTACACGTATTTGTTAAGCAGAGAGACGTGCAGCGCGTAGCACGCATGCGTGGCGGCGGCGGCGGCGAGAGAGAGAGAGGCGCGAGCGGTGGCATCCCTCGGCGGCAGTGTCGTCGGAGAACGACGCCGGGTCAGTGTCGGTGCGTCGCTAGCAGAGTCTATACGGCGCTCACATGACCAGTCATATGTTGTTTTTCCAGTATTTACTAGCAGGTAAGTCCAGCCACACAGCACTGGTTAGATTTGGATACGCGGTGTTTGAAAACCTGAGGACTTCTCTTTTACAGTATGGAATAAAGTTTGTTTTGCAAACGGTTTGCGGCGTCCTTTCTGGAACACGTGCATATTGGACGTACTCAGTAAACATTAAATCGGGATACTATGTCAATACTGTTGTATTGAATCGGTTTAAGTGTGATCTTTTTTGTTTTTCGTTCGTAAATTGTGATTATAAATTGTGAATTTTTGAATACAAATTTTCCAAATTTAACATTTTTTTTTGTTTAAAACGTGTATCGACTACAAATTTCCTTATTGTGTCACATAATAGTATGTTCCTGTTGTTATGCGTATTCACGTCTACAGTTTCTTCGAGAAGTAAATTAGAAAAAATCAGATATTGTGCATGTGGATAAAAATTTCTGAACTTTAACAATAAAAAAAAAATACGTTCCGAATACAAGTGTATTTACTGTGCCACGTAATAATATGTTCAAGTTATGCGTATTCAGGTCCACAGTTTTTTGAGGATTAAATTTTGCAACAAATCAGAATTGACGAGATGTCGCTTTGTAGTTAGAATTTCAAAATATTAATGATTTCCAAATTATTTTATAATATAAAATTGCTGTGAACGTCGTGACAAGCCGGGATATTCGTTTAATTAATAAAGATAACGGATTGTTTAACATATGTTATGACAACAACAGGTCTTACGAAACGACGTGAAATTAAATGTTCGAAATAGTTTTGTAATTTAACTGATGATAGAGTGTTCAACTAACTAGTGACATTTCAAAAATATTATTTTATTAAAACTTAAACTAAGAATTTCCTATTGGGATTGACTTGGTTTAAAATTAAGGTCTATCAGCCAAACCACGTTAGTTGTCGCCGAACGGCAATTAAGTTTAATATCTATTAAGTTAGACTTTTAATATTAAAAATTTAATTTTTTATAAAAACGTGTTATGGGATTAATCATTAAAATTACTATCCGGGGGCTGTAAGGCCGTGGTCTTCCAATTTCTTAAAACCGAAAGGTGTTAATTACAGGAACAGACGTTTCGGCCTGACTTCTCCACAGTACTGTAGTTGTACTATCGTACACCTTGAAGGCATTACACTGAAGATGGCCACCAGAGGTGAGGCCGAAACGTTTGGTCGAGTAATTCACACCTTTTGGCTTGAAAACAATTATAAGACCACGGCCTTGCAGCCCCCGGATAGTAATTTTAATAATTATGACGCCAACCGTGAAAGGCTAAGGAACACGTTATTCGATTGATACGAATAATTATCTGTACGCGCCGCTATTTTTACATCTCTTCGATCCATTGCTTGAAAAACATTTATATTGGCATATTAACGACAGCAAAAATTTGCGATAGGTATTGAATGTTACACGTTTTAATAATACGAATATATTTTTTAATAACGTGTAAGAGTAACATTGTGTCCGTAACCTACGGTTTCAGTTTATGTGTGATACTTCTGGCTCGTTTTGATATCCACTGTCAAACATAATACAGTTGACAGTTGGAATATTGGTTAGCATATGATGCGGGTAAGGTTAGTACGTAGATCATGACATCATACGCATATATTGTTAACGATAAAATACCGTTTACAAGGAGAATTTTAAATTGTACTCCATTAAAAATTCGAGGCGTGTTTGAATAAACACAATACAGCGTTAACTAATACAAGTGTTAACTAATTAACGACTAATCAACACACAACGGGACGAGTGTTTTTTTTTGTTTCTTTTTTGAAAAACGAACGTTACGAAAAAGCAAAGCGAAACTCCCTCCTGGGGAGCAACAGTAACGAAATTACTTACTCGCGCCGTCTGCTAAGCGTCGACTAATTAAAACTTTCCGCACCATAAAATATTTAATTATTCAGAACGTTTTGTACGGCCGAGACGTGTAACCGTCGTTTCGTCCTGGGAGTCGAGCAAAACACGCAGGCATCAGGCTCAAAAAATATTATTTATTTCGTTGTACATTCTATATAGCGTTAATAACGCTCGACACAAGACAATACTCGCGTTGTGTTACACGTTTTCCCTTAATTGTGAGACACACAGCAAAAGAGCGGCGTTTTTTCTTTTGTTTCTGAGATAAAAACAGCAGGAACCGTATACGTTCTAAAAGAGAAGAAGAGAAAAAAATGTCTTATTAATGTTTACACAAGGCAAGAGATAAAAACCTCATACGTATAATCTTATACTTTTGAGACGAAAAGTACACACACACACGCGGCGGCCGCTTGCGAAAGAATAAGACACATGCGTCGTATATGAAGAAGGGTTGTTCGCTCGCTTGCTTTCAAGAGTGAAAGACGTAACAGGAGAGTAAATCCCGAGGGGTCGGTGTGGTGTGGGGTGGCAGCGCAGGCTATTAACGGCTTCTTACTACGGACAGTACTTGTCCGTGTTCAATCGACTCTCTTCTCTTTCTTAAAGGCAGTGTTTTTTTCTTTTTAAACGTGAAGGGTTGTGGCGGCTGACCGTCCCTCGAACGGAATAGTTAGAAGGGTTGCCATGGTGACAAAAACAATAGACTCCCTTCGACCGTACAGGTTTCATTACATGGAGTAAAGACACTGTGTGTACTCGCGTATAGTCCATAAAAATTATATTTAAATTGTCGATAAAATCGAAATTTAAATAAAAAATCATTTTCTATGGAAGTAAAAATAATAAAATTTTATTTTTTTAATTACAAAAAATATTTTTAAAGTATTCATTACGTACTACAAGTAAAGACATTGTACGTAATTGTGTGTAGTCCGTAGATATCTGATGATGATATTTACTAAAAGTTTTTTATTATTAATAATAATAAAAGACAAACAAAATTTGAGTGCATATCAATAGTCGTAAATATTATATTTAAATTGTCGATGAAATCAAAATTTAAATAAGAAATCATTTCCATTGAAAGTGAAAATGGTAATACTATATTTAAAAAAAATATAAAGTTATTTTCCAAAAGTCATAAACCGTAAAATGTACGAAGCTTATTATAACTATTGACAGACAAATATTTCTCCATTCAATTTTTTCATTGTTGAGTATAAGGTATTTCAAATATAATGAAACTGTACGTGTGCATATATTTTTTCCACAGACATGTTTTACTTACTTTATAAAACGTGTTATAAAGCATTTCAATATAAACATCATAGTTTTAAAAATATATTAAACGGGAAAATTCGAATGTTGGAAAAATGAGGAAGTACCATAAATCATGAAAATCCATTGAATAAAATCTACGTAGTGTCGATTTAGTATTCATTATTATTCTTGGCATGGATAAAGTCTAATTCCACAGTTCCGCCGAAAACCGGTTTAAATAATGTACGATTAAAATCATGTTTAACTGATTCCCTAATAAATGTAAGCAAGCGTATATGTGAATGCGTGGGTGTGTGTGTGTTGTGTTCGTAAACAATCTGATGTCTCGTGTACATGTATTCACTCATGCTCTTACTTGTAAACATGTTAACAACATATATGTTAGAAAATAGAGAGGTAGGGGTTCGTACATGTGATTTAGTATAATTTTTTAACAATTTGGATAAACGATTGATGATTCAATCTTTTTACACTTGCGAAAACGTTTGGTAAATAACAGTTTACTTTTAGTACATTTGACAAGTTATTTCCAGCTAAATATAGAAAAACAAAATATATTAAATTATTAATTATTTAATTGTTAGCGGGAATCAGATGTCGTTGTTGCTGTCTGAGGTAAAATTACAAATAAATTGTCCATCAAATAAAATTTAAAAATTTGCTGGAAGCTCCATCAAAATATATATTATCGTAACATAGTTTTCTAAATACTTGTCTTTTTTGCTCTTTTAATTACGCAAAGTTATTGAAATTTCTGAACCCAAAGGGTAATGAATGGCCCTATCCGTTTGGTACTCTTTGTAGAAATATTCCAGTGACACCATTTATTACAGTTAATTTGTCAGAAACACGCATAACTATTATATTCGTGTCCATATTATTTAAGTAATGAATAAAGTCTGCCTGTCTTTACAGTAATAAATATCTTGATAACAACATTTGTGACAAATATGTATTATGTCTGAGTTGTGTAGCCTACATTTTATTCGACAATATGAATTCTCAACTGTGTTATTATCACGATAGATAACCTCTGTTTACGTTGTGGACGCATTTGTTACGTATAGATTATAATTCGTCGTCAAAAAATTATTAAAAACAAGCCTATTTAGAAAATTTCTGTAGTAATGAACAAGTTAGCCCTACAGAATTTAGAAATACTGGTTTTTATAGGAGAATAGATGCATTTGAGAAGTTGTCTACATGCAAACCCAATGCAATAGCCACTCTAATAACATACCCGTTAAATTTGGTATTTTGCTTCTTTTTGTAATTAATATTATTTACTTTTTACATTTCATTTTGAAGATATAAAAATGTAAATAATAACAAACCTTACTCATTTACAAAACAGCATTTTACCTGTACTGACTGCTTCTCCTATGTCGTGTGGTGTGTCTAGAATTTAGTCTTCGGTGGAGGGGTCCTTTATATCGGTAGGCTTCATGAAAAACAAAAAAAAAGTTAGGACTATTGAATATTACTATCTTTAAAGTGGCTAAAATTAGTCCCATTAAAGTAAACGGTAATGTACAATAAAAACATTGAAACATTATTGACTGAAATGATTTTCCTATATTTCATATTTTAAACGTACGCTACACGCTAATGTTGTGTAGTAAACCTGTTTGTATATTTAAATAAGAGTTACTACTATTATACTAGCGTACATATCTGAAAGAATAATAAAACAGCTTATAATTTAATAGTAACGAAACATGTCAACTTTTTCGATCAGCTGGTGAGGGGGGGTCCGGTCCCATTCGTCGCCCAACCGTAAATCCGCCCCTGCCTATGTCATTTTCATTTATATATATGCATTTATATATTATTACTATTACCTTTATAATGATACGTAATGTTGTAATGACCAAAGCTGTTTGTAAACAGACGACGAGCATCCAATCGTGTATGTAGCAAGATTTATACGGCTTCATATCAATCTCCTCTTTAAGGGCGCGTGCGACCTACATATTGTGTTGTGTGGAGTTACCTTACCTTAACGACTGTCTCTATCTTGTACATTAAGTATCCTTTTTTGTATTCTATTACCAGTACTGTACAGAGCGCGGTATTCTCTTTCTGTACATTTGCAGTGTACTCGTTTCAATTAATATTAACACTTTTTATGTTGCTTGCCCGTCATTAACGTGTGAAATTTTATTCAGTGAAAACGACTTTCTGTCGTCTACCCGTCGTCTTCTAACATCATTTATCTATGTTAAAATCGGAGTCCATTTTTTTGATGCTTCAAAATTCAGAGTTTTGAAAAGTCGACACGGCTACTGAAGAAGAAGTGCCGTTGATAGACCCGAAACGTTTGTTTAAAGAAACATCGGAAAAGGTTTGCTTGCCTGCTAATAACACGCGAGGATCAAATCAAAGGTTTTAAACACTCGAATCAAATAAATAAACACTTGGTATAGTGTTACAGATAATTTTTGTTTTTCTGACAATTGTTTCACCAGTTACGCCAGCCTGATAAGTTAGATTTGACCTCTCAGATTTGAAGTGTATGTTAAGGGGTGGTAGGGTTGGAGTTAGTGCATTGGAAAGTCCCAGGTAAGAAGCTTGACAAAGGTGCGTCTTCAACTACTGTTGGTAACAGAAACTACCATTACTGGCTAATCATGAATCGTATACAATACACTTTTGTGTGAAGAAAATTACAAGTCATCAACTTGCCATTTAAACTAATGTAAGTCCAAATATATAAAATATGTACAGGATCAAGGTGATTATAAAGAAGCTTACCATACAAATAAGCTTTAGTGTCCGATTGACGGTAAAACAATATGAAATTCTCAGTATAGTGTAACGGTCTGCCAAGTCCCGAGCGATCATTCGATCAAAGATTATAAATTCTGACTGAAGAAACGAAGAATCCTACAATCTTACAATAGGATTGGCTTTGTATTGTGAAATCACAGATTTCAGTTCGTAATGCTCTAGGCTTGGTACCCCGCACAATCCGTGTTCTAGCGTACCACCAGCGTACGCAAGTTTAGGCATAATCGCGTAAAACGTGGATATTGTATTTTACGTTTCTGACTTGTAGACGACGCAGACAGTACGACTGTCAATTATGCCTTTTATCGCACCCTGCAGTCGTAGTCAAGTTAAGCGATTTTCAGACTTTTACTAACTTAAAGGTAGTTTTACTGAAAGGTATATTGGCATCAATACGAACCACAGTAAAGCACCAACTTCGTCGTACTTATTTGCTAAACTGCTAAATGTCATGTTCTGGACGAGGCCTTTCAGTGTTTCCACCATTTTCAAGTCCTAAATCACGATTTAGTCGTTTAGGACGTGAAAATGGTGGAAACACTGAAAGGCCTCGTCCAGAACATGACATTTAGCAGTTTAGCAAATGAGCACGACGAAGTTGGAGTTACAGAGACTGCTAATTCAAATAACAAGATTAACACAGTGAAAGAGATAATTTTTTTAAATGTATTTTTCAACAAAGATCATAAAACTGTAAACATGCAAAAAAAGTTTGCATTACATAATTAATAAACGATAGGGTTTTGTATGCAAAACACATCGCGCGTTATAATCGTCAACAATTGGTAAAGACAATGCAAATTTCATCTACGAGTAATTGAACTGTAACAGTCACAAAATTATAAAATATTATCTTAAAATATGGAATATCATATTTGTTGTTAGGTTTTTAGAATTTTGATATCGATTGAAAATATACCTCGAAATTCACAATTTAAGAGAAAGGACTGATAACCGATATCAATCTGCAATCTATTAGTAGTCAGGCATTTTTTATATTATTTTGTTTAGATGATAATTTTTCTCCGTAAACGACAACATAAATCATATAAGTAGGCCTACTTGAATTAGGATGTTAATAATTTTGTCAATTGTGAATAAGTTTCATAAGTTCAACCTTATGTGCGGGACCATTAGGCGAACCCTTAAGTCAGCAAGTAAAGGAACACGCCTAAAATTCTACAAGATGATGGCTTTTGCCACACTTTTTTATGGGTCTGATAATTGGACTTTAACGAAAGGCCAGGCCAGTCGCATACAAGCGGCTGAAATGAGAGTTCTCAGGCACGTGGCAGGGTATACTCTCCATGATCATAGAAGAAACACAGATATACGGCAGAAACTGAATATTATGAGAATACTCGACAGGATCGCCCAGTATCAGCTGAATTGGTGGGACCATCTTTGCCGAATGGATGACTACCGCATCCCAAAAAACTCTGGAACTATAAGCCGAGGGGACGGAGAGGTGTGGGACGTCCGAGGAAGAGCTGGAGTGACCAGCTCTAATCTTTGCCTATTTTAGACCGGAACAAACCATTCTTGGTTTAATCCGTGAAGAAGATGATGATGATGATTATTTTATCTAATTTTTTAAAGGAATTAACTTAACAAAAATCTCAGAATATTCCATTAAGCGGATTTCTAGTCAATAGTTATGGAAACGAGGAAAATGCGTTCAGAGTTTCATAAAAAAGGTATTTGTAAAATAAAAAAGTAAATATACATCGAATACTAACTTTAATTTAAATGCAATGTTAATAAGCCAAGTTATGTGTGTGAGTAACTTTAAATGAATTCGTTATTGTCGTTCACAGTACACGTGTCAACAGGATATTTGTTGCATTTATAATAGGAAGTAAGAACTACTAATGATTATAAATCCTTAAATTCGTAGTGACGTCAATCAATGAATTTTTCCGGTGAAGGGGTTTGTGAGGATCGGTCAAAAATATAACATAAACTTTATCTTATTTGTGTTTCGACGTTTCGACAGTGTTTATTGTCATCATAAGGAGCTGCGTATGAATACAAAAGAAATGTCGAACACAACAGAACAATTATTTGAGTGAACGTGTTTGTGTATGTGAGTGTGTGCGCGTGCGCATGTGTGTTTCATTGTGTATGTGAATATAGACAGGTATGTGGATGTTCACAGGGCATGCGTATTCATACATAGGTCTTAATGATGACAAGAAAGATCGTCGAAACGTAGACACAAATAAGTTAAAATTTGTGTTATATTTTTGACCGATCCTCACAAAACCCTTCACCGGAAAAAAGTCATTGATTGATCTCATACATTTTAAGTTAAAATTTGTGTTATATTTTTCACCGATCCGCACATATCCTTCACCGGAAAATGATTATAAATGTATACGGTAATAATATCAAAAAAGTTTCTTTATTTTCTGTGTATAATTTTTGAGCCGCTATTATTAGCACGGCTGTTAGGCCGTGGTCCGCAGTTGATGCTGTTGCCAAACGTTTCATCCCCACCGTCGGAGGCCATCATCAATGTCTAAGATTGGCACGCTGTACGCCAAGTCACCTCGTAGATGAGGTAGAGACTATGAGACTGGCGGTCCGGCAGTTTACCTCGTAGATGAGGTAGAGAGTATGAGACTGGCGGTCCGCCAGTTTACCTAGTAGATGAGGTAGAGACTAAGTTTCATAGTCTCTGTCTCATCTCTGAAGTGAATTGACGGACACCGTCCAAATCTTAGACACTGATGATGACCTTCGACGGTGGGGCCGAAACGTTTGTCAACAGCAACAACTGGCGGCTAATAATAGCAATTTCAAGAATGCCACGCATTTTGTCCGATACTTCTCAGTATCCAAGGCTACATAGCCGAAATCAAGTAATCAGTAATCAAATATTTTACTGAAATGGGGTATTAGCTCATTGCAGTTTATGTCCCCAAATCATAATCTATGAAGAGACGAACGAATTGGGAGAACCAATAAATTGTCTATATCCTAAAACATTTTTATTAGTACAATCTCCGTGTGTTACAAGATGTGTGTGGTACTTTACTTCACGATGGGCGACTTACGGATAATATTTGAAGGCCGGTTACATTTATTTGTTAAATTCAAGTAATTATAGCTGACGCTGTAACACTATGAATCGCTGACTTGAGATATTACAAAAAAGTTATGTGTGTGAGTAACATTAAATGAATTTGTTATTGTCGTTTCACAGTAGGCCTACACGTGTCTATTTTATACTTGTTGCATTTATAATAGGAAGTAAGAACTACTAATGATATGTGATAGCATATGCGATACGTTACATAAAGTATTCTATTAAAAAATTTTAATATCGTCATATTCTATAATTTGTTAACAAGATAATTTTAATACAAATAAGTACAACAAATTAAATTTCTACAAAAACAAATAAGATACAAATAAGTATCTTAGTTAAAGTTCGAATAAATCCTTTGAAATATATAATAATCATAAAACACGATAAGTAACAAAATTTAGAATTAATCAGATATTGATTAATTATTATTCAACATTTCTTCAGTGTTTAACGAAATAATAAATCCGGAAAATGAACAACCCTTACAAGTATATTTGGATTGTTATGTGATTTGAAAACGAAGTGCAGATACTAGCTACGCATAGAGAGGCATTAATTACGATGACTTAACAAACGAATACTTAATTTGTGTGTGGAAAAGAATACTTATAGCAAGGAAAAGAATAAGAAGGAAAGAAGAAGGAGAATGAAGACGATTCCGTTAGAAGAAGATTCATGTAACGTTAACTTGACGTCATGGAGTTTGCGGTGAACATTTTGGGGCCTACAGGATTTGATCACGTGTCATCGAGAACGTTTGTTATAAAGTAAAATTAAACAACTTTCTCTTATTCTTTCAGGAAAATACTGAAATAACTGAATCTCATGACAAATAAACTGCAGCTATGTCGGACAACCAGTCTCTCTTTTCTGCTAGAAAGATGGAAATGTTGTAATCATAAGAGTATGCTGAAGTGTTCGATGGTTCACTTTTATAATTTCTTAATAGACTTTTTATTTACAAACAAGATATTGGTTTATTATTAGTTGGTCTCGGTAACCATATGTTTTCAGCAAGCTGATCGCCTTCTCTTAACACTTAATATACTAATTTATATTATATTAATTGATATTGACTTAATTTGATGTTAATCAAATTAGTAGAAATTAGTAGTGGTCAATTTAATTGGTAGAAATAATTTACCTTATATTAATTTTAGAATTTACTTTTATATCTGTTATCATTTGTTATTCACATAATTGATTGATTCCGTTTAATCGTGTCATTTTCCTGAGTTTAACTAAATTTTTTTACTTACAGTTAAATTATAGATTTAATTTGTCTGTAATTCAAGTGAAAATTAGGAAACGGCATGCTGACCACTCGGCATGTTTTGTTGGACCTGCGACCAATACAGTATGATCTCTGTAATTCAAACTGTGTGAGTTCTAAATAATATTTTGTAAAAATAGGCTATTACTTGATGAAAAAATTATGAAAGCGGTCAAATGATACAATTTTGCACTCAGTTTCTATACTTATAAAAAATAATGTTCTAGGGTTTAAAATTTACAAAACACTTATCAGGCCTGTGCTGACATATGCTTCAAAACCTGGGCAATGACGAAAAAATAGCGAGTGACTTCTAGGTTGCATTGAAAGACGGATTCTAAGAACAATATTTTGAGGAGTACAAGAAACTGGAATGTGACGCAGGGGCTATAAATATATCATTGTCAGGATAATCAAATTTACAGGCTAAGATGAGGTGGACACATAGAGAGAATGGAGGAAGGACAACCTACGGAACATATTTTCTACCAGAAACCAATGGATAGTAGAAAAAGAGAAGACCGTGAAGTAGATTCAAATACCAGAAAGAAACTGGAAAGCCAGGGAACGCAGTACGGAAGAATGGAATCTACTCTTGGAGCAGGCCAAGACTTAGCAAGGGTTGTAGATCCACGGCTGATGATGATGAAGTTTTAAAGTTAATTAAATAAAAACAATAAAGAATGGGCAGTATGATTTTAGGTTCAGTGTACACCGAGTAATACAAAACGTGAATATATCGCCCGGCCAAATGAGAGATCAATCTGCAGCGATTATGTATTAATTCTGCAGGCACAGTCTTTGTTTACATCCTGTTTGTCCTGCATCGGTTGAGCCTGTTTGGTCATCAGTCTCGTATCACATGCTGCGGTAAAGCAGAGCATATTTAATGTAGTAGAGTACAGTATGTTAATCTATTCTGCTGCTGGCGAGTATTGAGAGGATGTGCTGTCGTTAAAGAAGGTACAGTTCACAAGTAGTTTGTTTTGTCGTCCGCTATACGGAAAAGAAGCCTGTTCTAAACAAAGTATAATATTGCTACTAATAAGCAGGTTGTACTGGACTAGCTAAATAATAATAATAATAATAATAGTTAGCTAAAGTGAGCAAAAAACAAAGTATCAGTGTATAAAGTGTACTGAAAGTTTAGTATCACGCCTACGCTTACTAAATTACGTAGTTTACTTACAGGGCCTAAACTACTTTAAAAAATACTCTATATTTTAAGAATTACAAATATTTGAGCGACTTCAGATCTGATTAGGTAACAAAAAGTATTATAAAAGTATTCACGAAAACGTACAGCATTACTTGAAGGTGTTGAAACGTTTGACGGAATGAAATCACCTACGCACGCTATGACATCGCAAAATGTCACAAATGGTCTGTCGATAGGTTAAAGTTGTATGGTTAACATTATACTACATCCTTTATACATGCTGTCTCGGAGATTATCGGACTGTGCAACAAGCGTTACTGTACTATATAGCTGCACATATTGTCCGAGTCTAGTCACGTACAATCGTTTCTCGCTCTTCAAACTTTTATCTTATTTTTTTAACAAGATAAACAGCAAGTGCTATGACATTTGCTTTCTCAATAACAAGATGCTCTTTATTCGAAGGTTTTTTTAAGACGACGAATCCCTTTAATCTATTTTTGTTATGTAATTTAAAATTATTGTGTGTGTGTCAGCTCATCGTCAGATCGGAAAATCTACGATGAGCTGATTTTCCGATCTGACGATGAGCTGAGAAGCTTGAAAGCGCTAATCGGAATAATTTTTCTATAGTGGTGTGCAACAGTGATAATTCTGTTTGTTATTATAACCACTAACACAACTTTCTTAATTAAAAACGAAAATATATAATTTTTAATCAAAAAATAATATTATAGGCTAATGTTATATAACTAATATTAATAATATTATTAATAATATTGAATATTAAATATCGTTTAATATTATGTTGTATTAAATAATATAAAGAAACATTAAAAACATTAGTGGTCATTCGTCGTCACCGACGTGAGTGTCTTGCCACTGCCCAAAAATTAATAAACCATTTTGAGTAGCCTATATTATTTCCTAGAATAAACTGTTTCTTTACTTTCTTAAGGCTGGGGGAAAATCGAGAAAGGGGCCGAGTTAAAGCTTCATGGCGGTGCCAGCCCTATTTTACGGTGGCGAGTTTTGATTGCTTATTCGGAAACATGAACAATGCCTGCAGTCCGCGGATATAAAGTTTATGAAAAGAGTCAAAGTTACTCTGAGAGGTCAGGTAAAAAATATGAAGATCAAGATAAATTTAGGAACATTTTTTAGATTAAAAAATTTTCCAGCCCGCATAAAATGAAAATTTATTCCAAAATGTCAATAATCTCTGAAAAAGAATTTAGGTGTACCAAAGATAAGACGGCTTCTCTGATGAACGGAACAGGAGAATAACCTAAGCGGTGAAGTAAGATGAACAAGAAAGCAATTATGCTTTAACCCAGTCCTGTTCTTCTTCCTAAAGGTTTTTCCATTTAGCTCTCAAATACGCAACTCTGAACCTAGTGTCTCCTTTTATAAGCTTCTCCATAATATTATAATAACATGGAGAATCATATAAACGCTAGGCTGAAGTAATTTATTAAATAAATTAATTAATTTAATTAATACTTATTAATAATTAATTTAATTAATTGTTCATAAAACCAAATGTTAATTACGACTTACAGTATCATCGTTTTTCTGAAGGGTTGTAAAACCTTCGCTATATTATGTATTAAGTTTGTAAAAAATCGCATTATAAAAAATAAATAAAATAATCAGTTTTAAAGATACAGTATATACCGTTAAAATAATTTATATAAAACTTTATTTTCATGCACAAGAACGGAAACGAATTACAGCGCGGCCCTTGCTAAAACATTTGCACAGTCTCTAACATGTGCAGTTTGTCAAAGCTCATATGAAACCCAATAGGTAAAATTCAAATATTTGCTTAGCTCGACATACAGATGTCCTATACGACGACGTTTGATGTGAACTAATGTATCTGCCTCAGCCTCATCGTCAAAATACAATTCCATCAAACTCGTATACCTGTATTACCTATATTACTCTGTTAATAAGTAGGAAATTACAAAACGCTTCGTTCAGTTATAAATATGTTATCAGTTTCATTAAAGAAATATACGCTAATTTTATTAATTCTCCTATATTTAAGAGTCTTTCTATTTTTTATATTCTTCTTTGCAAAATTAGAATGTATTACCTCTTTAACCCCCAACTTCCAAGCTATTATATTTGTATTTTCTCTTCATGTCGGTTCCAAAAGGGTCTACATTCTTCAGTTTTTGAGAAGGTATTCACATTTTTATTCTACCGTCAATTCAGTCCACTTCGGTCAACTCTGAAGTGGGCCAATCGACTCTTTTAGTCACAAAGAGCACATCAGAATCGCTTCTCATCCTATCGTTTATTATTTTGTCGGTGCGCATACACCCGTTTTCGTCTGGTGACTGTACACAATTTACACTTCCTAATTCCAAAGGCGTTATTTTATCAAACAGGATTTCAGTTTTTTACAGTTAGAAAATTTATAAAAATTTACCCCTAAAACAAATAACGTGAGGATTTTGAGTATGTTTTAGTTTCCTTAGTAGAGGTTACCAACCTCTAGCTAAGTAGTTAGGTGGTGGGGCTGTCACCTTCAGGTATCCTAACAGGCCTGTTTTCTGTAAGGGTTGTCTCCCCTAGCCAAAGGTTCATGTTTTAAGGCGCTGTAAACTCGCCTTTCAGCCTCTTCCGACAGTTACATAACGCACATCCATTGTACACCAAGCTTCCCAGGGGCTACGCGGCTTTCGCCTTCGAGGACGTGGAAGTAGGCTTTGTTGGCAGAAATGACTTGATTTTTCAATGTCCTACTTTTTTCGGGAACCGCGGGCATTAATCGAAATTTATTGGTCCCATTTGTAAGAACTGAGCTAAATGTATATTCTATGGCCACCAGGATAAGGGAAGGACAAATAAAATGGAGGCAGGATATCGAGAGAATGGAAGATATGAGGGTACCTAAACAAGTAATACGGTACGGACCTCAGAGAAGACGTCACGTAGGTACACCAAGGAAGAGATGGCTTCAGTGAAATCGGAAAATGCTATAAGTCTATACCATGACGTGGAGAAGAACAAGAAGAACAAGTAACTGCAATGAAGTATAAAATTATTACACACGAAGTGAATAAGTAAACATTAAAACGTAAATAAATAGTTTTATTAGTATAAGTTCTATGTTTAACAGCCTTTCATCAGTGATATTATACATGCACTTCAGTCTACATACAAGTCTACTGCCAAGGGTGTTATGCAGTAAGGAAAAACATAAAATCTTCAAACGTCAAAATCGTCGTTTGCATGGAGTTTGTTGATCGTTCGTTTTAATGCCTACAGAAATGTGACACTTGAAGTAGTCTTCATATTATATTTACAGTTTTAATAATTATGTCCGCGAATGGGTAAAGCTAATTTTTAAACCGAATATTTAGTTAATTTGGATAAAGCTTTTCAAACAAAACAGAAAGTAACCTACACAGTACTGCGTTAGATGGAATTACATTTTACCACAATTTTACCTTCGTATTCTCATTTCAGAATATCAACATGAAATATCGTGTACTTCAGACTTTATACATAATTAAATTTAATGAATTTGTCTTCAAATAATGAACATTTCTGCAAGTAAAATTTATTGTAGTTTCACCTGATACCCGTTTCACAGAAATTATTCTGTATCTTTAGAGGTTTTTATAGAAATTTTCATATAATCGATTTGTTTCTATTATAATTAAATTGAGCGATAATCGATTTTATTTCGATTTAATTTTTTTTGTTAGAACGTTTGTTTACGTAGTCAGCTCTTTATTAAATACTTCAGGTTTTATTTTCATTATTTTAATGAATGTAATATTTTAAATAGCTTATCATTTTGTTGAAAATAAACCGCGGTCTACTAAAGTTGTTATTATCGAAGACGCTATTTTCAGACGTTTCGACATCACCTCTGTTTATCTTCAGTGATAAAATGATTCTAAAAAACTGACAGGATGTTCGGCAGTAACCACAGTAGGCCTACTGTGGCCAAGATTCTTTATAGACCACAGCTTAATGCCCCGGATTTTATTTCAACAATGTTGAAGATGGCCGTACAAGCCTTAGAAAAATATGTAAGGTATAATTTTATTAAGTTAATAAAAATAAAACATTAAATATTAAATAAACAGTTAAATACGTTAATAAGCATTACAGAAATCGAAAATTTAAATCGGAATACAATTGATTATTAGTTAATTTTTATTATAATCGAAACAAATTGATTATACGTTAATTCATATAAAAATCTCTGAAGACACAGAATAATTTCTGTGAAACGTGGGTCCGTTGAAAATACAATAAATTTCATTTGCAGATGTATTCATTATTTGGAGACATATTCATTCCATAGGAAAGCTACAAGAAACTCAGCGATTTATTTACAAAGGAATGATAATTAAATTTAGTAACAATAAACTCTGGGTTCAGGTAGGTAAGAAACGTATTGTTACGTAATACAATACAAGTGTCTCGGGTATCCCAGCAGAGCCCAGATGTAATGTGTGTGTGTGTGTGTGTGCGCGCGCGCGCGCGCGTATTGTTGCTACTTTGAGATGATAGATAATTACTTATTACGCGTCAAAAATGGAGGCTGTTCCAGACCTCACCGGTCCGTGCACACTGTGTTCCAAGGCCAGACGTGACACTGTTTCTAGTGAATTCGAGAGCGCCCGTAAGAGGCAATCGTTTAACACGTCATCCGAAAGTGACAGATTATTCTGGAATTTCAGCGGGGTATAAATATAAGCGTGCAGCGGCGGTCTGTTCAGTTTACTTCGGGCGATTACTCAGTGCGTTTAAGTGGCGACTTATTCAAGTGAGTTTCGAAGTACTGTGGCGAAGCGTTATTGTGTTATAATTGTGCGGGACTCTATTAGTTGACATTATTATTGCGTGTGGACAAATTTAATTTGAATTATTGTATGAGTATAATGCTGTTGAATAACTTGTTGATTACAAATTAGTAATTTTTGTAATTAAAGCTGGTTATTAGTGACTTAATTGGTATCTTGTATTTAGTTTTCCACTGAACCATACGACGATCAGTGAGGCCGTCGTAACAGTAGACCTATATGGGGAGTGGGAGGCAAAAAGTAAGGAGGCCACAACGTCAACCTCCGCAAGATAGAGACGGGTTTAACCGAGGTTTAATTTAACCTTGGTAATGTGTTAAATTACTACGATGAAGTGATCTACCCAACTAGAGAGGAAAGCTGCTGAAGGAAAGCAGCTGGAGAATCACTGAGGACGATTCATGGGAGCATAAGCGTTTTGTGACGTAGATGATGAAGATGACGATGGCGACGACAACTCTGCTATAATATTACCGTCAAACTATGTTTACTTCATTTTAGGGGCATTCTTTTGGTTGGTTTGTAAACAGTTTTCTCGAAATTTTTACAAATTAACAACAGGAACCGTGTCGTGAAATTTTTTTGCACAGCTTTATTAAATGTTTGTTACGTCCAAGAGAATTTTGATACACAATAAAAAACAGTATGTTATCTTCTATGAAAAGTACATACAGTATATTTTAGATTTATTTTGTTATCGTGCACAACGTACTTCAAATATAGCGTACTACACACCATTGTATGTGAGTCCTAATTTGTTGGACGTTTCTCCTCCGTCATATTTCATCTCATACCTGTTGGGTCCGTTTTCTCGCTCTGCCCAAAAACACGGAAACCATTTTTCATCTCAAACATCAATACGATCGTTTTCCGCATCGCCCAGTTCTAAGACTCGAGGGACAGCCTTTCATTAATCTTTTATTCTCACTGCAATTCGTCTTGTTATTCGCAGTTTTCTCTCTTTGCATTAGTAGGTTTTCCAGTTACTCTGTGTTTTTATTTGATTTGTTTCCTTCAGACGTGCTTCACGCACGCGCGTTTACCCGAAGCTAGTCTACAGAAGAAGTTTATGTGTCTTTGTGAGTGAGTGAGTAAATGAGTGAGTGAGTGAGTGTGTGTTTGTGTGTGTGTGTGTGTGTGTGTGTGTGTGTGTGTGTGTGTGTGTGTGTGTGTGTATAATTATAATTATAAAGACAATATTTTTACAAATTTAAGTTAGATATGAACGGCTAAAGCGTAGTGCTGGCCACACTGCCTTCCTTGTATGCCGTACGGCTCGCATAAGGCACCCTTACCCTGCCTGACTCTAAAGCTGCTTCGGTGGTACACATGGAAGCCATTAAGTTAAATAAGAAGCTTTACATTGAACGGGTACTAATTAAATGGTAAAAAGTATTTGCCATATATTGCAAGGGCCAACAAAACTACTTAGCTGGCTAAATTTATTCACAAAGAAAACGAATCACATTAAAACACTTCATTACAGGAACCCTAACGATGAACTAGGTTTACACGTAAAAGATTCTTATAGGAGACTTGAAATGAAAGTCATAAACAAAGAGATAGTAAGAAACTGAAACTGATGTCAGTACAATAGATAAACACACACATAAACACTTGTGTCACATAAAAGTTGCGAAACTACCAAGTGTTTATGTGTGTTTTTTAAACCTTTGCAATGGGTTTATTATTTTTGTGTTGGATAGGTCTGTGAACACTCAGGTACCAGAAAGTATGTATCTCTGCGTCATATCGTATTTAGACTGCTGTAACACATTTTTACGAAGATACGAGTAATTGTTATAACTGAACTAATTCGACACCAGAAGAGTAATATAATCACAAGATTTATTTATTATGGTGGTCATTCGATAAACGTCAGGGCCAATTAGCGGGCTGTGAGTAATATTTTTAATAGTAGACGTTTCGCAACACGTGCTGACACCATCTTCAGAGCGGGAACTGAGCGGAGGTTGTCCCATCACTGGTAACAAGGTAACAGCCTTCACAGACGTGCATGTAACATAGGTATAACAAATAACTGAATATAGGTTGAAAAGCAATATTGAAATTGCAACTCTCAAAATGACTGCCAGAAAACCACTCGCATGCTGGTCTTTGCTACACAAATGGAACAAGCATGAAAGATGCGACGTAAGTAAAACCATAATAAGCGAAATCTGCGTCCTGTATCTTGCCCTTCAACACGTTTTGATTTTGGTACGTTTACTATTAAGGGATTTGTTTTAGTTTTATTCTTCCCCTTAATATTACTATGCCCCTAGATGATACGCAACCACGTTACACCACTGTCAGGAAATCTGCCTATATTCGTAACTACGGGAAATCCTAACTTAGCGATACAGATAAATTAAAGTTTACCATTAAAAATAACCGATTTATTAGGCCGTGGTTCATCGAGTGAAACGTAATTCCTGCCAGCCGTGTCTGTAGTTACGTTGGACAGGATGGACCACGGCCGTGTTTTATTTTTAATGTTAATTTTAATGTTACTGACAACTCCGGTCGTGAGCGGTCACGTTCTTTTAGAAAATAAACACTTACGTAACAAACGTTGCTGTGTTAGTCGATTAGTTTGTCTGAGAAGAGTCACTGAATAGCAGACTCAATTGCAAGATGAACGGTATCGGCTCACGTTGGAAATTTAATGTATATTCAGTGAAGACAGTACGGTGAATTCTTCACTGACAGACAGAGCTTCATCAGCCTGTCTGAATTCTACATAAATGTAATCTTACGTTTTTATTAAATTTGTTTCCTAACAGTTACTCGAGTTTAAAGCTTTCTTATTTGCTGCCGCAGAAAATACGGAACAAAAATATCCCAACACTGACGGTCTAGTTAAAATTTAATGTTTTTTTTTTTAATGATTACAAGTATAGACTCGTATCTCTTACGTTTCTGAAGTATTCCGATATGGACCCCATCAAAAATGTCTTGTATGACGACGTTTCACTCATGATACAATGAATAACCTCAGGCTTCAGGCCTAATATCACTAACAGATCATAGATCATTATTGTTATTTATTTATATCATTATATTATATAATAATATAATTGAATCACTTTCTGCTACAGTCCGCTTCTTGATGTATATAAAACATTTAATATTTATAATGAATTTACCTCAAGATATTTTTTTCCTTATTAGGAACATGTTTCGGGTACCATCTTGTACCCATCCTCAGCCTTCCGGTTTTTGTGTCTGGTGAAGTAGGCCTACATATGTGTTGGTTGACTATTATTATTGTGGCTTCCTGTTGGCTTCTGGTACTTCAAATTGGTTTTATTGTGTGTGATTGTGGTGTATGTGTATGTGTATGAACAAATACAAATCAATACAAAACATGACACAATATTCAAAGCACTCAAAATCGAAAATACACAAAAACTAACACATACACCACAATCACACAAAATAAAACCAATTTAAAGTACCAGAAGCTAACAGGAAGCCACAATAATAATAGTCAACCAACACATATTTACTTCACCAGACACAAAAACCGGAAGGCTGAGGATGGGTACAAGATGGTACCCGAAACATGTTCCTAATAAGGAAAAAAATACCTTAAGGTAAATTCATTAGAAATAATATAATTATATTATAATTCATTTAATACGCATTATTATATTTATATTACATAATTATTATTTATATTGTCGTAAAATAATATTTACCGAGTGCACGGTCTATACATAGTACTCCAGTCTATTGTAAAATTGTGTAGACGTCGACATTCATACTCTTTCCCCTTCTCTCTCTTGCACTCCAACACTCATACTCTCTCCATTACTCTGTCCCACTCCCCTCCCTACCAATCTCTCTCTCTCTCTCTCTGTCAGTCTTAAACACATACATAACACACACATAGACATAAAACATTCTAATCTCCACATCATGTTCTCTCACACTCTCTCTTGTTCCCTGCCAGACTCATTCTATCTTACTGTAATGTACGATAGTAATGTAATGTAAATAGTAATGTACGTTGTAGTACAAGATATTTTTGACGCGGTCCATACCGGAAGAAGACTTCAAAAACGTAATGGACACCGGGCGCAGAAGCCTAAATGAGAATAAAGTATATTTCTCCATTAAAATTTCTTTAAGAATATAATAGATATTTTTTGTTATATTTTTAATACTTTAGCAAACTTAATGACATGATAATAATTTTTTTTTATATTTGCACATTATTTTCACATAGTCCACGTTTCATTGTTATAGCCTTATTTGAATATAAATTAAACGAAAGATGGAGAAAAGTAACTCATGTTAGGCATTTTGTTTTTGCCGTACATTCGTAATTTACGTTTGGTCGTAAATTACTGACAAAATCTCAGTATCTCAGTTAAGATATAGGTGTACGTTCAACGGGGTCCAATATGTACAACGAAATATACTGTTGACGTAAAGACGACGGTAAGGCGGTCGGTCTGTTGTAACGGCTTTCCGATGTTACTTGAATGATGGGCCAGCAGCAGTGCCAATCCGGTAGTCGTAAACATTAACCGCACATTGGACTTCATACGTACATTCCCAACGGAAACACGTTCATTTTGCGATATTCGGAACTGAGTTACTACGCAGAATAATATGTAGGCAGTTACTATGTATACATTTTTTCCTTTTAATACATTTATTTGTTTTGTAAGGTGTACTACAGCATCTTGTAAAATAGTACATTGCTTTGTTATGATACGACAAAATGTAACATTATTGACACAGCGATATCATCTTCTAATTAAATAAACAGAAAAGAAATACTTGTCAGTAATAGTTTTGTTTTCCGTGTAAATCAAATTATTGTAAATAAGCTAAAAAGTACTTTTTTAAATAGCCACAAACTACGAGTGTCAGTTGAACACTTCGCGGAGCGACATCTATAGCTCAGGTTTAGAACTAAAATCTTTCGTGTGCTGCAAGACGTATATTTTGCGTTAACACCTGTTTATTTTCAGATATATTTGTCAATATATTCACTTTTTACCAGCTGTTTGAAATTTTCCTGTCTCGCGTATTTTTAAAATGTACAAAATCAAACATCCTGTTGTGATGAATTTTCTGTTGAAAACGTTTTAGCGCCAATGGAAAATCAAAACGAAATTTTAAGTGTGTTACGAGATGCTGCGTCTTCAGAGGTAACGGTAAGTGGGTACACTCAAGTTTACCCTGGCCGTACAAGCACTGAAGACGTCAAAAAAGTGCAACATAAATGACATTATTGAAAAAATGTCATAGTGTGTTGGGAGGCCGCAGATTGAGGAGTGGTTGACGTTGCTGAAATCAGAAAGCGTTATGCAAGATGGGTGCCGCACCTGGTGGTGTCGCATTTTTTGGCGTCCAGTTCGGGTGGGGGGGGGATCATCTTCAATGCTCGTACGACCACGTTTAAACTCAAGTGCCTACTTACAAACCGTTGGTTATGAAGTCGTAGCACCTGCTGACACATTTACAATTTCGTTTTAATTTCCGTTGGAGCTAAACAATTTTTGACAAATAATCACACCACGATGTTTGATTTTGACCGTTTTTCAAAACACGCATGACACGTCAATTTTAAACAGCTTGTAAACAATGAATAAAGTGACAGACAGATTTGGAAATTGACAGGAGTTCACATAAAATACAAATCCTTGCAGCACATGAAAAATTTAATTTTACGGTTAAGCTTCAGTTATCGCTCCGCGAACTTTTCAACTGACCCTCGTATAGAGAAAAATAATTCTTGTTATGCATTTTGTTCTTGCCGTACTTTCACAATTAACGTTTGGTCGTAAATTACCGACAAAGTCGCAGTATCGTTAAGATATACGTTTAACGGAGTCCAATCTGCACAACGAAATGTACTGTTGACTTAATGACGACGTTAAGGCGGTCGATCTGTTGTAATGGCTTTCCGGTGTTACTTGACTGTTGGACCAGCAGCAGTGCCAATCGGGTAGTCGTAAACATTAACCACACATTGGACTTCACACGTACATCCCCAACGGATGTTCACACGTTCCCTTTTGCAAAATTTGGAACTGAGTTATGTAGTTTACCCTTCAGTTGGTCGCAAGGTATGCTACAGAATCTTCTAAAATAGTAGGCTGGTTCATTATGATAGTGTTACACCATACAGAACGTTCTACATGTTTCTCGGCTATCACAGCAGAACCAGCTGTAATGTTGTGTGCGTACGTGATTCTTAACATGCGTTAACGAGGTTGTTCCAGACTCACCGGTCCGCGCGCATTGTGCTCAAGGCGGCAAGAAATTACGCTCTAATATTTCTAGTAGTGCTAATGCATATCATGGATTATTCTGGAATCTCAGTGGGTATAAGTATAAGCATTTAGCGACGCTTAGTTTCAGTTTAAGTGGCGATTTATTCAAGTGAGGTTCCAGTTGCTGTCCGGCGATTTATACAGTGCGTTTCAGTGGTGTGTTAGTAAAAAGTGATTATAGCGCGGATGTGATATAGGAACTAAAGGGATAATAGTGACATTATTATTTGTGTTTACAGATTAACTTGAATTGTTGTACGAGAATAATCTTGTTGAATAACTTGACGATTACAAACTGTTAATTGTGATAAGCCGGTTTTTAGTGACTTTATTGGCGTCTTATATTTTGTTTTCCACTGTGCCATACGATGATGATCGGTTAGACCGTTAAAACAATAGGATAAAATGCAACATTATTGATACAGCGATATCATCTTCTATTTAAATAAACAGCAAAGAAACACTTGTTAGTACTAATTTTGTTTGCCGTGTAAATCAAACTATTGTAAGTAACCTAAAAATTACTTTTTTAAATAACTACAAATTAGTAAATTATTTCAAAGGGAAAAGTGTAGTTTTCTGAATAATTTCTTTTACATGTATTTATAGATAACAAGGAAAACTTTGATCATTTATAACGTTTGAATAAGTAATATTCTCTCTCCGTTTAGCAGTTCTCTTCTTTTAAATATAATTAAACTACACAATCCACTGTATTCCTAGTGTGTGTGTGTGTGTGTGTGTGTGTGTGTGTGTGTGTGTGTGTGTGTGTGTGTGTGTGTGTGTGTGTGTGTGTGTGTGTGTGTGTGTGTGTGTGTGTGTGTGTGTGTGTGAGGGAAATCAGTTACGAATTCTCTTATACTTAATCAGCTATGATTCACGAAATGTGTAACCGATGTGTACGATTTTTGTTTTTTACTTTTAGTGTACCTCAGAGATGGACTTTTGGAGACGTTCGGCTAGAGTATCCAAACGCGAGAAAATTAGAAATAAAGTCATTAAGGACAGAATGAATGTAAAAAATTAAATTGTCGATTTTATCCAAACAAAAAATTACAATTATATGGACACACAAAAATAATGGTACAGAAAATATTGCCAAGGAGAGTTATGGAATGGACCCCACCAGGAAGAAGGAAAACAGGAAGACCACCTATCACCCCAACAGTAGAAATTCAGACTATATTGAGGGAACGAGAAATTGAAGAAGATCTTTGGATGGACAAGCAGCAGCGGAAGAGGAGAATTCAATCACTTCTGTAATCTTTGGTTCCGGGAGATGCGTAAACAATGTATAACCGAATAATAATAAAAAAAGAAATAATAATAATAATAGTGTACTTCATAGGTAACTCATACTGTTTGTTATAATGTATACATAATTTACTCTTTAAAAATCAATTTAAGAGACTTAAACTTTTACATCCTTTTTATGGAACGTGTGCTGTTTCTTCTACATCACTGCGATTGCTGATAAAGACGGACCGATCGTTGAAAACGGTGTGCAAACGTGATGTAAATTCTCGAAAAGTAATTTTCAGTTAGTGTAAAAATTTACATAAGAACAAATCGATAGAACAAAGGAATAATTTGTGTTTGTGTAAATACCACGTCTCGTTAGCAATACCCTCCCTTCATATCTGACAGCATTCCACAGGCCTTCATCCCATTGTTCTCAGTTCCCTGAGGACTTGTGATTTTTGCACACAGTTTCGATTTAGCCGGTTTTCCCTCTGTTGAAGTACACGCGTATCCCTAAACAAAGTTTTGAACGTAGGCCAGTGGGGAGGAGAGACTGTGGAAGACTCTGGAAAACACGGTCAGAGACTCTGTGAAGTCGGAACGGGCTGTAGCCCAAGGCGTGTAGTGAATAAGAAGTTTCGATTTAGTATGTTACCAATCCACTAAGCTTTGCTTCTTATTTCTTGCAGTTGTGTTTTTAATATTTTCTTACAGCACCTTATCATTTATCATTCTGAACACCAAATTAACATTTTCTATTCGCTTTCACAGCCAAGTTTAAAAACTTTCCAAGTAGGTTTTGTCTTGCCTCTTCACTTCCGTGGTTGAAAACTATAGGTATCACAACTCCAACAAAAGCAATTGTGTAAAAATTTACTGAAGCCAGTGTTTGTCATTTTACCATGAACGTGTCATATAATTCCTCTTTCATTCACGCAGTCTTTCTGTTTTATGTACATAAAAAACCACTTTCTCTCTCTCTCTCTCTCTATATATATATATATATATTGTAGCATGACAGATAATCCACACAAATACATTACTCAGTGATCATTAATAAAGCTCTAATATGTGGAATATCCAGATGAGAATCAATTAAAAGGCACTATTAATTAATATACTCACAAGAAAAGTTAAAATAAAGAAAAAATCTGCAAATAATATATATACTACAAATTTAAAAATCCAGAAAACTAAAAATGTGAATAACAAAATTACCCAGGTAAGATAGAAGCAGGCAATTAAGATACCCCGACAAAGAAACCAGACCAGAAGAAACAAAAGCATACACAGCGAAATGGTACTGAAGAAAGAAGAAAGGAGGAAGAAGAAATATAAAATGAACAAAATTACTGAAGAAAGAAGAAAGGAGGAAGAAGAAATATAAAATGAACAAGAATACTGAAGAAAGAAGAATGACCAAAATTACTGAAGAAAGAAGAAGGAAGAATGACAAAAAATACTGAAGAAAGAAGAAGGAAGAATGAACAAGAATACTGAAGAAAGAAGAAGGAAGAATGACCAAAAATACTGAAGAAAGAAGAAGGAAGAATGACCAAAAATACTGAAGAAAGAAGAAGGAAGAATGACCAAAAATACTGAAGAAAGAAGAAGGAAGAATGACCAAAAATACTGAAGAAAGAAGAAGGAAGTGAGACGACCCATATAAAATAAAAACCCCATAGGGAGAGAACCCAAAAACCCCAAAAATAAATGAATGTCCAAAGAGAAAGTATAACAGCCCAAAAAACCATATCACAATGTAAAACTGACAAAAACCAAAAGTGTTAATAGTATTAAATAACAGTGCATCCAAAAAGTTATTGTTTAATTTGTATGAACAAATCTTCACAGTCCCCCCATGGTTGAATATTTCATGTTATAAAGCTAGAAAAGGACTAGTAATAATATTAATAAATCACCATGGACAAGTGTAAGTTATCGAATTATAACTGATAAACTTTAAAAAGGTGCATGAGTTGCCATACAAAGTAATAAACTTTAAGTGTTTTGTGAACAGTATCTATTTTGATGTGAAATAGTAATATTACTAATGAAAGGCTACTGAAGCTATATAAAGATTCCATAGAATGAAATAAGAAACAGATAGCCAGTGTTATACTTAAAGAGGGGGAATAAATCTTTTAAAATTGGGAAATACAGAGCAGACTGTTAATAATTAGTTTTAAGAAGTGTTAACCATTATATGGAACCAAGATGTTATGTTCCTGTTCCATATAATAATTAGACAGATAAGAATTATTAGTAAGAGATATTATTGTTATAAGCTGTTATTTTGTTGTCAATTTAAATTTGGAATACCCTATCTAAAAGTAGATATCATTCCCAATGTTATAAAATATTTTTAATTATGTTACTAGGTAATCAATACACATAAAAGGTATTATTCAAGGTACCAGTTTTGATAGAGATAGGTGTTATATTTTAATTGTACAATCAATAATCACTGTTATACCAGTCAAAGAACTAATTGTTAATAAAGTATATAAGTATAAGAAGTCAGAGAAGGATATAAAATAACTACATTGGTAAAAATTTTGCAAATAGCAACACATCAAATCTAGGCCATATAATGAATTTAAACTGCAGAATAATTAATAAATCTAGTCTTATAAGCCAGTTAAACTGACAATATTTATGCAAAATAAACTCAACATATAGTATACCATGTAAATAAGGCTTTCTAAAGATATGGTCATTATATAAGTAAAATTATTTGTTTATCTAATAAAATTACCATTAAAACTGGAATAGACTAACTGACATTATCATAGAAGGAGTCATAGACAAATGAATTGTATTTAAAAACTATCATTAATAAACTAAATTGTAATAAATTAAGTAAGAATAGACAATTATATCAATTTCAGATTTAATAGAATAATAATTATATTAGGGAAAATGGCTATTATTTGCTTAGACAACTGGAAGTATAATTTTAGGCCTACCTTACAAAAATGTAAGAAATATAATTTTCTAATGAAACTTTGTAACACTAAATTAATTACTAGCAAAATAAGCAGAATAGAATAATGAAACCGAATATGTATTTAATATTTCGTACAGTTAACTAATAACAAAATTATTTTCTGAGCATAATGTATCAAAATAAAATGTATCGGAAGCTAAGATAATTTGAAACAATGTATAAGATATATTAAATAGGCTAAGATTTTCAGGAGACGAAGGAAATCAGATCAGTTTATTATTATACGTTGAAGAGTGAAGTAATGTGAATATTTGATAGAAATAACCTTTAATGGCGGTTACGTTATAACCGAGTTCCGTGAAATTTTGTATAAAATTATTTTAAACTATTTTATTTATTGTAAAGTGGTGAAGTTGACCTATGAACAGCATAACACCAATAAACTGAACCACATAAAACTAATTAAACTGAATAACACTGATATCACACCATATACAGACTGAAAATTCGAGGTTAAACCGACACATATAAACACAATGAGATATATCCAATAACAACATTTTACACCAAGTGAACTATTCCATCATACACCAGTGACATTTAAATATATCCAGGACGATCATATACAATTGCTGAGACCATTTACACGAAGAAAGGACATCTTTATTTCAACAAATACTTCGTCAATGTTAGAGGCTTCATCGCGCATGCGTCAGTCGGCCATTTTGATCCATTCTCACTGCTGTGAAAAAACGACATTTGGCTGCAATTGGTTTGAATAAAAATCATATATAAACTTTTATTATTTCTAATTATCATTGTATTGTTGAATATTAAGGCATTTTATAATTGTAAGTGTTATACTTTCCTGCCCATAACCTTCTCTGGCTATATCTTAAATAACCGTTTAAAGAACCATATTTTTATAATACTAATGTAAACTGTTTATATCGACCGGCCCTGAGTGAGTCGATACTACATTGTAACGTCGATTTTAATCGAACAAATTCATTATTTTTATTAATAAACGTTCTGTTTTGGTAATTTGGAGTTGATTTTCTTTATAAAAAGGCTTAACAGAAATTAATCAAGAAACCCAACTAACCGAAAGGCGGTATATTCGAAACGACGAACGTTTCAAGAAGAAGAAGAAGAAGAAGAGAGCCGTCTTTCGCCTAAACTTGGAGTTAACCAGATTGTCTTTTAAACAAATTTACTGAAAGTGACACTATTACCAAAATAAACACAATACCATCATAATTTTAATTACAACCAATAAACTCGATTTGTTCCTAAATTTTAAGAACTTAAATACTCAGAAAACATTTTTTCAGAAAATTTTTTTTTTAATAAATTTAATTTATTTTTATTTTCAAATTGTTACAACAGCAATTCACACAGATTTTATTTTGTAACCACAAATCTTGTTACAAAATTGGCGTCCAACTAAAGGGCTGTAATTAGGGGTTGAAAGGCGGTAATTACTCGCCCAATTTCTAATTCAGTTTGGCAGCGGTTATCCAGCCAGGGAACAAGGGAAGATGCAGCGTCGTGCCACATCAAAGAAGAGAGCGGCGGAGGCCGAAAAAGAACTCAATATGGATGATAAGGAGGCGACCCCAGTGGAGGACGTGGAAAAGATATTAGAACGGGTGGAACAAAAACAACCTGCACCACCGAAGGAACAAACGGAAATGCCCACACAAACAGGGGAAATCGATGTACGGGAGGAACGAATAGAACAACCCGAGAAACCATCACGAGCAGAGAATAGTAACATACAGGAGATGTTCAGGATAATGATGGAGACAATGAAGGAAAGTAGTGAAAAGTTGAGTAAGGACATGGAAGAAAATAACAAGAGAATGGAAGAAAACAACAAGAAGATGAAGGAAGAATTAAGGAAGGACATAGGAGAGACCAGTAAGAAGATGGATGCCACAAAGGAAGATTTAAGTGATATAAATAAGAACATAGAGGCAACAAAAAAGGATTGAAGGACAACCAAGCAACAAAGGAAGAATTGAAGAAGGACAACCAAGCAACAAAGGAAGAATTGAGTAAAAAGATTGAAAACACCAATAAGAGAATAGAGGAAACCAGCAAGGAAATGAAGAAAGACAACCGATCTTTGAGCCAGAAAATTGATGAAACTAATCAGGAAATGGAGGAAAACAGCAAGAAGATGGAAGAAAAAATGGAGGAGAATAACAAGAAAATGGAAGATAAGATGGGAGAAAGGTTGGAAGAGTTAAGAGAGGATAACCAACTATTACGAGAAGAATTACGAGAAGTTAACCAAGAGAATTTAGACAAGTTAGACGAACGAATGGAGCTATTAAGAAAGGAGATGAACAAAGAACTCAAAGATAATAAGAAATCTATGACCAAAAGGCTGGAAGACGAAACCATAAATATAAATCAACAGATAAGAGAGGTTGATGGAAGATGTCGGCTGACGGAAGTGGAGGTACAAGAGTTCAAGGAAGTGGTGAACACCAAGGTCACAAATCTTGAAGAATCTAATCGCAAGAAGGCAGAAGAAAACCGAAAGGAAAGCCAGGAAGAACTCAGTAAAGTACGAACTCGAATTACGGAAAGATGTGACGGAATGGAGGAAGCGATTACTAACATCACTGGTCAAGTGAGACAGAACCAGGAAGACATGGAAGCAATTCGGAACCGACCAACCAGCTTCACTAATATCCCCATCAACGAGAACAGAGAATGGCTTAACTTCCGCCAATATAAAAGGAAGCCGATGGAGTTCTTGGCCCATATCGAGGAATATATGGCCAAACATAGAAATAATCGATGGTCCAATAGTCGAGAACTATTGGACGAATCATTCCGGGATATGACGGACAATTGGTGGATGGCGAACAGGAGCGAGATAAACGATTATCAGCAGTTCAAAAGTTTGTTCAAGTCCAAGTATTGGTCAGAAACCACCCAGAATTTAATAAGGGACAACATCTGCAATGGCCGATACAAAACCCAGTTTGGCAGTACCATGACTGCATACTTCCTTGGGAAGGTGTGCCTGGCCAAGCACCTGGAACCAGCCATACCAGAGGAATGCCTGGTGAACAGACTTTCCTATCATTATGACGAAGAGGTCATAAGAGCTCGAAGAGGTAGCCAGATAAAGACCATACAGGCGATGACGGAGCTATTAGAAAATTATGAGAACGAAGAATATTACAGGCAGAGTAGAAGGAGAAATGAGCGGCCAGAAGTTCGAAATAATCCGTCATCGAACAATAATAGTCAACAGATCAACAGTGGGTACCAAGGAAACAGATATAATCCAAATTACCATAATCAGCACCCCACGAACGGTAACAACAACAACAATAACCACGGTAATACAAACCCGAACATTAACCGAAATAATAACGGGTTCTCCGGTAATCGAGGTAATTATTACCCGAATAATAATGTAAATAGCCAGAGAAACCCCAATCATACCAATAACACCGAGCGGTTTTACAATAACAATAGGGGTTACCCTAATAATAATAACAACAACAACAGGTTCTCCCGACCCCGGGTAAATTTTATACGGGCAGAAGGAAACAACCATCGCAGGTATAACCATCATCGGTGGACCAGCGTACACGAGTACGAAGATCGACACAGAAGCCGAGAACGGGACAACTCCAGTTATAATCCGCCAAGGCGAAGTACCAGCCTAGATGACCCGGAGCGGAATACAAATAGGGAACAAACATACGAACAGAGAACTGAAAGGCTGGAACCTACTCAAGGTTTACCCACTGATGCCTCTGTTGGTCCAATTAATAACCAAGATGAGGAGAATTTAAACGGGAGGAGGCAGTAATAAACAATAAGGACCTTTTGCTGCTTCTATCGCCTGGGTATATAAAAGAATTGCCAAGAGTAAATCATCACAATAAAATTACTATCATTCGATGTAATTATTTGAAAAATATTCGAAATGAACTACTGGAGGAGGATGACACTCGCCTCCCTATAATAAACAATGAAATAATTTATATTAATGCAGAAATCGAAGGAACATTCGCACAACTAATGATCGGTACAGGTGCGAATGTATCTATAATTAACACTACAGAATTGGAGAGAATCGAAGGAAAATGTGGTAAGTTATTGCCAACCTTACCTATAAATAACATTGTATTAATTGGTGCCACTGGTCGCCAAAACAAGACAATCAGAAAACAAGTATCATTGAATGTCATTAGTAAGGGTATAGCTATGAACATGGTCTTCTTAATTGCGGCAGGATTACCCTTCAACATATTAGTGGGATGTGATGTGCTGAGAAGGAACTCGGCTATTATCGATTTACGAATGGAGAAGGTATCACTTTTTACCGGAGATCTGACCTGGACGGCCGATTTAGTCGGTAGTGAGATAACACATCCCAGCAGTATCCACCAGCAAATACGTAGCATTAATTATACTAATACTAACACCATTTCTAACACCATAGTATACGAAACCACGGACGAAGATTTATGGTCTCAGAAAATACAGGAGATAAGGGATTTCCGAAGCGGAATTAATAGAGAGAAATTACCCAATACTCAAGCAAATCAGTTGATAAAAATTTATGAAAGGTACCGCTCAGTATTTTCCGATGAGCCAGGCAAGGTAAGAAATTATCAATGTACCCTTCAATTCCGAGATACAGTGGAGTTTAATAGGAAATCCTACCCTATTGCGCATTCTCGAAGGGAGGCTGTGAGAGCGGAAATCAACCGAATGATTAATAACGATATTATAGAACCTAGCCAATCCCCATACACCAGCCCTATTGTTGCAATTCCCAAGAAGAACGGTCAAGTCCGGCTTTGCTTGGATGCACGGGAAATAAACAAAAAAATCATTAACGATAGAACATCGCCCGGTGAGATTGAGGAAATCCTGAAACGCTTCCATGGTACCCAATACTTCAGTACCTGGGATACGGTGTGCGGTTACTGGCAGGTAGAGTTACACCCACGGAGTCGCCAATATCTGGCTTTCATATTCAAGGGACGCAATTACCAATTCAAAAGATTGCCCTTCGGATTGGTAAACTCAGTTGCCATGTTTGTGACCTGCATGGACCAGATATTGGGACAAGAAGCACTTCAGTTTACAACAGTGTACGTCGACGACCTACTAATAACATCTGAAACGTGGGAAGAACACTGTTACCGTGTAGAACATGTGCTTGAGAAATTATCTGCCAGTAACGTCACGCTGAAGTTGGAAAAATCCAAGTTTATTGCCGGAGAAGTGCAATTTTTAGGATTTAACTTGGACGATCAAGGAATCTCACCGTCGGCAGAAAAGGTGGAAGCCATCCAGAAATTCCCGGCACCCAAAAACAGGAAGCAATTACAGTCGTTCCTGGGACTCTGCAATTATTATAGAAAGTTCCAGGAACAATATTCAGAGTTAACCGCGAGGTTTCAACCTCAATTATCATCCAAAAACAAATGGGTATGGTGTAAGGAACAAGAGGGGATTTTTCAACAAATTAAGGACAAATTTCTGGCAACTATAATACTTCGCCACCCAAACTTTAAATTACCATTCTTCATGAATTGCGATGCCAGCAACATCAGTCTGGGAACGACACTGTATCAAGAGGACGAGAAGGGTCAACATCAAGTAATTAGCTTCGCGAGCAGGTCTTTGAACCAGTGCGAAAGGAATTACACGGTGACGGAAAGAGAATTACTGAGCGTGGTATTTGCTTGCGGTAAGTTCCGCACTTACATTTTGGGATACCCTGTTACTGTCCGAACTGACCATAAATCTATTTCGTTCTTGAAAAGCTGCAAACTGAACCATGGCAGACTAACGAGGTGGATACTTGCCCTTCAAGAATACCATCTACAATGGGAGTACATCCCAGGTAAAAAGAATGTAGTAGCGGATGTGTTATCCCGGGTCAATGTGGAAGAACAAACTTTCGAAGGGGAGAAAGAAAGCGTGTTAAAAATATACCATCTTCTTAGCACCAGAGCCGATTTAACAACAATATTGACCAACATGAGCACCCACCAACAAGCGGACCCGAAATTGAGAAACCTCAAACTTCGGCTAGAAAAGGGAGACGAAACCGTTGCTCAATATTACCAGATAAATAAACAAATATTGTTCATTAAAACATCCATGAAGGAAGAGATCTGGAAGGTGGTTGTTCCGACACAGATTGAAAGGGAATTGATAGTGAACTACCACATACGTTACGGGCATATGGGCGCCCTCAAGGTAATAAAAGCTCTGGAGGAGAGCTGCCATATAAAAAACATCAATAGGAAAGTCCGAATGTATATAAAGAGTTGTAAAATCTGCCAGCTGGTAAAAACAAATAATGAGAAGAAGGAAGGTGTGATGATCCCAATCACTTCCCAAGCAAGATTGGAGAAGGTGTTCCTAGACATTTGCGGACCATTTCCCCGTAGTGGAGGTCGACACCAATATCGGTACCTAACCATCATAATGGACCACTTCACCAAGTATGTTAAGCTATACCCTACTAATCGAGCGACTACCCGGAAAATTCTGGGGATACTAACTGAACAGTATATCCCACACCTGGGGAAACCATCTTCGATCATTACTGATCATGGAACCCAGTTTAAGGGTGGAAAGTGGCGAGATACATTATTGTCAATGGGCATTCATACATACAAGACCTCGGTCTACCATCCGAGCAGTAATCCGGCAGAGCGGGTGTTACGAGAAGTGGGGAGAATCCTAAGAACTTATTGTCACCATCAACAAAAAAGGTGGCAAGACTATCTAGAAGCCACGGAGGAATTCCTCAACTTGGCATACCATCCAGCTATAGGGATAACCCCATACTCTGCTATGTACGAGAAACCACCCCCACGAGAGATCACGGATATTCTCGAATTCCCCAGTAACCATATGTACAGATTTGACAAAGCTAAATTCTACAACAAAGTGGCAGAAGACCAGATAAAACGGCAAAATAAGTATCAAAAGGCTAGTGGTAAATTAATAATATATGAAAAGGGAGACAAAATTTTGCTAAAAAATCGTGAACTACCCAGCACACTGGAAGGAATAACGAAGAAGTTATTGCTGTTATACACCGGACCATATATCATATCCAATGTGAAAAATAATAATACTTATGAAATAAAGGAAATCGATTCAGAAAGGATAAAGGGTGTATATAACCAGGCTTCCATGAAAAAATATTATGAGTAATTGAATGTATTGAAGATTTAATATTGAAATGCAAAAATTCAAAAATCAAGTAAGAACAACTTACTACCTAATTTATGAAACTACTTTTGGAATTAATAAAGAAGAAAAAGAATTTATTAAAAAAAAAAATTCAAAAATCAAGTAAGAACAACTTATTACCTATTATTTGTGAAACGATTTCTAGAATAATAAGAATTTATAAAATATTATAATGAAATTCAAAAATGAAGTAATGACTACCTACTACCAAATATTTATGAAAAAACTTTATGGAAAATAAAAGGAAGAAAATGAATTTAGAAAATATGTAACTTCTAAAAAACAAGTAAGAACTACCTACTACCTTATATATTTGAACCACTTTTAGGATTAATAAGGAAGAAAAAGGATTTGGATAATATATTACAAACAATTATATATGGGACCAATTCTGAAAAACTTTCGAGAATAAAGAAATGGCAGTACAAACCACTGATACAATTAAAATGAATAAACTTATTGTGAAGTAAAATTAATGAGAATTTTATGTAAAATAAACAGAGATAATAACCACATGGAATTAATAATTAAAGAGTGCATTTGGATAAAAAGCAAGAGCAGAATAAAATTTTGAAAAAGAAAGAAAAAACTATATATAAATAAATCCATAAGAAAATATGATCATAGAATAAATGTCAATTATAAGAAAGACAATTAAAAGAGTAATTGCAAGAGCATAATACTAGTGGAACGATTCATAAGAATTAAGAAAAGAATAAAAATATAATACAAAATATATGCTACCAATGACCAGAAAGAGATTGTGATAACAGTCAAAATATGACAGAGAATTAAAAATAAATAAAAACTTTACACTGAATAACAAGTGATAATTATATTATACCAGCTTCCAACCACAAAGAGATAAAATGCCAGCAGAGCTAACCATTGAGAAAAGTAACTGAGATAGAAATTAACTAAGATAGAAATATTAATAGATCTGTTCATATACGAAGTGAAATATCCAAAGATATTTAATTTTTTTTTATAGTCATAAGGTGGACTATTCTTATATAATTTTTATTAATAACTGTCTGTAGATAAGTACAGCAGTATTATTATGTATTGATCAGAGATGATTTACCTCTGTAATCAATAAATGACGTAGTATGGCCAGCAGAGAGTGAAGCCTACAGAGCCCCTCTGCACACTGCCCCAGCTAACGTGTTAGGGAATTTCAGGGAATAAATATCCCAAGGATAAAGAACCAAGTTAAGAAGAAAATGGAAAAATAAATAATAACGAACATCAGATGACTATTACTATCAAGAAGAATCCAGTTAATAATGAAATATAGATAAGCTCAAAAATATAGAAGAAAAAATTTTAGAAATGTGAAGGAAGTAAAGAAATATAATTTATAATGAAATATCATAAGCAATTACTTCAGACAAACTAAGTATGATCTGAACTAATCACTTCTGGAAGAGAGCAATCTGTAGCATGACAGATAATCAACACAAATAAATTACTCAGTGATCATTAATAAAGCTCTAATATATGGAATATCCAGATGAGAATCAATTAAAAGGCACTATTAATTAATATACTCACAAGAAAAGTTAAAATAAAGAAAAAATCTGCAAATAATATATATACTTCAAATTTAAAAATCCAGAAAACTAAAAATGTGAATAACAAAATTACCCAGGTAAGATAGAAGCAGGCAATTAAGATACCCCGACAAAGAAACCAGACCAGAAGAAACAAAAGCATACACGGCGAAATGGTACTGAAGAAAGAAGAAAGGAGGAAGAAGAAATATAAAATGAACAAAATTACTGAAGAAAGAAGAAAGGAGGAAGAAGAAATATAAAATGAACAAGAATACTGAAGAAAGAAGAATGACCAAAATTACTGAAGAAAGAAGAAGGAAGAATGACCAAAAATACTGAAGAAAGAAGAAGGAAGAATGAACAAGAATACTGAAGAAAGAAGAAGGAAGAATGACCAAAAATACTGAAGAAAGAAGAAGGAAGAATGACCAAAAATACTGAAGAAAGAAGAAGGAAGAATGACCAAAAATACTGAAGAAAGAAGAAGGAAGTGAGACGACCCATATAAAATAAAAACCCCATAGGGAGAGAACCCAAAAACCCCAAAAATAAATGAATGTCCAAAGAGAAAGTATAACACCCCAAAAAACCATATCACAATGTAAAACTGACAAAAACCAAAAGTGTTAATAGTATTAAATAACAGTGCATCCAAAAAGTTATTGTTTAATTTGTATGAACAAATCTTCACAGTCCCCCCATGGTTGAATATTTCATGTTATAAAGCTAGAAAAGGACTAGTAATAATATTAATAAATCACCATGGACAAGTGTAAGTTATCGAATTATAACTGATAAACTTTAAAAAGGTGCATGAGTTGCCATACAAAGTAATAAACTTTAAGTGTTTTGTGAACAGTATCTATTTTGATATGAAATAGTAATATTACTAATGAAAGGCTACTGAAGCTATATGAACATTCCATAGAATGAAATAAGAAACAGATAGCCAGTGTTATGCTTAAAGAGGGGGAATAAATCTTTTAAAATTGGGAAATACAGAGCAGACTGTTAATAATTAGTTTTAAGAAGTGTTAACCATTATATGGAACCAAGATGTTATGTTCCTGTTCCATATAATAATTAGACAGATAAGAATTATTAGTAAGAGATATTATTGTTATAAGCTGTTATTTTGTTGTCAATTTAAATTTGGAATACCCTATCTAAAAGTAGATATCATTCCCAATGTTATAAAATATTTTTAATTATGTTACTAGGTAATCAATACACATAAAAGGTATTATTCAAGGTACCAGTTTTGATAGAGATAGGTGTTATATTTTAATTGTACAATCAATAATCACTGTTATACCAGTCAAAGAACTAATTGTTAATAAAGTATATAAGTATAAGAAGTCAGAGAAGGATATAAAATAACTACATTGGTAAAAATTTTGCAAATAGCAACACATCAAATCTAGGCTATATAATGAATTTAAACTGCAGAATAATTAATAAATCTAGTCTTATAAGCCAGTTAAACTGACAATATTTATGCAAAATAAACTCAACATATAGTATACCATGTAAATAAGGCTTTCTAAAGATATGGTCATTATATAAGTAAAATTATTTATTTATCTAATAAAATTACCATTAAAACTGGAATAGACTAACTGACATTATCATAGAAGGAGTCATAGACAAATGAATTGTATTTAAAAACCATCATTAATAAACTAAATTGCAATAAATTAAGTAAGAATAGACAATTATATCAATTTCAGATTTAATAGAATAATAATTATATTAGGAAAAATGGCTATTATTTGCTTAGACAACAGGAAGTATAATTTTAGGCCTACCTTACAAAAATGTAAGAAATATAATTTTCTAATGAAACTTTGTAACACTAAATTAATTACTAGCAAAATAAGCAGAATAGAATAATGAAACCGAATATGTATTTAATATTTCGTACAGTTGACTAATAATAAAATTATTTTCTGAGCATAATGTATCAAAATAAAATGTATCGGAAGCTAAGATAATTTGAAACAATGTATAAGATATATTTAATAGGCTAAGATTTTCAGGAGACGAAGGAAATCAGAACAGTTCATATTATACGTTGACGAGTGCACTTAATGTGAATTTTTGCTAGAAATAACCTTTAATGGCGGTTACGTTATGGACCAAGTTCCGTGAAATTTTGTATAAAATTATTTTGAACTATTTTATTTATTTTGAAGTGGTGAAATTAACCTATGAACAGTGTAACACCAATAAACTGAACCACATAAAACTAATTAAACGGAATAACACTGATATCACACCATATACAGACTGAAAATTCGAGGTTAAACCGACACACATAGACACAATGAGATATATCCAATAACAACATTTTACACCAAGTGAACTATTCCATCATACACCAGTGACATTTAAATATATCCAGGACGATCATATACAATTGCTGAGACCATTTACACGAAGAAAGGACATCTTTATTTCAACAAATACTTCGTCAATGTTAGAGGCTTCATCGCGCATGCGTCAGTCGGCCATTTTGATCCATTCTCACTGCTGTGAAAAAACGACATTTGGCTGCAATTGGTTTGAATAAAAATCATATATAAACTTTTATTATTTCTAATTATCATTGTATTGTTTAATATTAAAGCATTTTATAATTGTAAGTGTTATACTTTCCTGCCCATAACCTTCTCTGGCTATATCTTAAATAACCGTTTAAAGAACCATATTTTTATAATACTAATGTAAACTGTTTATATCGACCGGCCCTGAGTGAGTCAATACTACATTGTAACATCGATTTTAATCGAACAAATTCATTATTTTTATTAATAAACGTTCTGTTTTGGTAATTTGGAGTTGATTTTCTTTATAAAAAGGCTTAACAGAAATTAATCAAGAAACCCAACTAACCGAAAGGCGGTATATTCGAAACGACGAACGTTTCAAGAAGAAGAAGAAGAAGAAGAGAGCCGTCTTTCGCCTAAACTTGGAGTTAACCAGATAGTCTTTTAAACAAATTTACTGAAAGTTACACTATTACCAAAATAAACACAATACCATCATAATTTTAATTACAACCAATAAACTCGATTTGTTCCTAAATTTTAAGAACTTAAATACTCAGAAAACATTTTTTCAGAAAATTTTTTTTTTAAATAAATTTTAAATTTATTTTTATTTTCAAATTGTTACAACAGCAATTCACACAGATTTTATTTTGTAACCACAAATCTTGTTACAATATATATATATTTTTTTTATATTTTTTTTATGCAACGATACGTTTAGCATAAGTCGCCGTATCAACCCCTGACTGCGGTATGAGAACATACGAACGCACGTATGAGTCGTGTGAAAGATGTAAATAATGAAAATAATGTAATAATTAAGCGTTAGGTTTAAGACATAAATAAATGAAACAAACGTATTAATTAATTTTAAATAAGGAAATAATTGTAAGTGAACATGCATATGGAATTGCCAACCCTTGTTGGTTTTAAACGCAGCGAAGGAGGACGAAACACGCCTCGACCGGCAGCTGTGACGTCATTGCTGCAGGCAACCGTTTGGTATCAGTTTGTGTGTGTGTGTTAGTGTTAGTGTTAGTGTGTAAATGAAGAACAAGTTGAATTATGTATACGATTATGGAAAATTTTACACAGTTTGTTAAGTGCTGAACGAAAACCAGAAGTCACACGAATCAGGTACATATGTAGAAACACAGCTGGCGCCCGACGCTACAATTCAATACTAAGAGGTCTATGATCGTGGGAACCGTTCAGCTACCGTGTGAAATTTTGCCATAACTTCCATAGTTTACACACCTTAAAGTTTATAATTTGCATAGGTTAAGTTTATTAATGTACCTAACGATTTGTCAAATAATATTTATAGAAAAGTGTGCGCTTCATAGAAAGACGCGTAGGTTGTAATTAGTTAACAAACCGACGCACTAACCTGTTCAACTCTGTCCGAACAGTTTTCAACAGGAGTTGAACGCCGGCAGGAGTATAAAACCTCAGCGAACGACATACTCTTGCTCAGACCATCAACAGACAGCACGTGAAGTCCACGCTTCTCGGCACCGTAAATGTTACAAAGTTTAAGTAATGTTTTAAATCGTATTACGTAAACTAAAGTGTGATGGAACCGGCAGTACGTCGGTGAAATTAATTAGTGATATACACGAGTGATGTAAAAAACAATAATACCATAAACTACGAGGAGTCGAAACGTCGTCGATGAACTTCAAGAAGTCCACGTAGAACTTCGAGACAACCACGAGGGAAAAGACGAGGAGAGGAGAGGAAACAGAGCAATATACTAGAGGACGCAGGGACAGCCACACGCAGCTACAGCCAGCCGTACATCATCACGACCAGAGGTCCATGTCAGAACTCAGCATCCATTAGACGGAAAGAGTAATTCCAAACGACGCAGAGACAGAGAAGTTGATACCGGAAGGGGATCCCAAAGCTCGAGAGTCCAGGTAACGGTAACAACACAGTTAAATGGTTGCAGAAATATGCAGGTGAAGTCAGACATTTATTCAATCTTATAAATGACCCTGAGGTCTATCAAAAGAAGGCTCTAGATTCCATATCCACGTTTACATAAATTTTATTATTTTTATTTGCATAATGAATAATTAATAAAAGTTCAGAGAATAATAATTTATAACAAAGAACATAAAACTTATTAATCTCATAAATATATGGTAATTACAGAAACCATATTTTGTTATATTTTTATATTATAATTAAATAATTAAAATCAAGTAACTGTAACGTAAAATCAACTACGAAAGTTTACTTCAATCGTAGATTTTAATAATTTAACACATAGGAAAAGAAGTTTTAAACCATCGTACGACAGCAAAATACACAAGCTTAACGACATTCACACTTTATGCGAAAGGGTGAACCTACAAACTAGACAACAGAAAAACATTAAACAGTTTCCAACGTATCAAGAGACAAAAACGTTCTTCCACTTTTCACATTTTAATATTTACGCTTCACGTTGGTAGCTGTATTTTGCAGAACCCAAGAAAAAGTTTGCTTACAGATGTACAATATTTCACATAGTTAGGTACAAATAAAAAGTGGGACAAACCCGATGGGCAGAAAGGACAACACATGAAATCCAGTTCGTTGGAATAAAAAAAAATTATAAAAAAACTGACTCCGTTGGACGCGACCACACCTCACTGGTTTTTGTTTTGTTTTTTAATTCTCGCGGGAGAATTTCCATTCCTCTTCTTCCGTCTATTTCTGATTTTAAATATATTCTCCTCTGTCGTTAGGGATTTCTCAGTGGAAACCAGTATGCATTGGTTTTTATAGTACGACGTCTCTACGTCGTACTGATTTATAGTACAAAATAAAAAATACGATATAAATAAAGATCAGCAATAACAATGTTTTTATGAAACGTTAGAAGTATTATAAAATTAACGATAGGGGTAATCAAATAGTTTTTATATATATTGTAATGATGATGATGATGGTGGTGGTGGTGGTGGTGTTATTGGTTGATGTTGCTGTTGGCGGTGGTGGTATTGGTGATTGTGGTGGGGGTGTTGGTGCAGATGGTGACAGTGTTTGAATGGCGTGACAACATATTAGTAACTGCAATAATTATTACTATGTATTAATCGTGACATTAAAGTAGTTATTCCAACACGAATAATTATGATAGCGATAACTCATATTTCCAAATGAAGTTAAAGTTTCCATAATTTATTAGGAGTAATTACGAACATAAGTATACGTTTACTAAAATTCTCCTGCTCTGTATCGTTTAAATAATGTTACACTTCACCTTTACTTCTTTTCTTCTACATATTATGTATTTTCATTCATTTTTTACTTTTTTATTTTCATTCGTTTAATTTTTTTCTTCTTTTACTATACTTAAAACTATACTTTTTCTACTTTCAAAAATTAAAGAAAGTAATTTGCTTTTATTTATGCAAAAAACAGAAAAGTTGGCTGGAACACAAATTTTAATAAATTTTTTTTTTAATGGCCTCTATCAAAAACATAAACAGATGGCTCGCAAAGTCCTTCACGTCATTTGCATAGCATTAGAAAAGAGAACAGAAGAACTGAAATAAATGTGTTTACAAAATTAGTTGAAACCACATTTCATCTACCACGAAAATTTTGGGAAGCGAAGTTCTGAGTTCCAATTACGGCGCCCATTTTTTAATTTGGAGACTTGTCAACAGAAAAAGAGTGGTTTTGAGTAATTCAAAAGTTTTGTAAAGAAATCTAATTTTTAAACTCTTGCTAGTTTAAAATTGATTAAAATTATACTTAGGTCTCGTTTCCAGGTACAAATTGTAGACATTATCAGGAAATTAGTAAGGAATAATAATAATAATGTATGTTGGTGAATGCAAACTCAATACGAAAAAGATGTAAATATTTCTCTATAGAATTTATACTTTTTATAATAAGCTTGGAAAAGTTAGTTTTACCAATAGGAGAATTTTATTATAGTATTATTATTATTATTATTATAGCTTGGGTACTTATAAACTGTCAACAAGTTTTATATTTTGTGCTCAGTAAGTTCGGAAGAAACTGTGAAAGCTGCTACGCTCGGAGATAGGTCAAAGTGATAGCAAGGAGTTACGACGGTAAATTCCGTCGGGTTACCCGCAGAACCGCGGACATTAGCCCCACAAGCCTCAGAGATCTGTCGGCATTTCTGACTTAATTACTATGCGTAACAGACTACAGCGCAAAGCGAATTGTTTGAAGATTTTACTGAGGTAGAACGTACAGGTGAAGCAGTTTACAGCCCTGACCATACTGCTCGACCAGGGCAATATATGTGTAATGTATTCGTAGTAATACATTTATCAATTTTTTTTATTAAATATTTCTCAACATTTTTTTAATATCTTTAGTTTTAAAAAATAATACAATATACTGTTACTTATTCACGAAATTAACAAAAATTTTGATTTTAATACTTCTTGTGTTGGTGAATGCAAACTCAAAAGAAAAAGATACCGTAAATATTCCTGTACACAATTTATCCTTTTTATAATAAGCTTGGAAAAGTTAGCACTAACAATAGAAGAATTTTATAGGACCCGTAGATCTATGGCTTTGTTTTTTTTTTTAGTATTGATGAAACGTTTCTTAGAATTTTTTAATTGTCGAAACTTTCGTTTACGTCTGCTGCACATACGTTGTTATAGGTAATGTTACGAGTTTAAAAGTAAATTATTAGTTTCTTCTCCTACCCGTGAGTATTACCTCACATTCATCATTTTGGAAACGAAAGATCTAGTTCCTTACATACTGTGCCGATATGTCTGAATGTAGTCATTGTTAACATCACGTACACGCACACGTTCTTTTGCCGTTTACGTACGCACACCTGTGTGTGTGTGTGTGAGTGAGTGTGTGTGTAATCTACACACTACTTATCTCAGGTTTACCCTCAAATACCCTACAACCAATACCCTAATAACATTTATTTTAATTATATGGCCCATTTCCTTGTTTGCTGGTTTACAATCCACTCTCGATGTTTTCGTACAGTGCCCAGTTACATTAATTCATAATTTAGAGGGGAGTTCTTAGGTGGTTTGTCAAGGTGCTCTGCTTATTTGTCTCGTGTAGGTTTACTACATTTTTTATTAACATACAAATTAACACCTGACAGGGCAATTTGTTAGTCATGTAGATGGACACAAACAATTCGGTCTAACGGCATGAGCAACACTAATTATTCGTAATAATTCTTCTTAAGAAGAGCGTGTGATATTTCTAGAATGCAACATGTTAGAAACGAAGATATAAGAAGGAGAACAGGGAACATATTTACAACAGCAGAAAGAATAGAATCCAGACAGTTGCTATAGTATGGTCACGAAATGAGGATGGAGGAGAAGCGATGGCCAAAGATAGCATTGACTTACACACCACAAAACAGGAGAAGAAAAGGAAGACTGACAACACAATGGAGAACAGAAATTAGGGAAAGCATGAGATATCGAGCTATTGAAGACGATGACTGGAAAGATAGAGAGAAATGGCGATCGAAATGCGGGATGCGGCATAGACTGTAGGACCCCGCTAGTAATAATTATTATTCGTAATAATTTATTTTTCACTAAGTGATGATTATCTATTGAAAATATAGATTTTACATTGATAGGTTTTGTGACTGGGTTACAGAAAAGTAGGTACTCACGTGTTACTTATCCACGTGTACAACTTACACATGAAATTAGTCGCAAGCCAACCGCGTACATATATTTGGAGCCCGTCAAAGTGAACAAACATTTTTTGGTTGTCTTACACGTGATAGTATGGTTGATATAGTGTTCAATGGAAAATGTACTGAAATATGCGGACATTAGAATAATTATTATATTTGTTGTCTAGAAAAAACAAAAGAAGATTTTTGGGTGGGCAATAATTATTACTTACAATATAGGTTTGTTAGTAGTGAGGTAACTGTGATACACTGAAATTTGTTTAATAATATCTAGCTATTCTATATGCAAAATTACTATAGTGTTAGAATTAAATGTAATGTGTTTGTCAATTTGTAAAATAAACACGTTTATTTTAAGTCTAATTCCGTATTTTTTCGATTATCCGCTACTCTTTATGCCTCACGTTTTATAACTCACGCGTTTCATTTAACTGTCTTTCTTGTCATGCATAAAACTCTTCCCGAGTGTTGGTCAGGGGCGTATTTTCGAGGGGATGAACGGAACCGGATCCCCTCCCCCATTGGAAGGCTGAAAAAGTTGACGAATTTTGTTACTCCCTTAATTTTTAGACTAATTTATTTATACTTTTTTCAGCTGTGTAGCTAATATAGTAGTAGTAGTTTTTTTAATACAGAGACAGTTTTATTACACAGCATTAGGATATACGTTTGAAATATGAAATATATAGGAAAATCAATTCAGCCAATAAATATCTTTTAACAGTGTTTCAATAACGCCTAATTTTATTCTGTTTTTATAGATTACTTTAATGGGATTAACTTCAAGATGTTATCACACGTTTTTCAGCTACTTTAAAGATAGTAATATTGATAAGTCTTAAGTTGTTTTATCTTTTGTATGAAGCCGATCCGATCCCGGATGGTGATGGTATCTTGTGCTCTAATCATTTTAATTTTCAGTTTGACGTAATAAAATTGAAGTATACGTTTCTCGTAAGGCAACTGCAATAAAGGTTTTCGTAATAAAAGCGCTGTATGATAAAGACAAAGAAGCATTAATATTAATACTTCACGTGCTGAAGATCACGTGAAGTGCAATTGGAGCTTAATTTTCAAAAATAAGTGGATATTATCATTTAATGTGCAGTAACCTTTTTTTTTGTTGAGAAAACATGTTCTTGAAATATGTAAAAAACTTTTTTCATTTTTTGCCTTAAGATTCCGAGTGATTATCACACTCGCTGGCGCTGGGTATTTGCGAAAATTGAATAATTTTTAAATTAAATTTTAAGTAGCAAGTAACAAGAACTGGTTGAATGGATATGATTCTGTAACTTCCGTAATGTATTATGTATTATTTTACAGTAAAGTTAATAAAATTATTGTTTACAATTTAATGCGAGGGACATCTTTGTTAATAATTCTATCCGTTAGAAAATTAATTGAACAAACACGATGGAAGACAGGTGACAAAAATAAGAAAGGATATTGTGATGTACAACATTAATTTCGATTAAAAATCTGCTCAGTACATAGTTTAATCGGCTATATCTTAAACTCGGCAAGTTATCCGATAACTTGTGGCACGTATTAAACTGAAATTAAGTTTTTCAGATAATAGCGTTTACTGACAGAGCGTTGAAGAGGCTTTTTTTAATTCTTTTTAAATGCAAATTAATAGTAACGGTAATAAGGTATATTACGACATATTATTATAAAACAATGTTCATCAAAATTAGACGGGCCTTTAAACAAAGCTTTCAAAAGGAAAGAGACAGTCGGAGTTTAACAGAACGGAATTCGTTAATTTCATAAATCAACAAAAGGGCTTCATCGTAGCAAAGGAATACAGTTTATATTAATAAAATATTGTTTCGTTTGTTATTGGAACTTGACGATGTATATATTTTTTATCACAAAATATTTTACTCTTTGACTGAAACCAGAGAAGCAAATAAATACAAATTGAAAAAACGAGAACGACAACGAGGACAAGTAACAAACACGGAGTGACAGAATTGCGCGCGCCGCCGCCGCCGAGCGGTACGGTACGTTCGCCATTCCAGTCACATCCCGACGACAAGTGGTAAATTTAATTACCCTGAGCGTTTCACACAATTGTGTCGCACCTTTGAAAAGCGTCATTGTGTTGACGGTTACAACATTGTCTGTCTGTTACGTTGGTACGACCGATATAATAATGTATGACGACGGTTGGCTGTGATTTACAGCGATGTTACAGCGTAGTAATCTACATAGATTGTAGTAACGGCAATTTGCGTCATTCGTACCGCGCAGTCTGTCTGTTTCGAAAATATATTCATTACAAAAAATTGTAAAAATTGTGTTAAATTCGTGATTGTCACAGCGCAGTATTTTTTTTTTTTAATCGTACTGGAAACGTACATGTTTGAAAATAATCACGAGTTTTACAAACGCATGTGTGTAGATAAACTACTCTCGTCATATTCTGCAGAAATAAACTATACAATCATTTTCTTTTTTAAATATCGAGGTTTCAGATGATATGTGGCGTCATACATAGAACGTTGAGAAAAAAGACAAGGAAAGTGAAAAGGCTTAAATTTTATAAAAAAATGGCAGTGCGTGTTTCACTATATGGATGTGAAGCATGGGTTCCTACAAACAAGATTAAAAACCAGATTCAAACTTCGGAAATGAAGTTTCTGAGAAGAACAAAGGGTTGCACGAGACAGGATTGTTTGGGCAATGAGGTTATTAGAGAAGACCCAAAAGTATTCTCCGTAAATGATAAAATCCGAACATATCGAAGGGAATGGTTACAGCATCTGGACAGAATGGAGGATGGACGACTACCTAAGGTTGCGTTTAGATATAGACCCTTTGGTACAAGAGATGTAGGAAGACCGAGGAGTGAGATGGAGAGATATTCTGTGAAGACGGAACAGGCAAAGTGCCTACTCCGTGAGATGCAGAAAAATAAGATCATTTGTACAATCGGATAAAGATTATACCACGTAGGTTATTGTTTTCTGCTTAATGTAGAAAATTTCTTGCCTTATTAATACATTTGCGTTGTTTTTATAAATATACAGTAATAATTGTAAAAATTATAAGTAAAAAATATAAAATGTGATCCAATAAAATCGGCAATTATAAACTTTTCACCGGTATAGACTCCAGTATTTCGGCATCCTGCAGACTGTATAAAGCCACGAAACAAAGTTTCTTGCAAAATGAAAATCTCAAAGGGCACAAAACTAGCAGCCTGTGAAACTGTACATATCCCGACAATGGTCTGTGGCTGTGAGTCGTGGAAGAGATTTCTCAGATGCTTAGAAAACAAAACAAGACGAGATAGAATACGAAGCCTCAATAACCGCAGAACCCTCGGGGTTATCCCTTTACTTTAATTGATACGACAGAAAGTATACAGCTGAGATGGTTTGACCACGTCTGTAGAATAGGAGAACGAAAATATCCCAAAACACCGTGGAAGGCAGAATCAGAAGATAGAAGGAAACAAGGGCGATCTAGTTTGAAGTTTGAAAACAATATTAAAGAAAAAGTAAAAAGGAGAGGAGCTTTATGAACTTGTGCCTCAGCACGCAGAGAAGACAAGATTTCAAGTCTTATTCAGCGTCAAGCTCTCCCTTTTCTCTTGAGGCTGTTACTGTGCTGTATATTAATCGTCTTTTAGTAGGGGCTTGTTAAAACAGGAGGACAAGATTTTTCCGTCTTTAATACTCACGTAGTCACTACTCAGCTCCATACGTATGTGTATAACTTTAACGTTGAGACAAGCAGATCTGAATCACTTTATTTACAGTTCTACAGTTTATTTACTGGAACATCCCGGACAAAAGCAGAACAATAGTTTTATCTTTCATAATCTGTAGGTGTACGCTCTGCTCTCTAAAGAGTAAGTAAGAATATCACCGATAACATTGGTGTTTTCTGTACTATTTAGAAACAAACTAAGTTTCCGTCAATAGAACTTAATTATTGTGGAGAGTTGGGTGGCTGATCCACGTTCGTTTATTATTAAGCCTTTTTACAAAAACCGCGATATGTGGTTCGATGTGTCATCAGTATGCACCGCAGTGATGCGGTATCAAGAGACGTCATTTAACATAGATAAATAAATTTGAATCAACCGCTCTGCGATCAAAAAGAATCCTCCGATAAACTCACAACTGTAAGGACGCCTGAAAAAAATATTGCCTGCTCAGGAACTACTATGCTAGTGGCCTACACGTTCTGCCCGACGTCATGCAGTTTCACTTAGTTTGTAGAATACGGGTATCTGAAGGTCCTTTTATAAAAATTTACAATGCTACCGTACAAATTCACGTAGCACAAGCACTGAACGATTCTGCCCCGGACTGCAGATACGTTGACGTTATGCATAAAAAATGCAAAATGTTTTTAACAGAAAGCTTCGGCTATTTGGTAAGTTCCCTCGTCGATATCATTTTCACTTGTTGAGAAGCGGACTCGCTGCACTATCTTTGGACGACATCGTGCAGCAGAGAAGTAGAGTAGCTTAGTATGTAGCTGATACGTTTCTCAATTGAGCCATTGAGGTTGAAGAGACTCGTCGTTGTTATAATATATTAGAACGGATTCGACTTTGGAAGCGAATACGCTGATCTGTACGTCACAAGGGCCCCTTTATATTGGCACGTATACTACATGTTATTTATTTGAGGAATATTATTGGGTTACTACAAAATTCATAATTCTAAAAGATTGTAATCAAACGACACCAAGTTTCTTTTATCAATTCGTGGAATTCACATGGAACACGCATGTTATTTGTTACTGTTGAAGTATTTTAATTAATTTTAAATAATTTTCATCAAACCAGCTAAAATTTTGTTTGCAATTTTCCTGATATTTTTATTGACTTCCTTGAAATATACAGAACACTGTTCAAGTTATCCAGGAAAACATAAACTGCATCTTCGGATTTCAATCTTTCAATAATTAAATTATAAAAATAAAGTTAAACGCTGAATAGCTTTACGTAAAGTTAATTTTAAACTATTGTTTGAAAAAAATTGTTAAAGTACTTGATACTTTAATATTATGTCTGCATTGTAATTATTCCTGAACACTCGAAATAACACTTTTTCGCATCCAGCAGAATAAGGGAGAAAAAATTTGACATACTTCTGAAAAGTTTTCTTTCGCTGTAAGTTAATAAAATTCGCTACGGCTTTCACGACTGTAGAGAATACGTGGTTAAACGCCAGCGTACGTGATGCGAATGATAAACTGATAACGCTGATAAAAATTGTATCTGCCAATATTAAAATTGTACTTTTATGTGCAGTGATTATTTTTTTTCTGACATGACGCGACGAATGTAGTTTTACTTCTGACTACCGCATTCCCACGTTTAAAAATGTGTTCGTGTCATGTGAAACCAATCATATGTGTTCGTGTCTCTTATCTTTTAAACCAATAAGAGATGATCTTGTATCTGTCTTCCCTTCATTAGAAACTTTTTAGAATGAACCAGTGTTCATTAAATTCTCAGTGGATTTGTTAGGGATTTCAAGATAGGTATTTATTCATGGAATTTCTCAGGCCTTATCACCATCATCATCATTTTCACTTCACGGATTAGTCTGCACTTCCTGTTCCGACAACCATCTCGTCCTCGGACGCTCTACACTACGATTCTCAGGCATTATCTTTGATAAAAATAGAGTATATATGCAGGTGTTCACAGGCGTCTGTCTTTATTACCACCTATCTTCATATACTGTTACGCCACGGAACATTCTCGATCAATGGAGTGTGTCGTTCTACGCGTTCCTCGACTATCCTAACAGCGTCCAGCTATAATGTTTGTGTGCGTACATATTTGAGAAGAAAGACAATTACGTGACACTTATCACACGTCAACAATCGAGGCTGGTCCAGACCGCGACAGTCCGCGCACTGTATTCAAGGCCAGACACGACACTGTTTCTAGTGGATTCTAGAGCGCCTGTAATACGCAGTTTTCTCGACACGTCATCCAGAAAGTGGTCGATTATTCTGGCATCTCAGGGGGGTATAGATATAAGCATCCAGCGACGGTCAGTTGAGTTTACGTCGACCGATTACTTATTAGTGAAAAGTGATTATTGTGCGGGACTCTATGAGTTAACATCACTATTGAGTGTAGAAAATTTTAACTGAATTATTGCAGGAGTATAATGTTGTAGAATAACTTGTTGATTTCAAACTGTTAATGGTGTTAACTGGTGATCAATGACTTAACTGGTGTCTTTATTTTGTTTTCCACTGAACCATACGACGAGCAGTGAGACCATCGTAACAATAAGTACATTATTGACCTATTGAACATACGTTGAATCAGAGTTTGTTTGCAAATTTCTAAAAGACAGCATAGTGAAGAGAATGAATTTTGTACAGTCTCTGTAATCTTAGTTCATGTTTAATATGAGTAGGGTACCAGTATGTACCGTGCCTAGCTACCAATCTAGAGGTTCGTTTTCTATACCCTATATGGTAATACCATAAAATTAAGGTGAGTTTTTCAACCCCTCATGCAGATTATATTAGATTTGCCATTGCGGGATCTATTTTACTTTTATAAATTAGGTAGGTTAACTATTCGGATGGTATTTTATACAAAACTATCGGGACGGAGAACCATACATGACTTACATGTTCTAAGATTTATATTTAAAATCATTTTCGAAACGAAATAATTCCATATGTCTTTCTTCAGCCTTAACCAAGTATTGTTAGCGTATAACTAACGTATACCACCTCACGTTAGCGGACTCGATTTTAACTGATGGTGGCAGTCGAAGGCACTGCCGAAAATTCAGGTTTAGTAGAAAACATTAAACCACGTCCAAACAGCCCGGGAAGGAATTCTAACAACAAACTACTCCTTTGTTGCCGATAACGTAGTAAACATGTAAAAAATTATCCCCTCCCCATTAAAATATCATTTTAATTTATAGAATATTATACATATTTCATCTACCTTTCTACAGTGGATTATTATGACTTTCTTTTCAGAATACGTTATTTATCAAAATTACAAACTTTACCCTTGTTAAAACATAAAACGTTACAGGCAAACTACACCTTCTCCTTAACCGATCTTCACCAAAATCAATAGACCTTGAGTCCTCTACAACTCGGGCACATATGCAAACAATTGTTTGATTCTGTTTGAATGTGCGGCAGTTGTCGTTCGTCATAGAAAAAATTACACAGAGACAGACACACAGACACACGCGTGCACTTTTCGTAAAATGACTTTTCTTTATGTTTTGAGGATAGTACAATCAGAATCAGCCATTATCTCGAATCGCCATACTTCCTTTTCCTCACGGAAAATGGAAGTAATAAAAAACAAATTTAAATTTTGTTAATAGTCGTTTTCAGTCCATAATTTAGTCTAAATATAGTCTAAGCTCATTTAAAAATATTTTTATGATTACTGTGACCAAAACCTTCCATCTTATCTGGTTATGGGTAATATATTACTAAGAAAGTAAAAATAACAGTATGTTGACAGTTATAGAAATTGAGTAGGTCTATATCAACGTACATTGTTGTTAACTACTTTTATTATCAATGAAATGTTATTGTTTTAATCATAATAACTGACTCCTCCAGTGCCACTAAATTCAATGAGCATTATCGTTATTTAAATTGCTTCTTGTTAATTAAAAATTCACATCCAACTTAGTCTATCATATTTGTATTTCTGAAATAATAAAACTAGGATTTCATACTTTTTGAAAGTCTGACATCTGCAGTAAGGCACGTTGATTTTTTAGAAGACATAGCCAGTAGAACAAACTTAAGAATTTCTGCAGAAAAAAAAACAAATTACTCACGAACCTTAAAAATGCGCCAAAATTTCTGCTAACGGATATTGTTTCTAACAGAAAGTGTTAGAAAATTTAGTTTTTAGGAGAAATAATTCAAGAGAAATATTTAGACAATGTCTGCTATAGAAGAAGGGATTCATAAAATGGAAAGAACACATGGTATAACTAAAGATATTTGTAGTAAAAAGTGCATGTCTAAAAATGCGAAAATAAAGCATTACCGTACAGTAGTGAGGCCAGAATGCCTATATGCAAGTGAATGACTGGCATTGAATTAATTCAGACAAACCAGAAATATTAGAAAGTCGAATTATTAGAAAAATATTAGGCCTAAGAAAAACTTCAGAAGATTGGAAATTAAGAAGTAATGATGAAATATATCAATCAATAGAAAATATAACGGAAAGAGTGATACAAATAAGTTAGTGATTTTTGAAAATTTATATAGAGTCGATGACAATAGGCTAACAAAACAGATCATCAAATATCTGTGGTGAAAGAAGTCAGCATCAAGTTTGAATAAAGAAGTCAAAAAAGATTTAGAAAAAATAACATACATACAGAAGAAGCAATTAAAAGAGAAGTTTTTCGGGCAAAAGTGTTAAAAATGTAAGGAGTCTAAATATAAAAAATTTTTCTAAATGTAATCTATGTTAATTTAAAAATATTTTTATGATTACTGTGGCCAATACTTTATATCTTAGTATTAAAAAACAAAGGAGTCCACAAGGCAAAAGTGTTAAAAATAAGGCTCCAGAGTGGGAGAGAGAAAAAAGCATGTTCAAAGTGAACTGAAGACAGGAAGAAGAGACATAGTGACAAAAATGGAAGAATATTGGAGAAAAAGAAAAGAACAAGGAATAAAGAATTGAAATTGGCATGTGGTCCTCATGGCAGATACAAATTAAAAAAAACTATAATTTCATGTAAATATATTTAATAATTATGGGAAGCGATTATGTAGTAATAAATAAAATATACAATATACTTTTTCTAATAGTAGGATACCTGTAATGTAGGACAGAGGAAGAGAGAATCTGACCGAATACAACGCGTAACAATGTGGATGAGAGTCTGACTGGAAGACGCAGAGAGAGAGAGAGAGAGAAACACAACAACGGGAATACTATACCTGTGGGGGAAGCTGGATCAGGGAATTCCCGGAGGAGAAACTCAAACTATATAGCCCGCATTACTATTCCAGCTCACTCCGCCAAAACAGATCGATTTCAACGCTGTACTTCCTACTCTGTACGTTAGCCAAGATAATATTTGTCTTTTACCTGTGTGTGTTGTGTTATTTATATACGGTAGTATATACCTGGCGCAAATGCTCCATGTAATGAGAACAGTGTTTTAGTGCTGGCACATAAAGAATATATATACATAAAAAACTTTATTCTTAGTTAGATGTTATTGAGCTCTTTGTATTTGTAGACTTTATTAGGCAAAAGGTCATATAAACGTGGTTTAATTGGTAAATACACTGGAACAATATATTCTTAAAACATAAATATTGCACTTAAACAATAAATTAAAATTTTATAGTCCTTTATTATGAGCTATTTCACATATTAGTTTAATTTACTAATCTTACGTTTTAAATAAATTTAAGAAATTCATTAAATATTGTATATTTATCCTTTTGTACAATGTTTATATATTTTCCGGAACCAAAGAGTACAGACTTGACTGAATTCTAATCTTCCACTGCTGCTTGTCCATCCAAGGATTTTCTTGATTTTCTCGTTCCCTCAATATAGTCTGAATTTCTTCTATCCAGGTGATAGGTGACTTCTTCTTCTTTATCTTCTTCCTGGTGGGGTCCATTCCATAACTCTCCTTGGCAATCTTTCCTGTGCCATTCTTTTCCTGTGTCCATACCACTGTAATTTTTTTGGTTGGATAAAATCAACAATTGAATTTTTCACATTCATTCTGTCTTTAATGAATTCATTTATAATTTTCTCACGTCTGAATACTGTTGCCGAAAGTCTCCAAAAGTCCATCTCTGCTGTCATTAATTTTGTTCTTGTGTGATTATTAGTAGTCCAAACTTCTGAGGCGTATGTCATGGTACTTCTAACAATAGTTCATTAAATATTATACTTCTTATATTTTTAATATTTAGATTTCATATTATTTAAATGTGGATTGGCAGAGACAGCGAAACCAAAAGCGGATTAAGAGAAACAACGGATTACGATTGAATCCACTTTTATGGAGGAAGTCCCAAATAGGCAAAAATATTACAGCTGGTCACTCCAGCGCTTCTTCGGACGACCCACACCTCTCCGTCCCTTTCGGCTTATATTTCCATAGTTGTTTGGGGATGTTGCACTCATCCATTCGGCAAAGATGTTCCCACCAATTCAGCCGATACTGGGCGATCCTCTCGAGTATACTCGTAATATTCAGTTCCTGCCGTATATCTGTGTTTCTTCTGTGATCATGGAGAGTATACCGTGCCACGTGCCTGAGAAATCTCATTTCAGCCGCTGGAAAAGTGATCCAACGTATAGAATCAAAACCGAATAATAAATGACATAATGAAAACAACTGGAATCGGCTCCATGAGAAGAACTGAAAGGGTTTCAAAAATGAAGTAACAAACTGACTAAACTCCAGGGTATTGGGTCGTGGTCAACTCCTGTTGTTACTAACAGACGTTTCGGCTTCTCCTCTGGCGGCCATCTTTAGTGTACAAAGCGATTTGTTAACTGACACGGTCTTAGTCAGTCAACCACAGTACTGTGGTTACCGATAAGATAACTGATGAACACGGATTGGAGTACCACAGAAAGAAGAGTTGGCGGACCTCGGAGAGCGAGGTGGAGCGATGAAGTAGTTATGTTGTACCCAGGCTGGACAGGGACAGATGGAAAGAGTGTTTGACAGGAGAATGACAGCAGACGTTTTTAAAGATATTCACCCCCCCCCCCCCCACACACAGAAGTGTATCTATGAGCTTGTTTATACGTAAGTGTAAATAAGATCGTTTGAGCTACACTTTCAGGTGGCTGGTTTTCACTTAAAAATGACAGGAGACTAAGACGTAACGATTAGAGCATACCAAAGCTGATAACAAATCCACACACTCAAAACGATTGTTTAATACTAACTCGGTATGGTTACATTTTGGGAAGGAACTGCCCACAGAAGTAGTAACAGGCAGCCAAATAAAAGGTAGAGGGGGAGGAGGAAGACGAAGATATGACGTGTTTGAAGATTTGATGATGAGGAATTATGAATAACTGTAGAGAGTGGGACAGGATAGACAACAATTCAGGATAGTGGAAAATACAATTCAGCTGAAACTTGTCTTATGGCAGATTCACCGTTGATGGTGATGATTTTGTAAATAGTATACCTTTTGTGCTAACAAAATTTAGACGCCTATGTGGAACGATTTATAGGTAGGCCTACCTGAAAAATAAAACACGGAAGGATACCCGAATGAAATTTTATAAAACTGTGGTTTCCCCACATTCCTGTATGCTAATGAGACATGGACTGGACGTACAGGTGATTCCGGGAGCCGAAATGAAATTTCTAAGTGGGACGCAAGGTTGTTCTCTCTTGGATCGGAGAAGGAACAATGATATTAGACGCGATTTAAACATTGTATCATTGCACCAGAAGATTGAAGACCACAGAAGGAGATGGTGTGAACACTTATATCGCATGCCTGATATCCGTTTGCCTGTGGCTGCCTTGGGTTATCACCCTACTGGGAAGACACATGTGGTAAACCGAGGAGGAGATGGGTTCCGGAACAGGTCTAAGGCCTAGTCCTTGGAGTGGTGATGATGATGATTATGTATGTCTTCTGTTATTAGAACTAACACTTAAACAAATAAACACAAAGGGGCAGGAGTCAAAAAACAAATTGGAAAGAAGCGCATTACAGTTGTATGTAGTTAGTGTGCTACGTAAAATCTTTATCAGGAGCTTTGCATTTAACGGAGCAAACGCCGTCTGCGCAGCATTGATGTTGGACAAATATACCATAAAATAATTTTTTACTCGAGTAATAAAAGAAAACAAATTCCTGCGTACATATACAAACAGTGAAACATCCGTGTAACGTGTGTTGCGTTTATTTTCAGCGAGCTGGCGCGTGTATTTGCATTCTAATGTATGGAAATGAGGCTGCGCCGGGCGATGTAAAAAGACATTTATACCGCTGTCTGTTTATTCATCTCACCGTTATATGGACATAATGTTTGTTATTATTGTTGTTATTATTATTATTGTTATGGTAACAGTAGTAATAACTATAATGTTTAGTTTGCTATCAGTATAATGTTAATAATAATAATAATAATAATAACAACAACAACAACAACAAAACAAGAGACGAAGTTGAGAGATCTTCCCTTTTTATGTTACGTTATATCTCAATTGAAACCATTTTCTCCTCCAAATTCTACCCACCCCTTTCTTGGCATAATGCTTCGCAGTTTTCGTTGCCATATGCCTAACATGTTTCCACCGTATTCTTTTACTACAGTGTCTAAAAACGTATTCCAGTTATAACTACTTGCCATCGTCCCTCCATGTTAGCACTTCAAACAGTACAACTCTTACTGTTTCAGCGAGCGTTTCAAACAGTTTCAAGAAAACTGTTATGAACTGTTCTAAATTCAGTAATGAGACTCTTATAGACTGTATGACAAGCAGAATCGTCTGCGAATGATTTCTAGGGAAAATCATATTGTTACGACGGTCTCACTGATCGTCGTATGGTACAGTGGAAAACAAAACACAAGACACCGATGAAGTCACTAATAACCATCTTTAATCATCACAATTAATTATTTGTAATCAACAAGATAGTCTCTTACAACAATTCAAGTAAAATTTGTCCACACGCAATAATAATGTCAACTGTAAAGAATTCCGCACCAGTTATATAACACAATACTTCACTACAATATTTCTACAGACACTCGATTCGCACTAAGGAAAATCGCTCACGTAACTGAACTGACAAGCCGGTTGCTATGGCTTTTTATATGTTGCGCAGAGATGCAGTATATCTTTCACACTCCTTACTACACGCCGGTGTAATGCATATCTCACGTGTTCATTAACACACTGGAACCTACTTGTGTGCTGCCTTGACTGAGTCAACACCTGCCCGATGGGGGGGGGGGGAGGAGACGGGTGGAAGGACACTCTCGGTTATTCGAGAGGCTTCTCGTTACAATATTTAACAGGGAAAACCTACAGAAAAATAAACTTTTTCTCTTTTTTCTTTTAAATCTTAATAAACTTTTGTGGTCTGGTAAAGTCTACGTTAAAGTCTACGTTCCCTACCACGCATCTAATTGTTCACAAAAATATAAAACTATCTAGCGCCGAAGAATTTCTAATGCATGTTGACTCAGGCACACTTGCGGTCAGATATTTTAAACAATATTACGCGGTTGTGTGATTATATGGATTACATGATAACTTTATTAACATACTGATTAACTGCTAAAACATGACCCGACCACCCCCGCGCGTGTGTCTTGCGCACCATACACATTAATTCTGTGCATATTTTTATGAATCTGTATTTAGAGAAAAATTGACATTGTGACAAACAACAGAAAACGATTGAGAGGAAGGGAATGAGAGAGAGAGAGAGAGAGAGAGAGAGAGAGAGAGAGAGAGAGAGAGAGAGAGAGAGAGAGAGAGAGAGAGAGAGAAATAGGCAGGCAGACAGACACAGACAGACAGAGGAAAGAAAGTTAGACATAAGGCAGACTACACACAGACAGAGTGAATTACTAAGAGCCCATTTATATGATTTTTGTATGCTATAATGTTGTGTCCCCCGGCGTTTTAAATTCAAATCTTGGTGACTGTCATGACAAGTTTGTGAAAAAATAATGGAAAATAAAAATTAAGACTCAGAGCCTACACTTTTTTATTAAATAAATATAATTAGCTATTTGCTGTGCAAAAGTTGTAGAGCACTCAAGGCCTATTGGCTTTGGTGAAGATTGGTTAAGGGGAAGGGGTAGTTTACATGTAACATTTTATGTTTTTACAAGAGTAAAGTACTTACTTTTGATAAATAAAGTATCCTGAGAAGAAGGCCATAATAATCCACTGTAGAAAGGTAGATGAAATATCTATAAATGATAAGGGTAGTTGAAGGGCGAGGGGGTAGTTTTCGATAAATGAAAATGATAGTTGAAGGATGAGGGGATAAGTTTATATATGTGTACTACGTTATCGGCAACAAAGAAGTAGTTTGTTGTTAAATTCCTTCCCGGACTGTTTGACCGTGGTCCAATGTTTTCTGCAAAACTAGACGTTTCTGGAGTGCGATCGACTGCCGTCATCATTGAAAATCGAGTGGACTAACGTGAGGTGGTATACGTTACTGACCAAAGTACTGTGGTTAAGGCTGAAGAAAGAAGTAGTTTTTATGGAAATATTTCATTTAGAAAATGATTTTAAATATAAATCTGAGAACATGGAATTTATATATGGTTCTCCATACCGACACGTTAAATATAAAACAGATTTATCACACAGCATTTGTGTATACGTTTGAAATATGAATTATAGGAAAGTCAATTCAGTCAGTAAGCATCTTATAAACGGTGTTTCAGTAACGCGTATTTTTCTTGTATTATTACCGTTTAGTTTAATGGGATTGATTTCATGGTGTTAAAAAATAGTAAATTTTACCTCGGCGGTTTATCTCTTTAAACATAATAATAGTGATTAGTGTTAACTTGTTTCTTCTTTTGTATGAAGAGCCGATTCTACCGAACAACGCCCCCCCCCTCCAAAAACCAAATTCTAGATAAACCACTCCTTCCTAACGTGCAAAATATGCATAGGCTACTTTTAAGAGCACGCGCGTGAAAAGACAGACCGAGGGAGACACAGAGAGAGAAAGTGGTACTGATTGAATATGCAACAAACACAGTTCTTCATTTCCTTCGCAGTTCCTTCTCTTTGAAAACAAATGATTGGTTACTCAATGCATATAATTTTAGCAATTTTTCCCTTGTTATGAACAATTAATTAGCACTGAAAATGAAGTTGTCTACGTACATAAGGCACCTATCGTTGCCTCTTTTCTCCCAACAACTCAACAACCTTTTCCAATTACCATTGATCATCCAATCACCGAGTTCCATTGCGTCCTTTCCGTCGCCTCATTTCGTAATTTCTCTACCATCACCTCAGTGTCTGTTACTTTCTGCTTATACATAGAATTAGTCAGTGGAATAGTTTTCTTCATACAATTTATGCTGTGAACATTTATGCTTATTGTTATGTATTAACAGATTGCATAAACGGAAAGAAAACTATTAGTTTTCACCCGATAGTAAGTACCTGAGAATGCAAAGAATGTATTATATTTTGAACAAAGTACGCGAGTCAAAGTCGAAAGACAAAGTACAACCGAAGTTTGGCATTGAGAAGTTTTGTATCAAAATTACAATTTGGTAATTCTCAAAAGAGAAATTTTACCTTCTCCACTCTGTCCTAAGGTAGTGGTCGGTAGTGAAAACTGCTATCACAACTTCCTTAGCTGAAGAGGCGAACTGAAGCCGAAACAGAGACAAGCAAAAATAACTAGAGCGTAATGCTCAAAGAATAAGTTTGTGTTTGCCAAGCAATCTTTGTCAAAAGGTGACCCTTTTGCAAATGTTTGGAGTCCGAAAGACTAATTTGTCAAACGGTAGTCCTTCAAAGCATTTTGGGATCCAAAAGACTTGGTTGCAGGACGCTCAAAATGGGATCAGATATTGACCCAGTTTGCAATGATCTGTTTTCGAACTGTTCGGTTCTCATCAGCAAGGCGGAGAAGCCTTGGAACGTATAGAAAAATTTGCCATTTGTAGAAGGTACTACTTCAAAAATGTTGAACAAAGTACGCGAGTCAAAGTCGAAAGACAATATTTGTTTTTATTTGCAATATAAAGACAATATAATTGCATTATTTTTTTTTTATCTGCTAAGTATGTTTGTATGCTGCTTGTACACAAATTGATTGACGGATTTTCCTAATACAAGTACCATTGTTCGTAACTGACATTTGATTCGTTTTGATGATGCATAGTAAAAATATGAATACAGCACCTTAGAAAATTAATATACATATAAACGAATTTTCATAATCAGGGAGTTCTTGTTTGTAATAACAAATAGCGTTTTTTATATTTATTTATCATTAGTGGTTCAATAGAAGCCGGCATCAGAGAATTTAGTAGTTTATTAGAGAAATGTTACGTAGACGTCATAAAATTATATGTCAAGTTTATAGAAACCAAACGTAATTTCTGAGAAACGGTTCAATTAAACACGAGCAGATGAAAGTGTCGACATTTGAATATGTATGTAGTTGGAACCGCGAGTGCGTGTTTGTGTGGAAACAAAAGCTTTTCCAGGCTTCGTAAATACCACTGTATGTAAACGGTCGCTTAATATTACATTTCAGATCAACGTAAATTGAAAATACTAAATGGTTTATACGAAAAATAACAATATACACAAATGAAGGGATAGTATACGTGTTCTCTTGTGATTGCGATACATTAACTACCCTGTGATATCATCAGAAAGTCTAATAAAAAACGAACAAACTACGAATCGTGTTAAATTTTGTGTGAGGCTTTCGCGTCCGGCGTCAATTTTGTTTATAATTACTGCTTGTTTATAAGACTGCGACACACCGACTACGGTGGTCACTGCCTACGAAACCTCAGTCAGTGTGTTACACCCTTTCTGCACTGAAGATGGCCGTCGAAGATACGGCCGTTTAACAACTTTGGACCACGGCCTTACAGACCTGCTAGTAGTAATTATAACAACATTTGAATTGTGTTGTTGCGTGCTATCTATGATGAACAATTTGTCACAAAGCAATATGACAGACTTTAGTTTTTTACAATGCTTAGATAATACTACATAATTTTACATTTTGATAGTGTTAAAAAGTTGGGTTTAATTAAGGGTATTCTCTGCTAGTCGGTTAGATCGACACGCCCATATACGTACAAAAAATGTTCTGAGATTTCTTTCAGAATAATGCCTCACGATTAGGTAAACATATTAATGTTCTCTGTTAGGTTCATTATGGTGTCTATTATGTCAATTTTTCTACTATCAATAGACGGAGCTTATTTTTCTAATGTAATAATGTTATACATAGGTACCATAAAATACAGTTTTAATTTAAATGGAATTACCATGCTTAATAATGCAAACGTAACGACGACTGAACGACTGAAGTTATGAACCTCAGTCTCCAAGCGTTATCCAATATTTTGCAGCACTTCGAGGATATAATCGGACATATTTTTCTAAAATTTGTCTTATGTTCAGTAGCGTGGCGTCCATATAACCGCTGCTGCCGGCGGCAACAGTAAAATCAATGAAAGAAAATAAAATTAAATATGTCACAGAATAAATACTTTAGTTACTGAATAATTTGAAATGCGAGCAATAGGGAAACTAGAAGAAAAACGTAGCACTGCTTTCGAACTGCTGCGCGCTTGTACCGTCTTGTGTTGCCGGCTCAGACATCGGCAATTTTTTACTGCGTACGGTCGTTGCCCTCGTAGTAGTTATCAGTGTACAAACTGTGGAGGGGGAGACACATTCGTCCACCCAATGTGCTGCCGCTGTATTAACCGGCAAAACGCTAAGTTAGGAGCTATGTTCGTTTTCGGAACTGATGTGCAGCAGATATTACGTACCTATTCGTGTTTTGTTCATTTAGTCATGTGTTTCTATCTATGCCTTCATTATTTTTAATTTAATTATTTGTGTTCTGATTTATTCTGTGTAAGTATACTGAGAACCAGGATCCTCTTCTTCTCCCAACGAATGATAGAAAATGCTCTACAAAGAACACTTGTAATTTTATACAAACCACTATGTTGTCTTTGGTACTAACGAGCGCTTTCGGCAGTCAAACCATCTTCAGGTCATTTAACACTCCAATATAATAATAAAAAAGAACACTAGGTACAACAAAAAATTCGAATTCATTTTTAGGTGAAGTTTTAGGCCTATCAAACAGGCAACAGGTGTTACGTACCCACGCTACGCCACTGCTTATGTTACACTATCTGTAATATAAATGGCTTAATAGGAAATTATTTCCGCGCCCGTAAGACGTCTTTGGTTAACTGTCGTCAGGCCAACACGTGGGGACCGTAACATTCTGCTAAAGAGCCCAAATCCCAACAGTATAAGACTATTTTGCTGACCAACGAAATGCGAAATGCTAGTCTTGGGAGAAATAACTGGTTAGGTGCGCCATTTAATTAGCTGTCCAGTTAAAAGGTTTTATTGGCAACACGTCGGCAGTATACACCGCTTCATTACGTGTAAATTGAACATGCCCGCAAACGCGCCCCCTTTACTGTCCAACCCACATTTGATAGGTGTTTTCGGTTATCACGTTTTCGTGTCCAGTTTGGACGTTACGTATACTAAATATTTCTACTGACGAATTTACAATATCGAACGTGTTAATGATTAACTGGAAAATTATAACAGCACGGATTAGAATATATTGGAGAAACTCTCTTTATTGTGCGTTGTGTGTGAGACAAACTTCACTTTTCTTTTCTTTATGAGTTAGCCTGAATGGAGTGTCCCTTTTAGAACGTGGAGACAAAATCAGAGTATCAAGAAAAGAAAAAGTACAAGAAACATTTACGGATTTATGGAAACGATTCTAAGCTCAAAATTTAGAAAACACCTTAGATATCGTATGTGGTTATTGTATCCTTGTTGTTTTCGTTACTGTTGTTGTTGATGTTGTCGTCGTCGTCGTTGTTGTTGTTGTTGATCTTCTTCTTCTTCTTCTTCTTCTTCTTCTTCTTCTTCTTCTTCTTCTTCTTCTTCTTCTTCTTCTTCTTCTTCTTCTTCTTCTTCTTCTACTACTACTTCTTCTTCTTCTTCTTCTTCCTCTTCTTACTCCTCCGCTTCTTCTTCTTCTTCTTCTTCTTCTTCTTCTTCTTCTTCTTCTTCTTCTTCTTCTTCTTCTTCTTCTTCTTCTTCTTCTTCTTCTTCCTCTTCCTCTTCTTACTCCTCCGCTTCTTCCTCACCCTATTCCTCTTCTACTTCTTTCACCTCCTCCTCATCCTCCTCTTTTTCTCTAATAAAAGAATAATTATGGAACTTGTGTAAGCATCGCAGCTATTGGCGATTTTGCTCCAATCGAATCGGTTGTTATGAAAAGGTCAACAAAACCAGATTTTCGGAATACGATAAAAAAGTGATTTGTAGACAAACGGCTAAACAAAAATAAACTATATTTTTATAAGTTAAAAAGTTAAAAAAAAGGAAAACAGTAATTAAGAGTTTTGCCTTCAAAATATTTTTGAAATTTGTGGACTGATGCATGTCCTGTAGCCATGTAAAGACTTGGTACAGTTGTTCCTTAAGTGATAAGGCAGTTTTTTGCTGCTGAAATTCTTTTTCACATAATATAATAATAACAATAATAACAATAACATTATAATAATAAATAACAATAACAATAATTATAACAATAACAATAACAACAATACAATTACAATGATTTGTTAATCAGAATTTAACAGCAACTACGTTAACAGAATCCCATTTAAAAATCTCTTTCTGAAATGTTTTGTCCTATTTTGAAATGTATTGTTCTGATTTCTTGATAACACTTAATTTATTAACAATGGTAGCATACCTACTCTCACGTACATTTTGTACTGAAAGAACCATTGATACCAGCGGCTTGAGTAGCTTGAAGGTAATTTACTTGAATCCATCGACATAATCACACACGAGTACAACACCTGGTTTATATTTGTCATGTTGTCACATATAATAATGTGAAACCACAAAATTTATTTTCTGTGAACTTTCCACACTTTTCACCGATGATTTAATCGACAGAACAGTTCTAGGAAATACTGCTTAATTTTTTTAAACTTTTGTAACTTTTCTGTGCTTAACTTTTTCCAAATTCTTTCAAATGCCAATAAATATCTTGTTACAGTATTATTCCGGTTTTGGCCGGAGCAGCCACAGGTGAAAATGTTAAATTATTTTATATTGTTCCTTACATAATAATCTTTAAGAAATCTATTTCAAAAGTCAAATTTTTTCAGCCATCTTAGTGATACCTTCATGGTATACAAAAAGTTGATTTCTTTACTTTTTAATTCATAAATATAGAGCGCATTAATCCAAAGCTATTGGAAGTAGAACGTCTCCTGTACTAGAGTCCAGGGTAGTATTTGATACTACTTTTTCTTTTGCTCAATATCTTTGTACTTTATCTCTAACATTCTCCTTTCGCATAAAAATAAACAAAACTATAAAATCTATCACCATCTATCTAGTATAAGCAAACCACAGGTAACAAAGTATTTTATATTATAACAGCTGATATGTGTCTTAGGTTTTATTTTATTGTGACCAGCAAGGCTTAATAGGCTATTTATTTTGAAAAGATCATGTGTGGTGTTATGATATTTGGTATGAAAAAGTCATCAGTCCTGGAGTCATGAACTTTTCAACATAACTCGATTTTTTAAAATGCAATATTTTCAAGTAAAAGATGAAACTCACGCCTTTGTTACACAAAATTATGTGTCTACAGGAATATAACAAGACTACATAAAAAACTGATTTTATGAAAAAATGTGACTGACGGCCTTTTCATCATAACTGATTCATCACTTGTATGTCGTTTTTCTTAAGGGGTGCGTCACTATACACTGCTCATTCTTTGTAGCCTACGTGGTTTATCGGCTTCGTTTTACACTCTTGGATCTTATCACCCAACAAGAATATTTTTTATATCAACAGAATATGGGTTTACTTATCACATATATCAGATATATTTGTACATATCACAAATGTCATTAATGGTGACTGTTTTTACTCCCGATCGCTCCTTGTTTTCATGTAAAATTCACTTCTTCCCATTGATAACGGCGTGGGCATCACAAATAAGCAAATTACTTCAACACGAGACATTTGAATTTGGAGCTGACACAGGATTACCACACTATAAAATGTAAGCTCAAGTTTTCAAGAAAACAAAGCCGCTCCAGGGAACCTAGAAAAAAACCATGCGTATATTTGTTTAAATTTAAAATGCTAAAGTATACCAAAGCACATTGATAAATTTAAAAAAAAGATTTTTTAAATTAGAAATTCTGTAATTAACATGTGCTTGTACACTTTTAATAAATTTATACAGTTAATCATTACTTTATTATCGATTTATTTTATGAAAAAAATCAAAGAATCATGTTCTGTTTAATGTAAAAAAATGAAACTTCTGTATGATATATTTTATTTCTAATAAGTATTTTCTTTAAAAATGTATGTAAAAATGAAGGTAAATTTTGAAAATTTAGAATAAGTTCTTTACTCCATAAAAAATTAATCACTATTTAGAGAATTTCAGAATTTGTGTTGACGTAAGTTTGGAGTCATAATGTACGCGTCGCGTTGCAATAAATAAATATATTTATAAACATAAATAAATAAATAAATTTATAAATATATAAATAAAAAATTAAAATTTTTAAATGAATTAATTTGTATATCTGATGATGGTAGTTGAATACTATTGAAACATTGCAATTCACAAAATAATATAAAGTATATTCTTGTACAAAAAATGTTGGTATTATCAATAATAATATAAAAGGAAAACATTTACATAGACAAGAAAAAACTGAGCATATATGAATGTAATAAACAAATATATATACATATATACATTTTGTGTAAATGTGTCTTTGTGTGTGATCGTGTATTGTTTTTGCAAATCCATTTACAAATAACGCTTGACTCTCAAATTAGAATAGGTAAATTCACAGAAATACTGTAGTACAGTAACTAACCAACACAAAATTGACCAAAAGGATTTAAATATTTCCTGTTTATAACGTAAAATTAATTCTCAGAAACACCACAAATAGATAAATTGACGTTTATTACATACACGGAATGTAGGGCGATGTAAATTAAAATTGTGTCTGAATAAAAGCTGTACAAGCCGGTGACCAGTTAGCGTATAATACACAACAGTTGAACTTCATTGTTTCATACAGAGATCTATTATAATTCAGACACGTGTTTTATGAAATTGTATAATTAATTAATTGTAAAAACAATTATGTGATGTTAATTATTATGACGTTGTAATGTTTGGTTTTAATTAGTGTACAGATAAAATATTATATATATATATATATATATATATTATTTCACATGAACTCTCAATGTGACAATAACTGGAGATCTGAGCACTAATAAACGGCAACTATTCGTCCATTCATTTCTCTTCTTGGAATTCTTCGTTAGATTCAATCGTAATTGAATTTTGAGCGTTAAAATATAATTTTATTCAACATTTCCTGGGATTTTCCTGGATGGAAGCACTCAGGTTAGTTCTCTTACCCGGAAAGCTAGTGCTCATACCTGAATGGAAGCATGGTTACTCTTACCCGGAAAAAATGGCGGGTGTGGTTCGGCCGAGATCTGGCGTACTTGTTTGTTTTAGACTGCAGGGTTTGGGCCTGAAGAAGATTCTCGATGGTGGTATTGAAATGTAGCCGACGATGTCGTTAGTGAATAGCAACTGACGACGGCCAAAGAGCCCGGTTTATTATCAATTTAATAATATTGACATCGGCCGTGTGAGCTTATAATGTAAATCATTCAGGGTAGACTTAATTGGAGTGCTGGTTTTGTAACAGTACCTCTTACGTTGCAGTGACGGAAAAACTGGTGTCCCAGTTTCTTATCGTACGTGAGGTTTAAAAGAGATCACTTAGTCATTTGGAAATCACTTCATGTCAGTCCGATTATTCGCAGAGAAGGAAAACATGGAATTACAGAGAATCCAAGTGAACTGCAAACCTACATAGCGATATGATAATAAATGGTTACAGAGGTTATGAATGCCAACAGACAAACCACCCAAGCAGACGTTATAACCTCTGGCCTGTAACACTGCACAATACCTGCACACAGAAGTCGTTTGATATAATAGAGGCGGATCCCCGGAGGGATCATCAGAAAACTCACCCAAGTGTTGAAATATACTATAACGATTTTTTGTTGTTGTCTATATCGTTAACGAGCCACACGTTTGGTAGCACAGTTTATTTGCAAAGATACTTTCGTTATAAAATTTATAACGGGTGTAATCGCAATAATAATAACAACGAGAATTGTTTAGAATCTTTCAAACATTTATTAATTAAAAATCTCAAAAATATTGCGAATTAAAAACTTCATTATTATTTGCATGTGTGTATTTGTAATACACATACTTGTTAATAAAATACAAGTAATATCTTATATTAATCATAGAAACATAAAATACACTTCTAGCTATAAATAACATTGATTATGATATAATATTGATCTTGACTTGCTCCATTTGTGACAGTAAAATAGCTGAGTACTTTGTCGAAATCAGGCCTGATCAACCTGAGTATTTTTATCATTGTTGTGCATGCAAACAATGTCGATATCTAGAGCACAGCTGTTACGATCTACCCAGATGGTCCGCTCTTATCAGCAACTGATAAGACCCCAACTCGGTACGAAGCCTAACTACGTAGGAGCCCAAGATTGTGGCAGTCTTGAAATGAGTCATTGCTGGTCAAGTTCGCCTACTACTGAGAGTCAACGTTTCGAGCGCTGCAGTACAACCCTTTTCTCGACGTGAGGATCTATGCACTTAGCCAAGTGCGAAAAGGGTTTTGATTTTGATTCCTGAACTGTCTGGGACCCTGATTGCTGTTACTTTGGAGCATTTTCACACCTGGGGCTTAGTGCTGTCCTCTGGAGACTTCTTTCCGCCGCCGCGGATTTCCGCATTCCGCGACCGACCTGGACTTCCGATACGCTTACTGTTCGATTGTGCGTGCATTACGCGGAGAACTTGTGGTGAGTGTATCTTTTCCTTGATTAATTTCCTAAACTGTGCCACGACTGGTGTTTCGACACGGACTTGCGGAGAGTTACTCTTAGAGGGATTATCACTTCTGCGCCACATAAATACTCTATATATTAATATAGCGTATTACATAAGTTATTTAGATTTAAGTTGTTGTCAGTTTAAACATTTATTATTATTGCGGCATCAGCTAATGATATACAGTCATTTACTCTCATTGTTATTTGGAGATACAAGCAAAACTTAATAAAATAGAATATGATTTCTTATTTTGTATACCTTACACGATTGGTATAGTAAATTTGAGCAAACTGCCTTATCAAGTGGTTTAGTGGTCAACCTTATTGGGACGGGATTGAATCTCCGTGATCGCCCGTTGGTTTTCCCTGCACGGAGTGGCGCCCTTTAAAAAAAAAAAAAAAAAAAAAAAAAAAAAAAAACTATATAAGTGAATTGGATTTCTGGTTACCACTCACACTTCTTGATACTGACATAGGTGTGGTGTTAATATCTATCAAGGAACCCCACCCCCTTCTCCACTAGCTAGCCTGGGTAAATTCGGTGGGTAGCACATTTCTTTAATTCTTATTAAATTCTTTAATCTTCCTTTTTAAATTATTATTTTTGTTGCATATGCATCTATTATTTATGACAAATTACTTACTTTAAGAAATTACTATTTACTTTCAAAAGTAATTTAAATATCTTCGATAAATTATCATTTCAAAAATATACTTTCATAAATTCAAATATTATGCTATAAATTACTATACAATAAACAGTTACATTTACAAATTATTAATTTCATTTTTTAAAATTATATTGTCTTTCTTTTACAATGTTTTATTGTCTTTAATTGAGTCTTTTGTTTTGCTGAATACATGGCTTTATTTCACCTTAATCGTGGCGGTACTTCCTCAGCGTATCCTCTTCTGGTCCCGAGTCCTTGATCCTGGTTGATCCTCTGTAGTCGGTGTAGTCCGATGACTCGTACCGTACGGCTGGAATCTATCCATGTAGTAGGATGCTCCCTCGTCTCCAGTAATAGCATCTGGCTGTAGCGGTGATCTCACGAAAGTGATGAAGTTGTCGGCCATAGCCTCCGGCTGCCGCTGTAGTTGAACGAGAAAGAGAAAGTTGTCGGGCATAGCCTCCGGCTGCCGCTGTAGTTGAATGAGAAAGAGAAAAAGGCTGGTGTGTCTCGCGTATTTATACTCTAGGGCGCAAATATCATGTCTCGACGATTCTCTGCATGAATCAGTCTGTCGTAGCGTCCTTTTATAAACACGATTATACACATTTATTTCACTGGTCTTCGCAACATGCAAAATCTTTTGCAAATTACCCGCTGGTCGGTAATTTTTATATGTACAACTGTGTGTTAACCGCTTTTCTCTATCTTAATTATTATAGGTTTAATTTACATTTATTTGTACTGTATTTACACTATTGTTTTCGCACAATCTTCTGTATACGCGTGCGATTTTATATTATTCACACTGTGTCGTATTTTGTTTTGTGATATTTTACACACACTTATCACAATTTAAATAATTTATTTATTGATTAACGTTATTTTAGGGGTGACGCTTTGCAGGAATTAACTGGCCGCACTCACACACGTAACACACGTGTACACAGACGCAGCTGTGTGTGGCGTGACTTCTCTGTTCAAACAGGCAAATTCATTGTTCCCCTTTACAGCTTTCTAACTGAATTATTATACTACTGACAATATTGCTTATGTATTTTAATTTACATTGATTATCTTAGCTAACTGTGCAATGCACAGTACACAGTACCATATACATACGTACTGTTGCAATACTTTCTAAAACGCTGTCGAGAGATTATTATTAAATTATTTTCTAATAAGAGTACTTTTTTAACATTTACAAACGTAGTTCAAGGACGTTCCGTATCTACACTTTAAAGTTTTAAAAGAACAAACAGAAAAATATAAGTTTCTCCGATATTTGTAATACGTAGACCTATTAGTTTTTGTATGACTAATCTTTCCACTTGTTAACAGACGTAACCTAATTCTAGAGCAGACATATTATATCTTTCTAGTTACAACCCCTGTAAATTAGTCTACACAAATTCTTAACTGCATCCTCCATTTTACCATAATAATATCCTGTAAAAAGTGGCTGAAAAGGTCAGCAGGAAGCAGGAATACCAAACGAGCGTACTGTAACAGACAAGCTGTTCTGACGGTTACGTTCCATTGTAACTTGAAAAATGTTCTGAGATTTCTATCAGAACGTTGCCTCACGATTTGGTAAAACATATCAATTTTCTCGTGAGCTACTCGTCATCGGGAATGCAAAAGCAATTGAAAGGCAAGACGGAGACTGTGTAAGCTTCTAGTACCTTCATCTGGATGGAGTGTCTGTTTTAGAACGTGGAGAGAAAGTCAAGATGTCGTTATACATAAAAGGAAAAGAAACATTTTTGGATTTATGGAGACGTTTCTAAGGTCACAGTTTGGAAAACCCCTGAGCATGGGATATAAATGAAACACAAAGCTAACGTTTTGTTACAACTTAATGTTTTCTAAAAATTCTCACAGGACACGGAAGGCTAAAGCGGTCAATTGAAAGAAGTCAAAAATATATATCGTCTGTTGAGTGTGAGCTGAATGGCGACACTACTGTGCACATTGTGTACAAAACATAACTTGAGGAGGCCTTGAATACGTTTGAATTTATTGGAGTGATGATTTTTAATTTAATTAATTCTTAAGGTGTCTTTTTTAGGAACAAATCGACCTATCATGATTCATGAGGGCAACAGTATTTCACAGTGCTTCGATACAATAGAATTACTTTCGAGCTTAACACAATGTCTTCAATTACCTACTTATTACGTTTGTCGTTACGTAATGATTTTGGCAATGATTCTGACAACACATTACTCTGCGTCATGCGTATTGATTAATTTATATCGGTTCTGAAATGATTTACATTTCTGCACTTAATAGCTAACGCATAACTGTTCTCAAGTATTATTGCTGTATTTAAAATTTCGTTACATAACCACTGAGATCAATTTCAATGAGCACATTGGTGTATTAGACAGGTGGAAAAGAAGAAGCAGAGCTGAAACGGTATTTGAAACAGGATCGAGTTAAATTGTCTTCCTTCAGAGAGGCCTACAGCTAAATGTATTTTATCTTCATGCGAGAAATTGTGTTACAGTCTATATATATATATATATAGTGGTGTGTGTGAGTGTGAGTGTGTAATATGAGCGTTGGTTTTGTACTTGGGTTCAGGGCTGTCTAGACGAAAACCTGATCAGTGTTCGTAGTAAAGAAAATTTTCTTCTCTATGAAATATAAATGTCATCGTTCAGAAATTTTATCAGAATGGACAAACTCAATTTGGTTTATTTCCAAAATATAAAAACTAAAGTTCTGGCCGTACTCCGATCACTTTAACTTGCAATATTTCGTCAGCACTGAACTATTAAATTAAATTATATGTACACGTCATATTGTTGGTGTCAATCAGGATTAATAAGAAGTTCTGATTAAGAAGAAGAACACCATCATCACCACTCGAAGGATTAGACCCTAGAACAAGCTGCTCTTCCCCCTAGAGAGTTCCTTTCACCTCATCTGAAGAGCTCTTTGTGCACGATCGCAGTAGACTAACTCAGCCCATGTGTGCAGCCGTTGGCCCACTGTAGGCTCCTCCGCCTTCACGCTAGATGCACACCCTAGGTGTACCATCCTGCTAGGCCAGGACCCAGGATACCCCCCAGGCCGCACTGACAGAATCCCCATCTCTCGTTTGCTTACCGATCCACTTCGCCGAAGGGATTGGTTACTACAACCTTGGAGTGGAGGTTAGAAGTTAAAAAGGATGGTATAACTTACATGTACTCCGTGAGATAGGAAATATAATTAGTAAACTAAGGTAATATAATGTATTTGGGAAACACGCAAAAGCACACATGCGCGCTTTCGGATTCATCCATACGAATAAACACAAGAGAGCACGGGGTCGTTATTGTACTGATTATGATCAAGAAGGCATTATCATTTTTTCTATTCATAACTCTACACACGAAGTAATTTAAAGATATTGTTACTTTTACCTCAGATTTAGGTAATTCAAACTGGGATCAGTATTATTTAACATGAAAATGTTTTTATGCTGGGGGTCATTCCATAAAATGCGTGATGCAAAATGTGTAACGTCATCGAAAAATGTAACGCTCCAGGTGATGTTAACACTATATTTTTTCCACACTTTCGATTCCCCACAGTCTAGAAATCTTATTTTTAAAGCCTAAAAACATTATCATGCTTCGATGTTTCGGTTTCGTCGAAATTCTTCTTTCTGTGATCTATCTTTATGGCGTCTTTAATACCTGATCTTTGTATTTCATTTGTTTGCTTACGAGCGTAAATTTTAAGAATATTAACGCTTTAATACTGACTATTTACCTTCAAATATGCACAACAAAAATGCACAATCGACAGCATTTAAGAAAATCACAATGTTCCCTTTCTTTTACTTTGAATAATAGTAAATTTCCTTATTTAATATGTGTAAGTTACGTCAGTGATATTTCAAGCCCTACTGTTTCGCTGGGCGGTCCACTGGGTATTCTTTCCACCAACTAAAGAATCTCACACAAAATCCGGGTCGGCGTTGGGCTCCGGACCGTGTAAATTTCACTAACATAATGTCTGTCGGGGGACTAATGTTAGGGCTTAGTCGCAAGCGGGTTGCGTTCAATTTTTATTTGGAGAAAATCAGGAGAAATACTGCGCCTACCGCGTACAGTAGCTTACAGACAAAAAAGTTTGAAGTATTTATTTGAAAAAAGTAAATAAGTTACAATTGTTACAAACTTACGGGATTAATTAAGCGGGATATTAATCATCTTTTTCATCGTGCCTTTCCGACTTCTTTATTATTGCAATCTCGTAGTTGCAGTTAATCAATAATAATGCGAAATACATACTTTTCTCAAATATAATCTGTATTATTCATAGTCTTACTTTAAATTGAAGCTTGTATTTTGTAATTACAGCAACAAAGAATGATGTATATTTTGTATAACATATGTATCACTGTATTATCAACATATCTAGGCGGAACGCGCTAACTTTATTCTAGTAACTTTTGATTGCTGTTTCCCTGACGGAGTTGTATCTCTTCTTGCTAACAATAAAATTTATTCTGACAGAGGTAAGTTATTGGAAAGCAGACTCTGCAAAATCGTGTTAAGTTTCTGCATATGTAAGAACATAAATAATCATGTTCCAACTTTGTTGTGTTTACTTGCTGAACTGCTTCTTACCGTGTTCCGGACGAGGCCTTTCAGTGTTTCCACCATTTTCAAGTCCTAAATGGTGGAAAATTGTGAAAAAATTTTCAAGTTACGTTTAGGACTTGAAAATGGTGGAAACACTGAAAGGCCTCTTCCGGAACATGGCAGGTAGCAGTTAAGCAAGTAAACACGACAAAGTTGGAATTACAGAGACTGCTAATTCAAATAACAGGATGAAAAATAATTATGTGCTCATACGTAAATTCAGACACTTTTGTGCGTGTGTTATGTATATTTTATAAGAACAAGAACAACCTTTTTCTTATAAGAATTGTTTTTTTTTTTAATAAAACGGTGTAAACGTTATGGGATTAGTCGGTTTAAGCGATAGGAGCAAGGAAAATTGATGTTATAACACAGCAGTAAACTCAATATGCATGACTTCAGATTTAATAGCACCATAAGGGTTGAAAATAATTTTGCATTTTACTTAATTAACTCTTTCTTTTTTTGCAGGTAAGAATTTAAGGGAATAAAAGTGGCCGGTACGGCCTCTTAGCAATTGACACGCCAGCCTGTTGGAATATGCTTGGTAAATATGATATAAATTAGCATACAATTTAAGCTTGTACTTTACTAATTAACTATTGGTTTGTAAGTGAAGAAATTTGAAGTTTTTGTAGTTATCTGTGTATTCTGTTTTCAATAATTGGTCTTTTAATTAATTCAGGATAAATTAATTTATATTTTCTCAGTATCACTCAGCGTCAATCTTTTCAAATTTTCACAATATACTGTACACAGTCGAATCATTTCATATCAAGATATGATTCCATGTGCTTGGCAAATGCTGTGATTGTCTGGTCTCGTCTTAGTATTAATCGATTTCACCATTTTTCATAAATTATATATTGACAATAGATTTACCTTTTTCGCTTTTACGGAGGCTCCTTCAATGAGCACTTCGGTGTATGCAAGGTATAATTATATCTTGCAACTAATTTTCATTCTTCCCCTGTATATCCCGCCGGTTTTTTCATTCTCTGTTGAAGTATTTGAGTAAACTAAATATTTTACAAGTAAGGGTTACCAGCCTCTCGCACAACCCCCAATCTGGAGGACCAGGTGGATTGATATCGGGGTACACAGCAGTCTATTTATACCTTGCACACAATCTGCCAGAAATACAACTTCAAGATCTCAAATAGTAAGACAAAAGTTGGCCTTCCTTGGGAATAACCATGTAAAAACAAAAACTGTTATTGATAATAGTGTTTTGGAGCAGGTATCACATTTTAATTGTTTTTGCTGTGATATCTCATATAGGAAGATAACAATATCGAGAGAAAGTTAAACAAATTTAGTTATACCTGTGGAATAATAAAACGAATATTGAAGAATAAAACGCAGAGGGAGGCACAGCTAAAGTTCTATAAGATCGTGGCTGTGCCGACTTTAATGTATGGATGTGAAACATGGACTCTCCTGCAAAAACATATTTAAAAAATGCAGGCCTCGGAAATGAAAGTTTTAAGAGCAATTAAGGCATGTAGTTTGAGAAATCGTCTACGAAACGACGACATAAGGATAGACCTGAAATTACAGTCGGTTCTGGAGAGAATAAAGGAATACAGGCAGAATTGGAAGTGCCATGTGGAATGCATGGTAGACACGCGTATTCCTAAACAAGCGTTTTAAAATGGGCCAGTGGGGACGAGGGATCGTGGAAGACCCTGGAAAAAATGGTCAGAGAGTCTGTGAGGTCGGAACGGGCTATAGCCCAAGCCATTATAGCCCTGGAGCGAAGAAGAAGACGAAGAGGAGGAAGACTTTGGTGTATTAGAAAGTTGGGAAAGAAGCAGATCTGAAAGGTTAACTGTAATATCGCGTACTCTGTCGGCTGACGAAAGATTTCTGTTTGATATAATCGATTACAATTATCCATATTCGATTGTAATTTATATGTATCACACAGTGGCAAACTATGGTTGCAAAATAACAATCGATGAATTTTACTTTTTCCATGACAGAAATCTATAACTAAACAATTTAGTTCAGTACAAAAGTGTTGTTTTGTAGTTATAAAATGTATTCATAATTGTTATAAAACATACGTTAAATTTTGCAAAAAATAAAAAAAATCATTTCGTTTGAGTGAAAAAATAAGTAATAATTTATTACATGTGTACATTTTTTATACACTTTCAAAGAGGAAAACCTGTTTACATTTTTATGTTTAGAACATTATCATTGACCAAAGATTAAATAAATTATTAATTTTCAATGAACCTTAAAAATAACCGGTAGATGAATTTTACTTTTTCTGTGACAGAAATCTAAAACTAAAAGATACGTTAAACTTTAAAAAAAATAAAAATACATTTCTATCAAGTGACAAAATAAGTAATAATTTATTATTCTTCGTATTGTTTAAATTAGCAGCCATCCTTACTATTTCTTTTACGAATTTGCTAACTGCTATAATTTTTATTGTTCGACTAAGCTTTTCGTCATCACTGACAACCTGTTGTTGTTTAAGACCTGAAGATGTCAGTGATGACGAAAAGCTTAGTCGAACAATAAAAATTATAGCAGTTAGCAAATTCATAAAAGAAATAATAATTTATTACATGTGTACATTTTTTATACAGTTGCTTATAGGGAAGTCTGTTTATTTTTTAAATTTAGAGCATTATCATTGACCAAAGATTAAATAAATTATAAATTTTCAATGAACCTTAAAAATATCCGGTTTTCTAGTATTAATAGAAACGTAGCAGGCCGGGATTGAAAATGTTTCAACTTACAGTACATGTACGCACTACAACATACACAAATACACTGAAAATTTACATCATGGAATAATTCTTTATAATCGCAGGGGAGGAGAGTAAATCCGATTCAATTATAGAACGGTTCACCGTAAGTTTTATGTAAGACAAAATTTTTGACGTCTCAAATACAAGAAGGATAGGTATATTTAATAGAAGGGAAAATTTAATGGATGATCCTACAAAAACTTTGATTTAATATTTCATATTGGCAAGCTGTTTCAATAGTCTTTCATGCACTTCATTTTTCCTGAATTCAATTATGTGTAACGCACATAAGAGCTGTAGTGTTTGAACAGCAGTCTTTGTGCACAAATAGACACAATTAAATAAGAAATGGTGATGTAGAATAGCGTTGGCGACTCAGTGTTTATCCACGAGCAACTGTATTTACATCAATAGGATAACGACAACTATAATACGATTTATTTAATATTGTCTACAACTGCAAACAGGGTGGGATGATCAAAGAAGTAACTAAACATGCACGATGGCATTTGTAGTAGGACGAGATTTCATCGCACGTGGCCGCATTTGCTTTGGATACAGAAGTTGTGCCTTCGGTTTTCTTTTATCTCATTCTCCAACGCAACAAAAACCAAACGAACTCTCATAATTCAAATACGGATACCACAATTTAGAAACAGATTAGCGGGTGTTTGTTCATATGAATAAATGGATTTTCGGGTAAAAATGAAACGTCACAGAGCCCCTATTCATATCTCAATGTATTTATACACAACAGGTATATAAACGTTTACGCGTTTTTTTGGATTGAAAAATGACTACTAGATTTTTCTTCTAAACTTACCTTCTTAGAAGTTTATAAATAATATATCGGATGAAGCATAGTACTGGCCACAGTAACTCCCTCCCTTATAGGAAACCAAACCGTTTACCAAGCCTAACTCCAAAATACTTCGGTGGTATAAAAAAGAGTTCTTCTTCTTCTTGTTATTATTATTCCTGTATATTAGGACAATCAGAAAATATGAAGACAGTATATATGATGACTGTGGTTAATTCTGAGGAGCTAAATTTTGAGCATTTACCAGGACCCCAAGAGCAACCAGTATCTAGGTACTGTGATTAGTCCCATAAGCGTTTACCCTTTGAATGGTGTAAGTCCTATAAGGGAAGTATTAAAAGAATATCTCAAGGAAGGAAATCGGTCAGTGAATAAAGGCCATAATTTGTATCGTAAATGTTTTGCTCTATGCAGATGATGTGGTTATACTACAAAATAATGAAGCAGACTTAAAACGCTCTGTGTACAGACTACATAAACTGGGACGACAATACTACAATCTAAAGATATCTACCGACAAAACAAAAGTTATGGTTTACTACGGAATATTTTCAGTACGCTCAAAGATTATTGTTAAGGATAAAGTATTGGGAGAGGCCTCAAATTTTAACTATTTAAGTTGTGATATAAGTTTTGACGTTGATAAAATAAAATAAAATAAAATCAATAGATTTCAACACATATATGTAGCTATAAATAGAACACTGAAAAATAAAATGAAACGTGAGACAAATTTAAAATTCTACAAAACAATGGATGTTCCAGTGTCATTATATATGGCAGTGAATTCTACATAACAAAACAAAGAAACAAAAGCAACATACAATCAGCGATGTTGAGATTTAAAAAAAATGTTAAATGATGCACAAGAAGGGATCATATAAGACATGAAGATATACGGGAACAATTAAATATATATAATCTGAATGAGAAAATTGAAGAATACAGGGGAAATGGTGACAGCTTTTAAGTCGCATGGATAAAGATAGAATACCAGTAATTGTAAAGACGTACAAGCCAACTGGAATAAGGGTTGTAGGAAGACGAAGAAAGAAATGGATCTGATAGTATGAGGTCGGAACAGGCACATTGCCTAATCCGTGAAGTGTAGAAGAAGAAGAAGAAGAAGAAGAAGAAGAAGAAGAAGAAGAAGAAGAAGAAGAAGAAGAAGAAGAAGAAGAAGAAGAAGAAGAAGAAGAAGAAGAAGAAGAAGAAGAAGAAGAAGAAGAAGAAGTTTGCAGTCAAATTGTAGTAACTACATAAATGCATGCACACAAAAAATAATTGAAAGTATCAGTGCATACGGAGGCGGAAATGTGAATAATAGATCAACAGAACCACATCAGACTGGAAGGTCTCGGGATAGAGTCGAAGAGGCGACGTTATCGTAGAACAAGGGCTGACATAGGATTGTGGACATGACAGAATGGATGAGAATACAGACCGACACAGTAAATACTAACGAATGGAAGAAATTACATTTGGTATGAATCCACATTGTCGATTCTGAACAAAGTAGATACGACTGGCAACCAACCCAGCGTAGATGATGAGGGAAGCCAGGAAAATTGTGAAGGACAAGCAAGGACCTCAATGAAGGAGACTGGGGATTTATAGAAGTGTGTTGCGAGAAACTGTGCCGGTTGTAAAAAAACTCATTCCGGTAATAGTAGAATATCAAGGAAAGTTAGGATAGGCCTATTTAAGTTAGCTTAGTATCCTTACTTTTTGCCAAATGAACAGTAGCTTATGTAGACTTTTTCCTGGGGCTGGGGTCCGGTCTAGTCGGTTTCATACAAAAGAAAACGAGGTAAGACTAATCGATATTATTATACTTAAAGTGGTTGGGAAACGTGTGATGACATTCTGAAATCAATCCCAGCAAAATAAATTGTAATAACACAATAAAAATATACGTTATTGAAACATTATTTAGACTGAATTGACTGAATTGATTTTCTAATAGTCCTATTTCATATTTCAAACGAAAACGGAAATTCTGTGTAATAAACCTGTTTTATATTTAAATAAGAGTTACCATTATATTAGCGTACTGAAAAAAAATAAAAAGCCTAAAAATAAAAGCAGTTTTATTGTCTAATTTTGACGACCCTCTGAGGTCCAGTTCGTCCCCCCTCCGTAAATACGGTCCTGCAAATGATTACTAGAGTATCGTTTATGATTTTATTATTGTTAGGTTTAAATATTAGTTTATATCGGTATTTTCAGTTCTAATTTGGCTTAATATAGATTGATTGCTCTTCTTTTGTTTATATGAAATATTGTGTTTTCAACCTTTACTAGCGTTCTTTGTACAAATGTTCATACAATTTAATATTACTATGGTAGCAAACAAAGAGGTCTAAATTTAACATAATTCAGTTAGTTATTATGATTGTTGTGACGCTGATGAAAATTTATAGGCTACATACGTTATTCACGTTGCCAATTATTGTTCCTTTGTGGCTGCTTTAAAGTGGGTTTCGTTTTTAGATTTCCTGGTACGTTTTTCCTTGTTACTCTCTAGTGTAAAACAAAGGCCAATTTGCCTCTTGTGCGCTTGCTGTTATATTAAACTCTTATATTACATGTATAGGCTACGCAAATAATTGAACGTACGCATTCCCACAAAACGGTAATTTTGGCGTGTATGTTTAAATACATGAAATATAATTAAATTAATTTAAATTCAATTGCATACACATTTAATTCGAATTTAAATTTACCTTAATTTAATTTTGTTTAAAATTGAAATTCCGTTTACGCGTTGTGAACCTATTACTTTTAGTTTTGTACTCTTACTTTCTGTCAAACGAATACTAGAATATCGTTTAAAATGTCATTACTGTTACATTTTAATATTAGTTTAGAACGGTATTATCAGTTTACGTGTGGTTTAATACAGTTATTATGAGTGAAGTGTAAGTAAACTATCGACTATATCCTAACGATGGAAAAGGCGAGAGCGTCGTTCCACCTGTCACAACAATATTATGGGTATTCTTCTTCTTCTGGTAGTTTCTATCCGTTTCGGATGTTGGATATCATACAGACTATTTTAACTTTCTGCACTGCTGCAAGGAATAAGTCAGTTGTATTCATGCCAAAACAGGTCCTTAAATTTCTCAGCCATGATATTCTCGGTCGCCCAACTCCTCTCTTTCCAAATACTTTTTCCTGTAGTGTGGACTGAAATTGGTAAAACTTATGTTCATTTCTCATGAGATGTCCCAGATACTGAAGCTGTCTTATCTTAACTGTGTTAATAAATTACCTATCTTTCTTCATCTTTCTAAAAACTTCAAGATTTTTTTATATGTGCTGTCTATGAAATGCTCAGTATTCTTCGATAAAGCCACATTTTGAAAGATTCCAATTATTATGAGTATACTTGGTAGATTTATCCAATATCGGAAAAAATGGTTGAAACATCTTAACCGAATAGATGACTGCCTCACCCCCAAAGAGTTATGGAATTATAAGCCGAAAGGAGAAAGGGGTGCGGGGCGTCCGAAGAAGCGTTGGAACGACTAGCTCTAGTCTGTCCCCTTTGGGGCTAGAACAAACAATTTGTGGCTTAATCTTGTTGAAGATGATGATGTATGTCTATTGAATGCAGAAGTAGACGTTTTCTTCTTTAGTGCAACTGTTAATTAGATTGTCTGTGACGGAAGTCACCTCAGTTCTCGGTCACCCTACGGTTTTTAAACCATGCTTTGTTGGTGCCGGACTTTGGTAGGCCGTAAATGCCATTCAGGCACTTTGGCGACGATAAGAAAGCAACGGACTCCTCTTACGACACGTTACATCTGTTTAGATTCGCGCTGGTCGCAGGCTAACGTCAAAGCCAGCGTTGTTGTTCCCTTCCAGGTGAAATTTAGGGGAAGACACGGAGCAGCCGCTTTAAACGTGAGGAATAGATGGGTTTCAATCGTTCACCGAGCAATGAACAAAATTTTACTGAACCCGGAACGGCTGCGTCGGACGCGGTCGCCATGTGGTTGTGCGTCGGCCTCCTTGCAAAGACCGACTCTGTAAACAATTATTTTAAACGATTTTTTATCATATTTTTAATTAGAATGTTTACAAACAGACGTTAATCTTATTTAAATATCTAATTTTATGTTAGTGGCTATTTTTTTCATTGTTATATTGTTGGTTTGGTTATTATATATCTACGCTTCTGTTATTCCATTTTGCAAATGTTACTGTGAGCCAACTTTAACCAACTGCTGGCAAACCGCTAAGCTTGCGGTTAAGGGTGGGTAACACCTAAAGCGTCACGATATTCAGAAATATTTTAACGAAATTTATACTGCAAGAGAAATTTATTTGCATCACTTGGATTTACGTTGTAAATGTCTACCTCCCCTAAGATTTGGACATAATTTTTCAAGTGATATTCAAAGTATATTAATCTTAATAATTTTCATCATCATCATCAACATCAAGCCACTTCTTCAAAACCAGTTTGAATGGCGTACATTTCAGCAACTATACTGCTTCTCCTTTCCTCAATGGTTTTAATCAGGATAATTTTCATCCACTCTCTTCAATACCTCTTCATTAGTGAATTTTTCTGACCACGGCACCCTTAAGGCACCTCCAGCACCACAAGATATTTCTGTTCCAGCTTCCTCAGTGTACAAGTTTGTGAGCCATTTGTGCATATGCTCTACTAAAGTAAAGCTTTTATGAATTTCTTCCTGGTTTCCATGGACACGTTTCTGGACTAAAGAAGAGATCTTTTCTTAGAAAATGCTCCTCTGGGTTCTGCAATTCTATTTTTCACATCACTGGAAATAAATAATTGTAATAGGCACATTCTTTATTTTTATTAAGTGTTTACACAATTCTGTGGTTGCTGCAATAAAAGAATTCCTAAATTATGTATTTAGAAAACAGCTACATTGCAACTTTCTATTATCAACTAATTCTAATCCTTGAATTTTTTCTGTCTATTGTGCCTGTCCAACGTACAGTTTTCACAGTTCCGTGTTTACTGTTATCCATCTATGCAGGATCAGGCGGCTGTAGTTTTCTCTTTCTTCCATCTGGCTCTAAAGCGTCGCTGCCATTTTTTTTTCAAACTTCAATCAACCGTTCTTGTCACTTACCTGTACCATCGTAATCTTCTTTATTCCTAGTATATTGCTCTCAACATTCGCCTCTTCTTTAACTACAGTATTCTTTACAGTGTTCCCTCCCTCCTTGCTTCCTTGCTTCTCTTCTCAAAAAATCCGTTTCCATACTAGCAGTATTCCTTTTGTTTTCTACTCACAGTCCACGTCTCCTCTTTCCCTATCGACATGTTTTTCTCTTTTAAGATGTTAGCCTTACTACTTCTAATTATAAAGATTTATCCTGTTGTATCAGTGAAATAAATACAAGAATAATTAACTTTCATTATTTTACCTCATTAAATTTTAGTATTAGAATTACTTAATTTAATATGATCTGTCCTGTTAAAATTTACCTTTAATCTCAATTGTCATACTTCTACACACACATTATATCGTAAGAGGCCGCTTCCCTGTTCATGTGCGAAAAAAATACTTATAAATGTCTTCCAACTGCCACCTAATGGTGCCGCACATAAGGTTGAACATATGCAACTTATTCACAACGCCGTTGTATGCATTATAAGACACACTGTAGCCCAGGTATTCAAAACTGCTACGTTGTTCGTAGTTTACTTTGCCACAGTATTTAACAAGACCATAATTACACTTTACAAAATCTGTCATTACCGTATGGTTTCCAACTAGCTAACTCCGTTTTTGCGATTGCCTGGCTAACGTAATTTTCTATTCTAATGTAGTTAGATTAGATTAGATCAGGTTATTTAATTGTTAAATAAATTAGTTTGCTAAATCGTACTGTTATTGTGTATAAATTGTTTTCTGACTAAAATCCGCAGTTATTTGTATTATTTTCATGTTCAACATAGAATTATGTACTTTGAGTTCATGTGATTATATGCTTGTCACATAATGTGTTTAGTGTTATAATTCCAGGTATTAATAATACTATTCCATAAAACCATAGCTTATTTGTTTTGCTTAAAAAAACGAATCTATTTTATACATCAATTATAAAATTAATTACCGGCGTAAAATAACTGCTCCGGACAAATGCTGTGGAAATTAAATTACGTCTCTACGTTTATTAAGTTTAATTAAACAATGCCGTTATATACATAAGCCGTTTTTGATTACAGTCTGTGTGACGACACAGTTTTATTACCCCCAGCCTGCAGGTGTTACGTCTCCCATCAGCGTTTACACTGCCTCCTGCCGGCCTCCGTTTTCCGCTCTCGAACAAAACATTTTTGCCGTAAAACAAGAATTTCGAAATTGAATTATTCTGGATTAATTAATTAATTATTTGTTCGAAGACATGTCGTATAACCGGTGGGTATTAATTTCTCACACAAACGTTTTGCAGATGAACTATTATGCCGTGTGCAAGCCTGCACAACTACTCGTAAAGACAGGAGCCTTTCTAAAAAACCTTTTGCCATTACATACTAAACAATTTATTTTATAATGTATTTATTCACCAACATTTTAAATAAACATTAAGAAAATGAACCCGTACAGAAACTGATCCCATACGGAATAGAGTTGCACGACTCGTATTCCCAGGGGTACCGACCAGGTCATCGTCGGGCGCTTAGTCAGCGTTTTAGGTAGACTCCACGCCCATGGGGGCCAAGGGTTGTAGATAGGACATTATCCTGGGTCTTCCTTTGTAAAATAATTCTTCTTCTAATCCCATACGGGGAAAATTGTTATAGATGATACTGTCCTGGAACAATCCAGCAATTTTGAATGCATAGGCTACAGTGTGTCTTATAATACAAGCAACGGCGTTGTAAATAAGTTGCATAAGTTGAACCTTATGCGCGGGACCATTAGGCAAACTCTTAAGTCAGCAAGTAAAGAAACACTTCTAAAATTTAACAAGATCATCATCTTGTTGAATTTTAGAAGTGCTTCTTTACTTGCTGACTTAAGAGTTTGCCTAATGGTCCCGCGCATAAGGTTCAACTTAATGGCCTTTCCTACTGTTCTTTATGGGTCTGAGTATTAGACTTTAAGGAAAGGCCAGGCCAGTCGTATCTAAGCGACTGAAATGAGATTTCTCAGGCACGTGGCAGGGTACACTCTCCATGCTCATAGATTAAACACAGATATACGGCAGGAACTGAATATTATGAGCATACTCGACAGGATCGCCCAGTATCGGCAGAATTAGAGGGAACATCTTTGCCGAATAGATGACTGCCGCATCCCCAAACAACTATGGAATTATAATCCAAAAGGACAAAGAGGTGTGGGACGTCCGAGGAAGCGCTGGAGTGTCCAGATCTAAACTTTGTCTGTTTGAGACCGGAACAAACCATCCTTGGTTTAATCTTTGCAGATGATGATGATGATTATTATTATTAAGAACAGTGGCAGTCATATATATTTGACGTTAAACATGATATCCAGGTTTAAGAATAGTGTAAAACAAAAAAGATCATAACTTTCGAATAATTTCTTTATACGGCTATAATTAATTTGTAATTGAAAAAATTGTTGTGATCTAAACACTCCACTACGAATACAGTGTAACGTGATTCTATAACGCAATAAAAGTATTTTTTTTTCTAAGAATTAATTATTACTTGATTCAGAAACGTGGAAGAATATTTCCTTTCTAATTTTACTCCAAGTACTAAATGACTGTTTCTGACAATCTCAAAATTAAGTATCGCGTTATGATGTTAGATGTTTAAACCACTTATGGATGTTATATACCTGAATTGTTCAAAAACAGCAAAGCATTACAAATACGTGTTAATTTAGTTACAGTTTTAATAACATTTTTCTGCTTTAAATATTGGATACTCCTTCACTACTAATAACATTTTTCTTTTATTATTATTTATTATAAATAAAATATACAAAAATTTGCACGAAACTATTATTTGTTTTTTATACAAAAACTGTTAATTTTCTTCTTCGTGGACTTAAATACACTTTTACTGTTTTAAAACACTTCTAAACGGTTTAAACAAGTAGGCCACATCAAATCGTTTTCAAAACTTGTGACAGCATTAATAAAGAAATAAAAAAACTGGAAAAGTAATTTTTTCTAATTTTTTATGATATTTGTGAGTTAGTTTCAATTCAGGGAGAAAGGTAAGGAAGAATTAGAGTCTGAATATCACAAAATAGAAAAGTTATAGGCCTATTTAAAGTAACTTTGATTAGGATATACTTTAGGCAAAACCAATAGGACATAAGGATAATGTAATAGTTTATTATATTGTAATTTATAACGGGTAGGGATATCCTAACATGTCACAAATACGTGAAACGCCCAAGGACAACTAAAATACGGTTTTATAAAATTACACAAGAAAACGTTAAATTCGTCTTTTTACAATAAAAATTAAATTTAATAAATGAAAGATGACTTGTGCAGAAGTGAATGCATTAAATGGATAGCGAGAATACATTGTTTCGAGTGAAAGACAAACAATCATGCAAGGGATGAAAAGCATGTAAATACTAAATAACAGGTGACTTTGAACAAAAGCAGCTTATATGGCGTAGACTTGTATGAACACACACCAATTGAAGGTTCATTAAATGGGTCAAGGGTGATTTTCTCCAGCTCTACAGTAATCATTGAATCAGGTAAAGTCGTCCTAAGCAAGATACAATTAAACATTTGCGACCCTTTAAACATTGTATGTGTGTTTTTTTAAAGAACGTCAGAGACGGAACCAATATCTATAAAGTCATAAAAAGAAAGCTTTGTGTAGTTAAGGCACTCGTAGCCGGCAAATCGAACCAAAAATTCGATTTTTGGGTTTGTATCTTCAAATAATCGAGAATATTTTATGAGTAATTTGATACAAAATTTATGTAAATACGCTTGATAAAAAATTGTTTATGATTTTTTTTAAAGTATAGAGATCGTAGGAAAAGTTCTGTAAAAAATATTGATATTATTACCATTTTTAACAAATTTGTAACTCCCTTATAACAAATCGTAGAGACATGCAGTTTTTACCATTGGAAAGAAAGTTTTTGAATTTACAAAGCAAACCTTTGTATTCACACAAATGGTTACAAGCCAACATTTGCTGATCTGAGTCATCCTAATTTGTTAAAAAAAATCTCTTCATGGTAGTACACAGAATGAAAACAATCCGCTAAACCATGTGATTGAAATAGTTTGCCAAAAAATAAATTTATTGGTCTGGATACTTTGGTTTTGGGTCTACACGATGCTGTGTTGACCTTCAATGATGGTAATATAAGCAAGTGTTAAGTCTGACAAAAATTAGGGACAAACCAGGATCAAGTAAGGTTGAGGTAATGAAAAAAATTGACTTGCAAAGAATACTTGAAGCAGAGACAGCAGTCAATGATAGATAAAACAGTAGATTGATGAAAAATGTTGAACAGTCAACTGGAAATGTGAAGAAAAAACTAGAGGACATAACTGAACTAAATGGACATAACTGAAGACCCAAAGTATGGAACTGGATTATTTTAAATCAGGTAAAACGATAAAAATATTTTTCAAAACTTTAAACGCGTTTTTTTCAGTATCTACTTTTTTTAGATAAAAAAGCTATATCTTGAGGTAAATTTATTATTTATGAATATTAAATGTAATATATATATATATATATATATATATATATATTTGCTGCTTAAGAATTTTTCAAAAACATATTCATTAATGTAAATTCTATTCAGACTACTTTTGAACACAAAGAAGTAAGTTTTATTGGTTTCTTGTCCTACCAGTTTCCGTCCACTGCGGTTCGTTACGCTTAATAATAATAATTAAAGTGGCTGGCAGTTACTATGACGGCTTAGTCTCAATGGCTCGCGTCTGTCTGTGTTCTGTAATTACTTTTTTTACAACAGAGTGTAACGGTTTTTCCTATATATTTTTCGTTCCTCTCTTTTAACAGAGAAACAGCGAGGGGATGGAGAGGAGAGAAGTCTGGTGCGTGAAGAAGAGACTGGCAGTTACAAAGTCACTCAACATTGTGTCTATCCGTCTACCTGTCTACTGGCTGCGGTAGCTTCATTAGTAACCCCGTCTATTCATTCAACAACATGATGCAACGCGAGAATTGTATTCAACTATCCCAGCTACCTGGTTGCATTGATATACTCTCAAGTGCAGACGCTACGTTTTTCGTATTTTTCTCTTTTTTTCTTTATTTTCTACTATTCTTGTACCATCAGAGCAACGCGTATAAAAAATTTTACTTCTAAATGTGCCAACTACATATATATATATATATATATTTTTTTTTTTTGACGTTAAAAGACATCATTACTTGAAATGTAAAATTAATGAAGGAGAGTATGTTATGGGCGCTAATGTGTTTGTGCCTGTCTGTATTTCTCATATGCAACAGATTAATTTAAGAGATTTGTGCTTTTTTGGAGTGAAAATGTTTATTAACGTGTCTCTAAATATTATACAATATGCCAATATCGTTGAATGTATTAGTCTGTATGCGAATATACATTATGGGTACTCACGACCAGGTTTAGTCACTATTGGCAATTTTAAAATACAGGTTCAGGCAAACAGATTCATGCCACGTCTAAAGATTGATCTTGAAGTCACTAATTGTCGCAGCAGTTTATTCGATATAGCGATGACTTTAATCGGAAATTGTTTCCTATACAGTATAAAGTATGGTGAGCGTTATCCTAGACAGTATAACGCTTTGAAAGCGTTATTAACTTGATTCTTAATGTAATAAAAGTGTTTCCCGAAGCACTTTACTTTGCAATAATATTGAATTTCTTTATAATAGGCAGCCTCGTTCCGTTTACAACGGAAAAGACGTCGTTCAGTAGATTTCCGGGGCATGTTACAAAACCTGAAAAAAAACGTATTTAGTAAGAATCAGAATATCTTTTGTAAACTGTCTTCAATAAATCAGAATTTAAGGTAAAATATGCTAGATTCTAACGAGTTGATACTTATGTTGTTTTAACAGACCGATTCCAATTAATTATTGGACAATGTGTTTTGGAAATTCTGAGACCACAACTATAATTCTTTGAACAAGTTCCTTTTATTTTCAGCGTTTTGGCCTTTAAAAATTATAAGTATTTTAATAAATGTAGGCTATATATAAAAGGATAATGCATTTTAAATCTCTGTCCATTTTTAACCATGTATAACTTATCCCTTGCCTTTTGGAGTTGATTGGTTACCGTCTATTCTCTGGTTTTATTTTTAATTCTTAATTATTATAAGTAAGAAGATTTTATGCAACAGTTTGTTAAACTCGTTACTTTATTACAAATATGATTATAATTGTAATTGTCTAATAATTATTATAAAGTTACTCCTGAATGAGATACAGATTTTCATGATTTCATCACCGTTCATATATATATTACATTTTTAAGGTTAATTTCGAAAAGCGTTGGAAACACGTGAATTTTTCAGTTGCTGGTGGAAAGTTAGTATTTCTTAGATATGCAGTTTGGCATGAAACACAACAGTATTCATATTTTATACTTACCGATACTGTTTAAACTACTGGGGCGTATTTACAGAGGGAGACGAACGGGACCGGACTCCCCCTCCACAAGGGGAACAAAAAAATTTGACGAATTGTGTTAAGCCCTTAATTTTTAGACTTTTTAATTAATTTCTTCACCTGTGTACTCTAATATTGTAGTAACTATTTCTTAACTATACAAACAGGTTTAATACACAGTATTTGCTTTCAATCCAGTCAGTAGGTATCTTCTAAACAATGTTTCAATGTACCGCGTATTTTTATTTTCTTATTATTAGCGTTTATTTTAATAGAAATGATTTTACAATATTATAATCCGTTTTTCAACTACTTTATAGATAGTAATGTTGGTTAGTCTTCAGGTGTTTTTTTCTTTTTTATGAAGCCGACTCTAGATATCCCCCCTCCAAGACCCAATTCTAGATACGATACTAATACGTTACACTACGAAGTGGTATCTGATCTGAAACACTCAGTACTGTTTATTCCCAGTAGCTGATCTGAAACCAAATGTACATCTGGACAGTGTAGCCACTAAAGATGAAATTACAGTACTTAGAAAAAATAAAACATCTGTCAGTGACAATAATAACAGAACAATTAGGCCTAACACATCCAGAAATAGTGTTATAACTTATCAGTATAATAAATAATTATTATATTATAAAGCAAGATTATTTTTAAATGTTATGTATTTGGTAAATAAAACAGATACGACTAGATTAGGCATTTACAAATAGGAGCATTTTGTAGCTCCCCCTTAAATTTGTACAACACATTATTTAATCTGAAATTATGTTTAGTTCTTTTCAAGCCGATATACTTTTTATCGGCTTAGTGAGCCTTAAATACAGTTATTACATAGCTGAACGTTTAAAAGGTATTAACTTATTGTTACGAAAAGTTAAGCAATATAATATACAAAAAATGTAAAGCTATCCTATTTGCCAATGGTACGTTAATGTTTCTACTTAACGAAGCTCGAATTACTTAGCATTTATTAATTGTCATATTCCTCATACCTCAGAGGTTCTCGCTAGAAATATCCAAATCGCTCAAGAATTGGTATGATCTACTTCATATGTGCGCTAGGTTCCTACCGATTATATTAAAGTTACATTGATTGTACAGGATTCTGTATCGTAAAACAGATTTTAAATAATTAAATCAAAGACATTGTAAGACAAGTAGTCTCCACGGGCAAATCCTCTATTCGTACTGCTTCCATCGTAACATTTTGTCGCTTGACATTTCTGTGCCTGGAGTCTGGAATCGTCCTCAGAAGCTGTGAGTGGCGGTTGGAAGACCTAACAACTTTCAACAGGGTCTTCCAACCGCTACTCACAGCTCTGATGACGATCGCAGATTCTACGGACCGAAACGTGAAGCGACAAAATATTACGATGGAAGTCGTACGAATAGAGGATTTACCAATCAGTAATCATCCTTCGCTTAGAGTTTTTAAAGTGCTCAGAGGCTCAGAAAAAACTGAAAAACTGAAGAGGGTATATACACATAAAACAAAGATAAAAATGGAAAATACATAAAACAAATGGCCCTCTCAGCGACACGATGTGCAATCGACGGAAAAAACATTGAATTTTTACATCCCATCTGTTTACTTAATTTACTCATAAAGATATTTCTCTCCTTAAGTTATATATTTCTGTCCAGTCTGTGCGACATACATCTTCTCTTAGTAGTGCCTGGGCGATCAAAAATGACTAAACGTTTTACGTGTTGGGGGAAGAAAGGACGTGATATTATTATTGAATAATAGTAGTTATATAACCGGAAGTAATTACATATAAAGTAAATAATTACGTTCACTGCGTTCACGTGATTTCGACTATCACTATTCTAGTCAAAAATTGCCATTGTTACGTTTACTATTACTTACTACTTGTGACGTCAACAATGAAGTGATTCATTTCCGAGCACGTTCTATTCAGTCTCTTGAGTTCAAAATTATATTTCCCGATTTTTTAATCAAATTCCATTTCTGTAATCAGCACTGAAGTCGCGGAGAATTCTGTGTTTCATTTTGTCGGACAGTTTTTATAATTGTTTAATGCTCATTGTGTCTGAATACTAAACTGAGATCAATGTATACATACATATCGGTACCAACTATATTTTCTTCTGGTTTTTATCGTCGTTCACAAATATTACATTAATCACGTTATAACAAAAAGAAATTGGGTGGTGTTGTGTGTTGTTGTGTTGTAAACTGTGTGTCGGGCGTTACCTCCGCGCACTTTTGTTACTTACCCTGTTGACTGGATCCTCTGCAGTGATGTAGTCCTGTAATACAACTTAAAACTATGCTTTTGTGGGCGCCACTTGGAAACGTTTGTTCCAAGAAAAAAATTTAAATGTGATTGATAAAATTTTTAAATCTATGAAAAAATTTAAACAAGTCAGTTTAGCTTTGAAAAATCAGTTAAGTTTAATGGTTCTTTAAAAACAACAAACAAATCGTCTGAAGGACTATCATTCATAAAAATTATAAAATTGCAGAGAAAAAATTTTACAAGTTATTATTATTGACAATTTTTTATATGTCCAATCAAGTATCGGCTAGTATTTCAGATTTTGACTCAGTTGACAAGCATGAGTTTAATATGTGAAAAAACTTTAATCTCAGGACGTGACTCCTTTGAACTACCAAGACATATCAATTAGATGCCTTACAAGAAAAAACTAAGTGATTTGAAGGTGTATGTGTGGCGTGTAAAGTACAACTGTGTGATAATTTGTAACCAGGTAACAATGATTTTAATTTTGGTAAACTCACGTTCCAATGGTCGTTTATTCTCTCACTGGACACTTCCTTCGGGTAGTTTCTCGATATCGCCTCTTCGGGTGTACACTGAATCTATTTAAAGTCAATTTTTTCGATCGTTACTTTTTCCGCACTTTTTGTCAAAACGTTTGGCAGTAAAATCTCGTTCAAACGCCGCCACTACGAATCATCTGTTTAGCGTTGATTCAGAAATCTGCCACCGCAGCGCTGATCCCCATGCAGTTTTGAGGAAGGCTCAGTGTATTGTTTGTTTACGTTCGGGGGAATTATTTGTCACGTTAGTCAGTCAATGCGAACACAGCAGAATTCGTTCTCTATTAAATGTTGGGACCCTCCTGGGCCGTCGACGTTCTGGCTGCGTGCTTTCTATTAGAATTTGCCGTATCGCTGCTCTATTTCAGCGATATTTTTTGGCGACTCTCGTTGAGGTTAAGTCAGTCGGGTATGTCTATGTACGGGAAAAGCCTTCCTGCCGTGTCTTGTCGATTTTTCGCCTCTCGGTTTCGCCTTAGCTGCGTTGATCAGTGTTGTGTGAGATGCATCAGCTCTGGTGTTCAATCTTCAAGTTTTTTTTTGGTCAAATTTTGTCTCGCTTTTATACTAAATCGGGGTGACTGTTTTCGTCGACTTCCGGTATATTTGTGTAAAAATTCTTTCTAGATTGTTCGAGAATAAACGAAATGGAATGTCATAGAACAATTTTCACTACCGTAGAAGCTTTTAGAACGAATTTCTTATTCTTCATACAATGGATATTTCAAAATTTACACTGGTATTTATCAAACAGTTTCACATTAGTACTTACAATTTGTATGCCATTAATGTATTTAAATTCCTTGTTTTTAACTGAATCTAGCGATACTAAATATGATTGGTATCTAATTAACTTAAGTCTAAAAAACATTACAATATACAACCCTCACCTTGAGTTGTAGTCATTAAAAACTCAATATTATTAATAAAAATTGTTGTGGAGTTATAAAGTTCCCTTCACAAGCTGGACATCTACTACTACTACTCTCCTACAACAAAATAAACAAAATTTAACATCAATAAAACACAAATAAATACAATTTTATATGGCCTCTGCTCATGGCCTAGGTTCTTGCCAGTTTTCTAACACAATGATTAGTCTTTTTCCTTAATATATGTGTTATTTCACCACTATACACACAGAGTTTATTATTTTGTCTATCTTTTGTGATACCTGGTTACTTTGTACATATTTTATATTTATCACAAGATGACATAGCATCATTGATTGTCTTGAGATGTCATTTTTTTATGGTGTGACAAATCTCACTCTAATTAGTTAAATTCTTTTAGAATTGATTTTACTTTCAACTGAGTTTATTTCTTATTAAGGTATTTTGATGTATTGTACCTTTCTATATCATTTTGTTAGTATTATGTAAGTATTTTAGCCAGATATGATTATTTTTGTACTGGATAATTGGCTTCAGCCATACATGGTATAAGTAAATATTTTGCTGACTTGACTATTACAATGTTAAAGTTGGTCAGGTATATTAGTATAGTTGCTTTATATCATATTACAGCTTTCTAATACAGTTTGGTTGCATTTTGGCAACATTACATTCATAAATTATACAATATTAGATGCCTATTACATGTTTTTAGTTAACACTGTTTTTGGCTATTTTGGCTGCTTTTTATTCATTTGACAGCTTCCTTTATTTAAGATAAATTGTTCACTATTGTCTGCTTGACAATTACATATAGTTTTTATTTAAATCTGATAATAATTAATTTTTCATGAAATCTTGGTGTATGGTCTCAAATCCAACATTCTGTGACGTTACAGAATGACATCTCAAGACAATCAATGATGCTATGTCATCTTGTGATAAATATAAAATATGTACAAAGTAACCAGGTATCACAAAAGATAGACAAAATAATAAACTCTGTGTGTATAGTGGTGAAATAACACATATATTAAGGAAAAAGACTAATCATTGTGTTAGAAAACTGGCAAGAACCTAGGCCATGAGCAGAGGCCATATAAAATTGTATTTATTTGTGTTTTATTGATGTTAAATTTTGTTTATTTTGTTGTAGGAGAGTAGTAGTAGTAGATGTCCAGCTTGTGAAGGGAACTTTATAACTCCACAACAATTTTTATTAATAATATTGAGTTTTTAATGACTACAACTCAAGGTGAGGGTTGTATATTGTAATGTTTTTTAGACTTAAGTTAATTAGATACCAATCATATTTAGTATCGCTAGATTCAGTTAAAAACAAGGAATTTAAATACATTAAATCCAACGTTCTGTGACGTTACATATGCCTCCCGTTAAAGTTGATAATTTTGGAAAAACACATTAATATTTTTTTGTCATTGCAAATATACAATTTTTATTTTAACTTAAACTCTTTCTAATAATGTATTTAAGTCATTTAATACATTTATTTTATTTACATCACATCATATAATAATGGATCCTGTCCATTTATTCACAAAAAATAGTTTTTAATATTATATTCATAGTTATAAAACTTAATAATTATTGACTTTATTCTGGTAGATTCTGACATTATTTCTCTCTCTTATAGTGTCTTATGGTTTTTTTACTCTTATTCACTTTAATAATATGTATGGGGTTTTGTCTTAGTCATAGTTTGGTCGTTTTTTCAAGTTGATAGAAATAATTATTATACAAAATTACACAATTTTTTGGGACTACTTGGGTTCGATCACTTTCCTCTTATGCTAACTTACTATATAAATGATTTCTTTTTATGGAACGTTCTGTGACGTTACATATGCCTCCCGTTAAAGTTGATAATTTTGGAAAAACATATCTTTGGTTTTGATGAAATTATCATCTCTATAATAACCCTTTATTAGCTTCTTTATATCTCATTCTTTTATCTTATAATTAAATTCCTGTACTACTCCTTTAATATATTAATCCAACTCCATATTCCTAGTTCGTTCTTTGTCATATCACCTGTTCCTTTCCTTTTTACCTTGATGTCTTATAATTAATCTTTGATATAATTCCCTATCAATTCCCTAACTTACATAGAGGGTTGGGAGTCAGAGTGGCTCGCTATGGCATACATTCTCTGTCCCTTCCTGTCTATAACTACTGAAATCAGAGGCAACACATCCCTGTTCAGAAAATAATAATTGCACCTTTGCAACAAATAATAATAATAATAATAATAAAAAATACAATATTCAAAGATCATAGGCTCCTACACATAAATTCCCTTTCTTAAACTCTTCTGATTAATTCACAATTATATTAATATATCGTTCTCCGCAGGTTAAAATTATCGTTTAAAATCATTCAATGTTAATAGCTATATTCATATTCATCATTACCTCCTTATGTAACACACTGTTTTCCCTTTTTTTTTTTTTTCATTTATCATTTCCATTTAGTATCAAATATATGACAGTATTTCTCCTTTTTTCTCCTTTACTAAGTGTCCATCTCGTAATATTTATTAATAATAATCTCTCTCCTTCTCTAAGTACGGGTAAGCTGGTAAATATACGTTGACATGGCTATTGGAAATAAATCTATATTTTATATATATCATTATGCCTTTGGTGTAAGGTGTCCTTCTCGTAATATTTATTTATAATAATCATAATACAATAATATTTATATTCATTTAAAAATCTCTATCTCCTTTCTAATTATGGCTAAGTTAAAAAATTCACGTTGACATGTTTAGTCAAGGTACCTTCTCTAAGTACGGGTAAGCTGGTAAATATACGTTGACTTGGCTATTGGAAATAAATCTATATTTTATATATATCTTTATGCCTTTGGTGTAAGGTGTCCTTCTCGTAATATTTATTAATAATAATCATTATACAATAATATTTATATTTTTTTAAAAATCTCTACCTCCTTTCTAATTATGGCTAAGTTAAAAAATTCACGTTGACATGTTTAGTCAAGGTACCTTCCCTATGATGCTGTATTTGACTTGGGTCTTTGGTCATGGTACTTGGTCACTGATTGAGTATTTGACTTGCGATTTTTTATTCATGGTACTTTTTTAATGAAGTCTGGTTATACGTTCCTTTTACCTTGTTCCTGATTGTGTCAGTTACCTCATAGGTATTGTTTTTATTATCTCTGGTTATCGTGAAAGGCCCTGTATATAAGAGTAGCAATTTCCTCGTTATGCCTTGTATAGCACTGGGCAATTCTCTATTTTTAACTAATACCTTTTCACCTACCTCATATTTAATTGCCTTAGGCTGTGATTTGATATATTTTTTCCGCTGCTGTTCCGTCTTTTTCAAGTCCCACGTTGGGCGCCAATTTATAACAAAAAGAAGTATTGGGTGTAAGTAATGTTTATGTGTTGTGATTGTAAACTGTGTGTCGGGCGTTACCTCCGCGCACTTTTGTTACTTACCCTGTTGACTGGATCCTCTGCAGTGATGTAGTCCTGTAATACAACTTAAAACTATGCTTTTGTGGGCGCCACTTGGAAACGTTTGTTCCAAGAAAAAAATTTAAATGTGATTGATAAAATTTTTAAATCTATGAAAAAATTTAAACAAGTCAGTTTAGCTTTGAAAAATCAGTTAAGTTTAATGGTTCTTTAAAAACAACAAACAAATCGTCTGAAGGACTATCATTCATAAAAATTATAAAATTGCAGAGAAAAAATTTTACAAGTTATTATTATTGACAATTTTTTATATGTCCAATCAAGTATCGGCTAGTATTTCAGATTTTGACTCAGTTGACAAGCATGAGTTTAATATGTGAAAAAACTTTAATCTCAGGACGTGACTCCTTTGAACTACCAAGACATATCAATTAGATGCCTTACAAGAAAAAACTAAGTGATTTGAAGGTGTATGTGTGGCGTGTAAAGTACAACTGTGTGATAATTTGTAACCAGGTAACAATGATTTTAATTTTGGTAAACTCACGTTCCAATGGTCGTTTATTCTCTCACTGGACACTTCCTTCGGGTAGTTTCTCGATATCGCCTCTTCGGGTGTACACTGAATCTATTTAAAGTCAATTTTTTCGATCGTTACTTTTTCCGCACTTTTTGTCAAAACGTTTGGCAGTAAAATCTCGTTCAAACGCCGCCACTACGAATCATCTGTTTAGCGTTGATTCAGAAATCTGCCACCGCAGCGCTGATCCCCATGCAGTTTTGAGGAAGGCTCAGTGTATTGTTTGTTTACGTTCGGGGGAATTATTTGTCACGTTAGTCAGTCAATGCGAACACAGCAGAATTCGTTCTCTATTAAATGTTGGGACCCTCCTGGGCCGTCGACGTTCTGGCTGCGTGCTTTCTATTAGAATTTGCCGTATCGCTGCTCTATTTCAGCGATATTTTTTGGCGACTCTCGTTGAGGTTAAGTCAGTCGGGTATGTCTATGTACGGGAAAAGCCTTCCTGCCGTGTCTTGTCGATTTTTCGCCTCTCGGTTTCGCCTTAGCTGCGTTGATCAGTGTTGTGTGAGATGCATCAGCTCTGGTGTTCAATCTTCAAGTTTTTTTTTGGTCAAATTTTGTCTCGCTTTTATACTAAATCGGGGTGACTGTTTTCGTCGACTTCCGGTATATTTGTGTAAAAATTCTTTCTAGATTGTTCGAGAATAAACGAAATGGAATGTCATAGAACAATTTTCACTACCGTAGAAGCTTTTAGAACGAATTTCTTATTCTTCATACAATGGATATTTCAAAATTTACACTGGTATTTATCAAACAGTTTCACATTAGTACTTACAATTTGTATGCCATTAATGTATTTAAATTCCTTGTTTTTAACTGAATCTAGCGATACTAAATATGATTGGTATCTAATTAACTTAAGTCTAAAAAACATTACAATATACAACCCTCACCTTGAGTTGTAGTCATTAAAAACTCAATATTATTAATAAAAATTGTTGTGGAGTTATAAAGTTCCCTTCACAAGCTGGACATCTACTACTACTACTCTCCTACAACAAAATAAACAAAATTTAACATCAATAAAACACAAATAAATACAATTTTATATGGCCTCTGCTCATGGCCTAGGTTCTTGCCAGTTTTCTAACACAATGATTAGTCTTTTTCCTTAATATATGTGTTATTTCACCACTATACACACAGAGTTCATTATTTTGTCTATCTTTTGTGATACCTGGTTACTTTGTACATATTTTATATTTATCACAAGATGACATAGCATCATTGATTGTCTTGAGATGTCATTTTTTTATGGTGTGACAAATCTCACTCTAATTAGTTAAATTCTTTTAGAATTGATTTTACTTTCAACTGAGTTTATTTCTTATTAAGGTATTTTGATGTATTGTACCTTTCTATCTCATTTTGTTAGTATTATGTAAGTATTTTAGCCAGATATGATTATTTTTGTACTGGATAATTGGCTTCAGCCATACATGGTATAAGTAAATATTTTGCTGACTTGACTATTACAATGTTAAAGTTGGTCAGGTATATTAGTATAGTTGCTTTATATCATATTACAGCTTCCTAATACAGTTTGGTTGCATTTTGGCAACATTACATTCATAAATTATACAATATTAGATGCCTATTACATGTTTTTAGTTAACACTGTTTTTGGCTATTTTGGCTGCTTTTTATTCATTTGACAGCTTCCTTTATTTAAGATAAATTGTTCACTATTGTCTGCTTGACAATTACATATAGTTTTTATTTAAATCTGATAATAATTAATTTTTCATGAAATCTTGGTGTATGGTCTCAAATCCAACATTCTGTGACGTTACAGAATGACATCTCAAGACAATCAATGATGCTATGTCATCTTGTGATAAATATAAAATATGTACAAAGTAACCAGGTATCACAAAAGATAGACAAAATAATAAACTCTGTGTGTATAGTGGTGAAATAACACATATATTAAGGAAAAAGACTAATCATTGTGTTAGAAAACTGGCAAGAACCTAGGCCATGAGCAGAGGCCATATAAAATTGTATTTATTTGTGTTTTATTGATGTTAAATTTTGTTTATTTTGTTGTAGGAGAGTAGTAGTAGTAGATGTCCAGCTTGTGAAGGGAACTTTATAACTCCACAACAATTTTTATTAATAATATTGAGTTTTTAATGACTACAACTCAAGGTGAGGGTTGTATATTGTAATGTTTTTTAGACTTAAGTTAATTAGATACCAATCATATTTAGTATCGCTAGATTCAGTTAAAAACAAGGAATTTAAATACATTAAATCCAACGTTCTGTGACGTTACATATGCCTCCCGTTAAAGTTGATAATTTTGGAAAAACACATTAATATTTTTTTGTCATTGCAAATATACAATTTTTATTTTAACTTAAACTCTTTCTAATAATGTATTTAAGTCATTTAATACATTTATTTTATTTACATCACATCATATAATAATGGATCCTGTCCATTTATTCACAAAAAATAGTTTTTAATATTATATTCATAGTTATAAAACTTAATAATTATTGACTTTATTCTGGTAGATTCTGACATTATTTCTCTCTCTTATAGTGTCTTATGGTTTTTTTACTCTTATTCACTTTAATAATATGTATGGGGTTTTGTCTTAGTCATAGTTTGGTCGTTTTTTCAAGTTGATAGAAATAATTATTATACAAAATTACACAATTTTTTGGGACTACTTGGGTTCGATCACTTTCCTCTTATGCTAACTTACTATATAAATGATTTCTTTTTATGGAACGTTCTGTGACGTTACATATGCCTCCCGTTAAAGTTGATAATTTTGGAAAAACATATCTTTGGTTTTGATGAAATTATCATCTCTATAATAACCCTTTATTAGCTTCTTTATATCTCATTCTTTTATCTTATAATTAAATTCCTGTACTACTCCTTTAATATATTAATCCAACTCCATATTCCTAGTTCGTTCTTTGTCATATCACCTGTTCCTTTCCTTTTTACCTTGATGTCTTATAATTAATCTTTGATATAATTCCCTATCAATTCCCTAACTTACATAGAGGGTTGGGAGTCAGAGTGGCTCGCTATGGCATACATTCTCTGTCCCTTCCTGTCTATAACTACTGAAATCAGAGGCAACACATCCCTGTTCAGAAAATAATAATTGCACCTTTGCAACAAATAATAATAATAATAATAATAAAAAATACAATATTCAAAGATCATAGGCTCCTACACATAAATTCCCTTTCTTAAACTCTTCTGATTAATTCACAATTATATTAATATATCGTTCTCCGCAGGTTAAAATTATCGTTTAAAATCATTCAATGTTAATAGCTATATTCATATTCATCATTACCTCCTTATGTAACACACTGTTTTCCCTTTTTTTTTTTCATTTATCATTTCCATTTAGTATCAAATATATGACAGTATTTCTCCTTTTTTCTCCTTTACTAAGTGTCCATCTCGTAATATTTATTAATAATAATCTCTCTCCTTCTCTAAGTACGGGTAAGCTGGTAAATATACGTTGACATGGCTATTGGAAATAAATCTATATTTTATATATATCATTATGCCTTTGGTGTAAGGTGTCCTTCTCGTAATATTTATTTATAATAATCATAATACAATAATATTTATATTCATTTAAAAATCTCTATCTCCTTTCTAATTATGGCTAAGTTAAAAAATTCACGTTGACATGTTTAGTCAAGGTACCTTCTCTAAGTACGGGTAAGCTGGTAAATATACGTTGACTTGGCTATTGGAAATAAATCTATATTTTATATATATCTTTATGCCTTTGGTGTAAGGTGTCCTTCTCGTAATATTTATTAATAATAATCATTATACAATAATATTTATATTTTTTTAAAAATCTCTACCTCCTTTCTAATTATGGCTAAGTTAAAAAATTCACGTTGACATGTTTAGTCAAGGTACCTTCCCTATGATGCTGTATTTGACTTGGGTCTTTGGTCATGGTACTTGGTCACTGATTGAGTATTTGACTTGCGATTTTTTATTCATGGTACTTTTTTAATGAAGTCTGGTTATACGTTCCTTTTACCTTGTTCCTGATTGTGTCAGTTACCTCATAGGTATTGTTTTTATTATCTCTGGTTATCGTGAAAGGCCCTGTATATAAGAGTAGCAATTTCCTCGTTATGCCTTGTATAGCACTGGGCAATTCTCTATTTTTAACTAATACCTTTTCACCTACCTCATATTTAATTGCCTTAGGCTGTGATTTGATATATTTTTTTCGCTGCTGCTGTTCCGTCTTTTTCAAGCCCCACGTTGGGCGCCAATTTATAACAAAAAGAAGTATTGGGTGTAAGTAATGTTTATGTGTTGTGATTGTAAACTGTGTGTCGGGCGTTACCTCCGCGCACTTTTGTTACTTACCCTGTTGACTGGATCCTCTGCAGTGATGTAGTCCTGTAATACAACTTAAAACTATGCTTTTGTGGGCGCCACTTGGAAACGTTTGTTCCAAGAAAAAAATTTAAATGTGATTGATAAAATTTTTAAATCTACGAAAAAATTTAAACAAGTCAGTTTAGCTTTGAAAAATCAGTTAAGTTTAATGGTTCTTTAAAAACAACAAACAAATCGTCTGAAGGACTATCATTCATAAAAATTATAAAATTGCAGAGAAAAAATTTTACAAGTTATTATTATTGACAATTTTTTATATGTCCAATCAAGTATCGGCTAGTATTTCAGATTTTGACTCAGTTGACAAGCATGAGTTTAATATGTGAAAAAACTTTAATCTCAGGACGTGACTCCTTTGAACTACCAAGACATATCAATTAGATGCCTTACAAGAAAAAACTAAGTGATTTGAAGGTGTATGTGTGGCGTGTAAAGTACAACTGTGTGATAATTTGTAACCAGGTAACAATGATTTTAATTTTGGTAAACTCACGTTCCAATGGTCGTTTATTCTCTCACTGGACACTTCCTTCGGGTAGTTTCTCGATCTCGCCTCTTCGGGTGTACACTGAATCTATTTAAAGTCAATTTTTTCGATCGTTACTTTTTCCGCACTTTTTGTCAAAACGTTTGGCAGTAAAATCTCGTTCAAACGCCGCCACTACGAATCATCTGTTTAGCGTTGATTCAGAAATCTGCCACCGCAGCGCTGATCCCCATGCAGTTTTGAGGAAGGCTCAGTGTATTGTTTGTTTACGTTCGGGGGAATTATTTGTCACGTTAGTCAGTCAATGCGAACACAGCAGAATTCGTTCTCTATTAAATGTTGGGACCCTCCTGGGCCGTCGACGTTCTGGCTGCGTGCTTTCTATTAGAATTTGCCGTATCGCTGCTCTATTTCAGCGATATTTTTTGGCGACTCTCGTTGAGGTTAAGTCAGTCGGGTATGTCTATGTACGGGAAAAGCCTTCCTGCCGTGTCTTGTCGATTTTTCGCCTCTCGGTTTCGCCTTAGCTGCGTTGATCAGTGTTGTGTGAGATGCATCAGCTCTGGTGTTCAATCTTCAAGTTTTTTTTTGGTCAAATTTTGTCTCGCTTTTATACTAAATCGGGGTGACTGTTTTCGTCGACTTCCGGTATATTTGTGTAAAAATTCTTTCTAGATTGTTCGAGAATAAACGAAATGGAATGTCATAGAACAATTTTCACTACCGTAGAAGCTTTTAGAACGAATTTCTTATTCTTCATACAATGGATATTTCAAAATTTACACTGGTATTTATCAAACAGTTTCACATTAGTACTTACAATTTGTATGCCATTAATGTATTTAAATTCCTTGTTTTTAACTGAATCTAGCGATACTAAATATGATTGGTATCTAATTAACTTAAGTCTAAAAAACATTACAATATACAACCCTCACCTTGAGTTGTAGTCATTAAAAACTCAATATTATTAATAAAAATTGTTGTGGAGTTATAAAGTTCCCTTCACAAGCTGGACATCTACTACTACTACTCTCCTACAACAAAATAAACAAAATTTAACATCAATAAAACACAAATAAATACAATTTTATATGGCCTCTGCTCATGGCCTAGGTTCTTGCCAGTTTTCTAACACAATGATTAGTCTTTTTCCTTAATATATGTGTTATTTCACCACTATACACACAGAGTTTATTATTTTGTCTATCTTTTGTGATACCTGGTTACTTTGTACATATTTTATATTTATCACAAGATGACATAGCATCATTGATTGTCTTGAGATGTCATTTTTTTATGGTGTGACAAATCTCACTCTAATTAGTTAAATTCTTTTAGAATTGATTTTACTTTCAACTGAGTTTATTTCTTATTAAGGTATTTTGATGTATTGTACCTTTCTATCTCATTTTGTTAGTATTATGTAAGTATTTTAGCCAGATATGATTATTTTTGTACTGGATAATTGGCTTCAGCCATACATGGTATAAGTAAATATTTTGCTGACTTGACTATTACAATGTTAAAGTTGGTCAGGTATATTAGTATAGTTGCTTTATATCATATTACAGCTTTCTAATACAGTTTGGTTGCATTTTGGCAACATTACATTCATAAATTATACAATATTAGATGCCTATTACATGTTTTTAGTTAACACTGTTTTTGGCTATTTTGGCTGCTTTTTATTCATTTGACAGCTTCCTTTATTTAAGATAAATTGTTCACTATTGTCTGCTTGACAATTACATATAGTTTTTATTTAAATCTGATAATAATTAATTTTTCATGAAATCTTGGTGTATGGTCTCAAATCCAACACATTAATATTTTTTTGTCATTGCAAATATACAATTTTTATTTTAACTTAAACTCTTTCTAATAATGTATTTAAGTCATTTAATACATTTATTTTATTTACATCACATCATATAATAATGGATCCTGTCCATTTATTCACAAAAAATAGTTTTTAATATTATATTCATAGTTATAAAACTTAATAATTATTGACTTTATTCTGGTAGATTCTGACATTATTTCTCTCTCTTATAGTGTCTTATGGTTTTTTTACTCTTATTCACTTTAATAATATGTATGGGGTTTTGTCTTAGTCATAGTTTGGTCGTTTTTTCAAGTTGATAGAAATAATTATTATACAAAATTACACAATTTTTTGGGACTACTTGGGTTCGATCACTTTCCTCTTATGGTAACTTACTATATAAATAATTTCTTTTTATGGAACGTTCTGTGACGTTACAACGTTTACGTGTTCTTTGAATTCTCCTTAATAGTCTTATTTAACACCTTTAACTATAACTTGGAAATTTTTCTTGATAATGACATTTGAATTTGTAAACTATAGCTTATGTTTTAGACTGAGGTTCGCTTGCGAGAACGTTCCTATCCGTACCAGAACATACGTAATATACTGGGTATAATTTATTGTCGCTTCTCTTCTGCAAAGTTCGCCCCGCAGTTTGTCCGGCGAGAGTTATTGAAACTAACGTCATTTGTTATCGATATCGCAAGTTAACTTGCAAGAAATACCGTATGTCGGATAACGGAAAGCACTAACTTATGTTCATATTTCTTGTTACATTATCGTGTTGGATCGTTCCCTGTTTGAAGATAACTTTCTTGCTTTCAGCTGACTGCTGATCATTGCTGTCCTGTCACAAGAGTAACTTATATGAATTGTTATACCGGTACTGCGGCTGACAGTTGTATAGAATTACATAAAAATACTTTTTAGACATGTAGCTTTAATCGCTACAGCGGAGACAAAAAGGCATTACAGGCATGAATATGCAAACAAAGGGACGCAGGGAGCAACAAATGCACATAAGGAAAGCAAAACATTTAGATTAGATTTCATTTAGTTTGACTGTTTATGAACAAATTGTCTTTAGAGTTTTTGGAATGTTTCGCTTACGCATGACACGAGAATACCGTGAGTTGAAATTATGTATGAAGTGAATTTTAAACTTTTAAAATGTAATTTAAAAAAGTGTCTAACAATATGTAAAATTTTACTAAAAACAAAGGAATATATCAGATCAGCGATTAACGAATACTTGCATGCAATATTACGTTAAAATGTAAAAAAAAGTGTTAGATTGGTTCACGTGGTGTCATTGAAGCCCGGCTAAACCAGAAGGGTTTACGTTAGGAAGACCATTCGGCTTTAAAGCCAACGTGACATTTTCAAGGAAAGTATATACAGAAAACGTTAACAGTAATTTTTTAATTAAATTCACCTGAAGGGGACAAGGCAAGGCAACATGTGGTACGTGTTTTCCCGAGATTTCTTTGATTTCCTTTCATGTGTCACAGTATTAACAAATAAATACTCAAGCTAAGAAGTTTGTAATATTTAAAAACACCTGAATAATAGGAGCAGAAAGAGAATGCTAAAGAAGAATTGTGAGTAACACTACTTACTTCAGGCAATAACCGCATAGCCTAAGTTCCCAAAAGCTACACGTGTTCTGTTTCAGTCAGCCTGCTTTGCCGTCTCGGCTGGGTTGAAGGTCAGAGCATCCGCGAGGTGTACAACTGCCTAATTGCGGGAACTATTCGCCCAGTAGTGGCAACCCATCGCCTCCGGACAGTCGAGCCTATCGATCACACCAGCCAGCCTCTAATCTCCTGCCTTAAGGGGTCCACGGAGGCGCGCCTCGGGCTTGGTGACAGGCTGGAGCAATTTACTAACGATATATTCGCATAATATGCACGCATATATCGTGTACCCTAACACGTTGTGGTGAGCGAACGACCGAGCTGCGCTGGACAACGCAAACAAATCAAGGAGCAAGGGCATTTTATATCTGTCTGTCTGTATCTGTTCTGTGACGCGGCAACTCTTATTCCGTTGAGCCTCTTTGAACTATTTCTCCCGTAAGTTGTCGCTAATTGAACAATTGATTGAAATACGACTACTTCGACAGCGATAATCATCTCACCATCTTCACTGTGATTCTTCTAATCCGATTCTTTTAATTCTTTAAAATTAATCAGATCAAATTTTAAAATCAGAATCAGATGAAAATGTTGATTCTTTTAATCATGATCAAACTTCTATTGGTTCTCTTAATTCTTAACTAAACTGCTATTGTCAAATTAACATCAAAATGGGTGGCAATTATATTGTTGTCGCAGAAACAGTTGTTTCGTCAGATGAATAAATAAGCGTGACATCTTATGTTTTTGTTTGGTTCATTTTAGTTTTTAAAGTATTGTGTAAATTTTCCATTGATCTACAGCTTAAAGTCTAAGGCCGGCCTCACACTGGAGCGACATTTTGTTTCGCGGCAGAACCGTTTTGACGCATCGTATTACAAAGCGTCGTTTCGGTGGAGAGTGGGTTGAGACATTGGCTCACGACAAAACACTTTCTCGTCAGTTGTTTTTGAGCTGTTAAGGTGTGTGGTTCGTGGGTTCGTGACAGGAATATTTTGCATCTATTTCAGCTTCAACTACATCTACACTTGTTTCCATTTTATACTCAATACTAATTAATAATAATAATAACAATAATATAATAATAATAATAATAATAATAATAATAATAATAATAATAATAAATACACAACAATATACTATAATCAGATCGAAGTGACAATCCACGCACTTTCCGCGTAGGGCTAGGTAAGTCTAGTATAAACTCCACGCCTTGTGAGGTCGGATCCAGCGCATGCACGGTTCTAAAAATCTCAAGGTGTTTTGCTGCGAGACATAAATTGAAGAAGCTCCGTCTTTGGTCGCGAGGGGCCTCGCGACACTTCTAGGTAATGTCGCGGCCAGTGTGTGGCGCTTTATATATTCCTAATGACAGTAGAGTCATCTGCGACGTTTTGTGACACAGTACGCCAAAACGGTTCTGTCGTGAAACAAAATGTCGCTCCAGTGTGCGGCCGGCCTACCATTAAATTTCAGTGATAAGATTCATCTTTATTTGGAGCTCACGTTTGTTCCATGTACATACTACTAAGTTGCAGGCTGTCTGACTAGCTGTCACACTTTATAACAGGAATTACGTAAACAACAGTGTAGAACTGCCGAGAGCGACATTGTGGTTTGGAATTGTATTTTCTGTAGTAAGAAAAAAGGTAATAATATAATGGTGATGACGTTTATGTACTGTTGACGATCTCAAGGACCAGCGTATGACTTCAGTTAACTCAGATATCAACAGTAAGATCTAAAGTGACATGTCGCCTTGAGCTCCGTGCAGAGAAAGACAAGTTAACAAAGCGATTTTACGTCCAACCAATGTATTATGGAAATTGCTTTTTATATGTCTTACTTTTAATTCTTGAGAAGCATGCATAGCAATGGATTTAAAATTTTTACGACAAATCATTTAAAAATGTGCATATAATTGAAAAAATATTTTTTTGTTTAAATACACTACAGTTATTTTACGTCCTTTGGATGCGCGTGAGCTAATTAACTAGCTAATAAATGTTTACACAAGAAGATAATGCCACAACGCACAATAGATAAAGGAAAAAAAAATTGACGACATCATACACTACGCATACAGAACCCTCGGGAGGCGCTGAAGATTGAGAGACAATTTTATAATTTTGAAAACTAAGGAAATAAAAAATTGTACATTTAACTTATTAAAATTAATTTTCTACATTCTTATATTGTTACAGATAAATACGGAGTTGAATCCAATAAAGCGTACATCATAACAATGAATTAGTCTGTTTTAGCGTGTGTTCGTTGTGATAGCTTATTATCTGTTTTTAATAATCGTGTTAACAAAATATTTCTTCCGCAAGTTAATCTTTGATATTCTTATACGCCTAACCTTCATTATGAAGAAATTATCTGCACCATCAGGGGTTTAAGCACGCACACGCACACACACACGCACATCGTCGAATAATCTATTTAAATAACAATTTAAATTTTCGATTGTTGTAAAGCTTTTTCGTAATCAGCAGTTTTACAGTTATATTAATAATATATAATTTTATGTTTTCGTTTACTTTTAGTAATGTTTAAACTTGTGTGTTTGTTTTTATTTGAATTTGGCCTTTAGCTAGTGAATTATTGAAATTCTGTTTTAGGTACACTGGATTTCTCCAATACATTAGTTTTGTGACCCTTTGTATTCATGTCATTAGTTTAATATTTCCAATGTCTAGAAACGCATACGCGCGCTCGCATTTATAGTTTCACACATTTCCACTGTCTCTACTTACCTTTCTTGAAGTAAATTACTATAGTAATTTGAAAATTCTTTTCCATACAATTTACTGTAATTGCGAAACAATTGCGGAGACTGATCGTCCTCCATTGGTCAATGTTTGATGTCAGTCTAGCCAATCACTGACGAAAGGGATACGATCCATCACCGAAAACGCTCAACAGAATTAAATTCTTTCACAAATTCGTTTCAAATTTGTATTACATAGATTCTTTTAAATTTTTAGCCTTCTTCCGGTATTGACCAATTCAATGTTACAAAAAGAATCGACAGGTTTGCTAAGAGAATAAACGAAAGGATACTCATTTCAATATGAGTGAAACGTTGTCATACAAAACATTTTTGACACGGCCCATACCGGAAGAAGATTTCAAAAACATAATGGAAATCGGCCGCGGAAGCCTATGAGAGAATACATAGATTCTTTTGTGTGTGTGTGTGTGTGTGTGTGTGTGTGTGTTTTGCGTGGTTAGGCTGAAAATGTTCAGTTCGGAAACTTTAGTAAAAAGTGGTTATTGTTTATTTCATAATTCCTTCATGTTATTTATAATTTTCATCATATGATACAGCATTAGTAGTGTAGACTACTGGCTGAAAAATACAATAGTGATTTCATCACGTGTGGGTTACATGGAAAGGTTGAAACCCCTGCCTCTATAGTTAGCTGTATCAGGTTTACTAATGGAACAGAACAAAAGAGAGGTGACGATCTTACCCTCCCCATTGTTCGCTAACCACTTTCCACCCCTTTAATTTGTTACCACCCCTCCTGATCGTGAACAATCGTTTCAACTCGATATTAAAAACGCTTTTCGTCTGACAACTTAGACACACACAATTTACTGTAAACGATTAACTTTAAAGTTCTGTAGATAATAACTTTCCAACACCGGCAAGATTATTCAAAATCCAGTGTTTCAGTTTTGCATATTTACACTGAATAATCAGTGAAACGTTTACGATGAGATGTGAGTTAAAATAAAGGGACATAATTTACATTAGTAAGGGACATTGTTTATTTAATTTTGCGATAAACAATTTTTATAGAAGTAATAACCCGTATCATTGATTATTTTATTTCCAGTACTGATACCGCTAAATGTTTCGTTCATTTTGCAACACGACATCTGAATTGGTAAAGGCATAAAGTAAGCAATTAATAATAATAGTTGAATTAATTATTATTTAATTATTGGCCATTTGAAAATCCAAGCAGTAGTAATTCAGATAACACGTGGAGTTCACTAAGATGAATTTACTAGAGGTGTGATAACACAATTTGTGACTTTGTTTGAAACATGAAAAATACAGGACTAGCAAAGAGTAGATTTTAACCAAATAAGTTTAATCAAGTATTATAATTTGCAGTTACGTACAATAATAACTTTAGCAGTCCTCGGTTCAATTTAAATTTTTTTTTACATATAAGTCTATATCACAGTATATTACAGAGGGAATGGTAACGACAGTAAGGGACCTCATCCTTAAACTTCACTTCGATGAGCTTTATCAAGCAGTTATCATAGAGGGCGAGGACGATCTCAGCTTTGTGACAAGAAAATGAAAACAGGGAAAATATACGCTTAACTGGTTAGTAATAAATATCGTGGGGTTACTGGTTAATGTACCCAGGTCCACTCATTTGAATTTACGGCGAACTAAAATTAAAGGTTTCCAAATGCAACAATAAATCTTAAAGATGATTTTCAAGATTAATTTTTATTACTAATAGAGTTTTATTGATTACACAGCTGTTAAAAAATAAAAAGCAAAGAGAAATTCATAAAATATTGTCGTTTTTTAAACACTTGAAACACAATTATAACTTATACTTGGGTAGTTTCACTACTAACGCCTCGACATACGCAGATCAGGATACTTGGAAAAGGACCAAGTATAAAGGATCAAGAAATGCGAAATCCACCAAACGTAGCCTAAGAATAAGAGAATTATCTACACGTTTAGGATTTGCATTAGTTCAGGACGATACAAGACAGGAGGAGGTAGGCTATATAACAGATTATACAAAACGAGGACAAGTATCAAATACGTCAGTCCCAGTGCTTTGGGACAAATATTTAACCAGACACACCAAAACAAATTTAGACGAACTATCGTCTAAAGCATAACGTATAGCATAAAGTAATGACAAACTACAGGACGAAATTGATGCAATAAGAGAAGCGGGTTGTTGAAGGAGCTCGAGAATGGACACGACTATTAACGAGGAGCTCAATAAACGAATATGGCTATAAGAGATTACATTAGGCTACAAGGGAAAGATTGAAAATCAGACAATAATGGATGGCGAGAGTTTGGAAATTATATTGCAGCCGTGTCGTAAGAAGAAAAAGATATCAGACCCTGAAAGTCTTGAAGAAATGAACTATCTAAGGTGATGGAAGAACTGAGGATTTCTTCTTTTTCTTCTTCATCTTCTTTTTCTTCAGGCTGTGGACTTTACGATCCGTTGGGCACTCCTTGGTCTGACCATTTTTTCTTTGGCCTTCCAATATTCCGCCATCCTTTCGGATTATACACTAAACTTGTTTTGGTATCCTGTTCTTATGCATCCTTTCAACATGGTCTGTCCAATCCTGTCTGTGTTGCTTTATCCTTTTGTTTAGGTTGTATATTCCAAGGATGTTTCGTATATCGTCATTCGTTAACCAGTCCTTCCGTGATATTACTAGTACCGGTACTGATCGTAAAAATGTCATAGGTATCAGGCTGTGGGTCTTCGCGTTCAGTGTCCAAGTCTCACTTCCATGAAGGCCGCATGGCACTGCCATCACTTTGTAAAATTTCAAAAGAGTATCTCTTCTACGCTTTCCATTCAGTGTTCTTCTTATCGTCCCACACATGTGATTAAATTTCTCTATTTTTTTATCAACATCTATCTTACCAACATAAGACAAGTCACCTCCAAGGAACCTGAGTGAATGCCCTTGCTGAATAAGTTGATTATTCGGTACTAGTTTACACTTTATAGGAAAGCAACAATTAAAAGCCATGGACTTAGTCTTGATAACAGAAATTTCCGGACCATACATTCTGATTATCTGCTGCGATTCACAGAGGGCCTTCTGCAGGCTATTTTCATTGTCTGATATTATGACACGGAGGTCTTCAAAACGGAGAATGGAAAAGGTTGGAGATTGCGATTTGGAGGAAGATGGCAGCGACAGCTGTTAAACAGCTGTGTGTAACTATTCCCAAATAACCAAATATTTCCCTTCCTGTGATTCGTCGTCGTAAGTAGTTTAATAGAAAAAGAGAAAAAATAAGTGAATGTGAATGTAAACAGGAACAGAGACGAAGATTCTAAATGATAAAGTTAAAAGATGAAATCAGTGGGTTAATGGGTCAAGAATAACGTCTTGATTATTGTTTTCTTAATAACACAGCTAATTTGAAGTTGCAAAGACACGACGTATGCAGTTTGTCACTGAAGCTGAAACGTCAGTTTTAATTGTTGGAAAGAAATAGCAACGGAGCATGTCCAATCTATAAAAAATAAAACTGTTAAAACGTGGGTATGGACATCGCGTGACATGAAACAAGGAGGTCGTTATGACACAAGCAGAACGGCAACGTGAGGCAGACAATGCGAAATAGCAAACGAGTTGTGAGAGGGTCCGGGAATGCTTTTGATGTTACGGAATGCACACATGACGAAACACACACACACACACACACACACACACACACACACACACACACACACGAGATTCAGAGAGACGGTAATTGGCAAAGAATGCCTGTGCCGGCATACTTGTACGCCGACTGTGCGATGCGTTTGCAAAGAAACGCGCATGACAGACGACCAATAGGAAACGCTGTCCGGTTGTCGCTGCAACGTAATATTGTTTAGCGTGGTCACTGACGTATCTCGTTTCCGTCTCGACTCGTTCTAAAATTTTAAACTTCAATATTTAGTTACCTTCTATTGCAACTCAAGACATGATAAGGCACCACATTCACGCATATTATCAATGGAAAAAACACAAAACACTCAACAATTTATTCATGTCCTGGCAGCATGCTGACGTGTTCACTGGCAGCCATTCGTATTTAAGTAATCTATTTTGAGGAATTTGGTTATGTTAAAATTCATATTGATGCAAAAAAATTAGAATGGGAGGATGTGATAGCTTGGCATTGTAGACTTTTGTCTACAAAGAGTATGTCTTTGGAATGAAGGCCTTATGGAGGTTGCAGTATAACGTATTATTTACATTGGCTGCTCCAGTAATACTGATAGTGACAAGTGACAGTGATATAAATATAGTGATCTTACTCGGTTTTTTAGTTCGACTAAGGAATTGTTTTTAATTATCGTTGAGCTGCGTACCTGGAAAGTAAGTCGCTCTCGATTAAATTAGTTAAAATTTTACTTTATTTTATTTTGTATATTTTAGTTATTGTAGCAGGAGATAATGAAACCTCTAGCTGAATTTCCCATAATTATTTCTATAGCGGATAATTCTCACATCACTATCTACTTCTGTCATTGATATAAAATGTCATCAACTATCCAAGAGAAAGGTAGAACAATCCTGTTTCAAAAGCGGGATAGAGGTTTTCTCAATTTTCCCCACAGAAGATGACGTACTTTAATATTCAGGACATGAATGGCAGAAGAGCGGGTGCCTGATTGGGAATGGTGGATGTGATGTTAACACATCAGACTACAGCGGCCCTATTTCCGAGGAAGGCTTTGCACTATGATTCCGAAGCTTTCGCTAGATATGTAGATGGGCCTTCCATCCGCCGAAATATAGCGTCCTTGAGTCCTCCACAGTCTGATGGCGAACAGCGAACAAGGACAAACATGAGAATGAACCGTCATTTACCTGGCTGCGTCGGTGTCTCTCCCTACTCCAGAAACATGACTTACGGTTACCTTTACATTGATTCCTCGCTATTTTCGTTTGTATATAGTTCCACCTACTCCTTAACAAGAGTTTTGACTGTCGCAAACATCAACCTTTCACAGTGGTTTTGTCATTACATTGTAAGTCAAGCGAAGAGAGACTGGGATGTCGTAGTCGTCGTCATCTTTACGGCTTAAGCTAGTAGCCTGTTGCAGTCTCAACGGAAGTCATCCAACCATCGATGACGGAGTCTTCCCACACTTCTCTCCCCCCTTGGATGTTAGTCAAGGGCCCTTCTTCAAAATCTAGTTAGATCCATTCTCTCTACGTGTAACCGCCACTCAGTTTTGTACCGGAAGATTTTCTCATTTAAGCTTTCAGCTATGCCTAGCTCTATTCTAATATGATCATTTCTAATAAGATCTCTCCTGGTACAACCCTTTACACCCCCACAAGAACCTCATTTCCGCTCCTTGTATTCTAGATATATCTTTGGCCTTTCCAATCCAAGTCTCACTACCATACAGTAGTTGAGGTATGGCCATTATATTAGAATATTTCAATTGCGTCTCTTGAAGAGACTAATTGTTTCAATTAGGAAGAGATTCATTTTGCTTTCAAACTCCTTATCATCTTGGTATGTAATGCTACACCTTAGATACTTGAAATCTGGCACCTGTTCTATTGGCGAGTCCTGTACGACAATCTTTATTCTAATACGATTTGTCCCAGAAAAAGATATAACTTTCGATTTGGATAAGGAAATGCGTAGTATAATTGTAATCTGCCAAAATATCAGCAAGATAAAACAACGACGTTTGGAGGTAATTTTTAATTTCTTGGATATTTTTCAGATTGGAATATTTAACTGACAATACAGTGCTCAATTGCAAAAACGCGTTTTTAAGACATCAATAAAAATCAGCGGCAGGCTACACACAGTTAGGTGGATGTCATGTTGATGGATTATTGGAGTAACGTGTCATTTCAAACGGCTTATTGGAGTTAACAGAATGGTGACTAATAGAGACTAACAGAGCGAGCGTAAATTGTTAGTTGTACATGTGGCACACACAAATTAACTTCGTTTTCCGAATTTTTTGTGTGCCAGTCAAATAATACGTAGGCCTATTTGTTTTGAAGTTTAAAATTCATGTAGTGTGTCTCTTGTGGAAGAAATGAAGGCAACATTTTAGATAGCGTGTGTCAAAAACAGAGAACGATTATGGTTTATTTGATATAACGAGTGCTTAAATAATTATTAATATTTCCTTAGGAATTTCTAATAACACGTCAGGTTCTAAGTAATAGTGTTTATGGACATTTGAATTATTTCTAAGACTGTTAGTCATACGTATTCTAAGAGTCATAAAATAAGTACAGTTTGCTTTCTCTTTACTGAGCATGATTTCAATTTATTACTCACTGTAATTTTTATTTATTTATTACCAATCATTCATAAACACACACACACACATACGTGTTTCTACAACATGCTCCGTTACAATTGTGTATTACTACATGCTAAGTTTTCCTTATTTGAATTAGAATGTGTTTGTATACATTTACATCAAGTAATAACAAATACGTATTGCGGGAACCTCAAATAACAAATTCTGGAACCTCTGCGGGACTTAGTCGTTCAGTTACACCTGGCGATATTGTAAAGTACGGATCAAATGACTGTTGCGGATTAGTGGAAAGTGATTATTGTGTTATAATTAGTGCGGAACTGTAAAATTATTATTGCGTGTGGAAAAATTTAAGTTAAATTAGTGTACGTGAGTACCTTGTTGATTACAAATTGTTACTTGTGACTAATTAAAGCTGGTAATTATGTAACTTCAATGGTGTATTTATTTTCTTTCCACTGTACAATACGACAATCCGTGAGATCCTCGTAGCATACAATCTTTGTGTATATCTTGCTCATGTCTAAAGCCATATAATCTTTGTGTATGTATTGCTCATGTCTAAAGCCATATAATCTTTGTGTATATCTTGCTCATGTCTGAAGCCATAAAATCTTTGTTTATATCTTGCTCATGTCTAAAGCCATATAATCTTTGTGTATGTATTGCTCATGTCTAAAGCCATATAATCTTTGTGTATACCTTGCTCATGTCTAAAGCCATATAATCTTTGTGTATATCTTGTTCATGTCTAAAGCCATATAATCTTTGTGCATACCTTGCTCATGTCTAAAGCCATATAATCTTTGTGTATACCTTTCTCATGTCTAAAGCCATATAATCTTTGTGTATACCTTGCTCATGTATAAAGCCATATAATCGTTGTATATACCTTGCTCATGTCTAAAGCCATATAATCTTTGTGTATACCTTGCTCATGTCTAAAGCCATATAATCTTTGTGTATATCCTGCTCATGTCTAAAGCCATATAATCTTTGTGTATATCTTGCTCATGTCTAAAGCCATATAATTTTTCAGCTTATCCACTCAATGACTCTGTCTTCTCTATTTTTGGTAATACAGAACTAGTTCCTTTGATGTATCATGTAAACTCTTAGGTCAATCGCATTATATGTCCTTATCAGTTTAGCAACGTCAAAAATAAATAAATAAACTATTAATAGGGTTTTTATTTCATTGTATATTTAATTGTTAAAAATTATTTTGGTAAGGGGAGAAGATAATCATAAAGTGGTGACCATGACCGTGTTTAGAATACTTTCATAATTTTCAAGTTTTCATTGTAAACGAATTACATCACTACTTCATATTACAAACTTTTAAACACAAAATACATCTGCTGAACTTTTCATTCAGCGGCAACATAATATTGTAATGTCAATATTAGAACTGCCGAGTTTCCAATAAATGAATGTAAAAATAAAACAAGAATTACCGCGTGTCGTTCTTATTCGATTTTCCATCGCAGAATATTGAACTTTATTAGGAAATGATGTTGCTGTTGACATCGCCCGGCAGGAAACGTGTCGTAGACGTTTCCTCAACATCACGTCGACGGGGTAAATGAAAACGTTTCGTAAGACAAAAAGAACGCGCACGCGCACACACGACAACGAAATCAACTAATAATTTGCCAGCTTTGACTCGTTGTTGGCTCACAGCAGAAAACATCTTTGTTATTGCCCCCACGCAGTGTGTACAACCGACCACCACCCCTCTCTTCATCCGAAACTTCACAGCTCCTGCCCGTTTTATATTTCCATTATTTGAGTTCTCTCGACGTTTTCAATGCAGTATTAAACTTTCCATTATGAAATGCTTTCTACTGAAATACAGCAGACAGAAACGGATCCTCTTTCTCTCTCCGTCTTGTATCTAGTGTACTGATGCCTTCTACATTAGGAGTTTCCTTTCATCATGGGCCACGCCATCGTCAGCCTACTGCCTCTCTGTCGCCGCGTCGTTCACTTTTTTATGATTACAATGTTTTACTCGCTTTCTTGTTTTTCTTCTTTTTTTCCTGTATTTTTCTTAAAAACCCTTTTTCTACGTTTTATGGCTTGTAGTCTACCAGGGGTAGGAGTCAGCTGGAGAAGAAGCATTAATCTTGTCTATTGTTTTTCGTCTTTTGTTTTCAGTAAGCAGCAATTTCGAATAATTGTGAACGTAAATGGTTTTTACTTTCTAACTTTCTTACGTCTCGTGATAGCGAATCCTCTCAACCAATGTCTCGCAGTGTTCCACCCTAAAGTACACGTCTCGCTGTCTTCCGGTTCCATTTGTAAGCATGAGAAAACGACCTAACGAATCGAGCGACTTTATGTTATTTGAAAATAAAAACATTATTTGTACATTTGTGAGTGGTTAAATTCTTTGACTCTCATGATCCTATATACAGAGATAATAATACCTGATTATATTGTAATAATTTTACAGACAACCAAAAATTTTAAATAGGTAGATCTTCACACATAAGTTATCTAAATGTGTATCTTTATCTAAATAAGTTAAAATACACACACGCAAGCGTGCGCGCGCCCACACACACACACACACACACAGATATATTTTTACACAACAGTTTTATATGTAACGTAAAACCTCATTTTCAGACTTATTGGTCAAGTATCTAAGACAGATATGTTGAGTACTTTATCCATAATATTGCATATACAATCTAGATCTATAGATTTATTTTCAGAAAGATATATTACTTCTACTGAAAGATAAATGACAACATCAAGAGTATCAAACGACGAGAGAGAGAGAGAGAGAGAGAGAGAGAGAGAGAGAGAGAGAGCGGTTCATTATAACGCTGATCTATCGAAATCCTCCCCGCACATGTACACAAATAATTATTATAATTTCATTTGTGTGTGTGTGTGTGGGGGGGTTGTAACTTTCCAATGTTTTTTGCCGTTTGACACCTTATAGGCCTACTATGTCTGTCATAACCTTGTATATTCCATACTCCAATTCTCATAGTCCGTTTACGTAGCTTTTGTCGTTTACCTTTATTGAAACTATCCTGCTGCAATTTATTTGGTTTTTTAACAGTTTCTATTTTAAAATGAATGGGGAGTTGGCCCATTGCATTAACCCACAATCTGGAGGACCAGGTAATTTTTAATCAAGGTTTACTTCCTTTAGCCTTTGATAAACTACAAGGCAACAGCTGCTAGTTTTGGCCCCCCCGCGTATTTTATTTCCCCAGTACCCACCATATCTAGCGAGCATACCCCTATCCGAAACCTAGCGAGCATGTGAGACTACCAACAGATCGGGTTGTTTGATTTTATCCAATCAAAAAAATTACAATGGTAAGTACACACGAAAAGAATGACACAGGAAAGATTGCCAAGCAGAGTTATGGAATGGACCTCACCAGGAAGAAGGAAAAGAGGAATACCACCTATCATCTGGATAGAAAAAATTCAGACTATATTGAGGGAACGAGAAATTGAAGATATTTGGATGGACAAGCAACAGTGGAAGATAAGGATTCAATCACTTCTGTAATCTTTGGTTCCGGAAATGTGTAAACACTGTACAGCCGGAATAATAATAATATTAAAATTATTATTATTATTATTATTATTATTATTATTATTACTACAGTACTACTATTTCTCCGAGAGGATAGAGGAAGATGGACCGCAAGGCTCATACCAAACTTGAAGGAATGGATTGACCGCCAACACGGTGAGGTCAACTACCATCTGACCCAGTTGCTCAGTGGCCACGACAATTTTAATGCCTACCTTCACAGAATGAGAAAACTGCAGAGTCCAGTATGTCAATACCGAGACTCTCTCCATGAAGATGCCTCGCTCACGTTTTTCAAGTGCTGCAGATTCGCAAGACAGAGGATGGTACTGGAAATGGAGCTCGGGGGAAGTCACGCACGAGATCGAAGTTCCGCTTATGCTTCGTGGTAAGGCGGAATGGACCGCATCAATGCAGTTACTCAGTGGGTCCTACTAGAAAAAAAAGACTTGCATCCAACGGGCAGCAAAAGATGAGGAATAACTAGAAGGAGCCCGATAAGGGCACAACAGGCTCCATCCTGAAGTAATAATCTAAATAGTTCCAGGATGGATATGAATGCCTGAATTAGAAGTGGGTTTATTAGTGGGTGAGAGTCCCACACACCAGAGGAAGCACGGCCTCCTCTGACGGTGCATAAAACATTTTCCCTCTATAAAAAAAATAATAAATAAAAAAATTATAACTATTATTATTATTATTATTATTATTTTTCTTATTATTATTAGTAGTAGTATTCTTGTATTACAACTATAAAATAATAGAAAATACATGGAGGAGAAGGACTGAAGAAATTCTAGTAAATAAAGGAGTACTAAAATAGGCAGAGATGTAGTAGGCCTATATCGCCTACATTTTTTAATAAACAGTACAGTATATATTGACGACATCGTCCAACCATGGAGACGAGATATTGCCTCAGGAATTCGACTTAACCAGAACACGAGTTTCGATATTTTATTGCAAGCTGACGATGCAGTATTAATACAGAAAACAGAGGACGAGTTGCAGTATTCTTTACATCGTTTAAACCATATTTGTGAAAAATATGATTTTCAAATACCTAAGCAGGAAACAAAAATCATGGCATTTTAGGGGAAGTTTCCGGTCAGATCAAAAATTGTTCTTAAAGGAACAGTTTTGGAACAAGTCTCTGACTTCAAGTACCTGAGTTGCACTATCAGTTTTGGGAATGACACAGGCCGATATATCACTTAGATATTTATAAAACAATGGCAGTGCCTGTTTTACTATATGGATGTGAAACATGGGTTCCTACATAAAAGATTAAAAACCACAAACTTCGGAAATGAAGTTTCTGAAAAGAACAAAGTGTTTCACGAGACAGGATCGTTTGCGCAATGAGGATATTAGAGAAGAGTTGTAGGTATGGATCATAGGTAAGCAATCCAGACATATCGCAGGGAATGGTTAAGCATCTGGACAGAATAGAGAATGGACGATTACCTAAGGCTGCGTTTAGGTAGCCTTACTCTGTGAAGACGGAACAGAGAAAGTGCCTACTCCGTGAAGTGCAGAAGATTATTATTAATATTTATGTGGCACATTACGTAGAAGTTATCATCCGGGTGAAGAAGGGAGACTTACAGCGTTTGTAGAGTAGATCAATGTAGACGTGAGCCTGTGGACGCAGCAGAATGGCCTAGTCTAAAGTAGTGTGATAAACGATCCCAGGCTAGTGCTTGTTCGATTCTGGAGGAGTTTTAGTGGGTAGTTTGCTTGAGATTGGACCCCCTCACTTCTTGCGTCATTTCCACTCCTCATTAAAAAATTATTATTATTATTTATTAAATAATTAAATATTAATTAAATATGTATGTACGTATATTATTAACAAATATATGTGGCTACGCGTGCTGGTGCGATAGAGAAAGAAAGAGAGAGAGTGCGAGAGGGAGAGAGAGAGTAAGAGAGAGGTACAGACAGACAGACACAGGGACAGAGATTATATAACACGTGTCGCAGAGACAGAACGATACTTTCTATTAGTAAAACTACACTGGCATTTATTTCTGTATTAGAACTTATATAAAATATTTCCTTTTAATATTTACTATATTCGCAGGAAAATGATGGATTGGAGTAAAATAACGTGATGTATTAACGATGCTGGAAACATTCTATATTACAAAGAGCAGCAGCGACACTAACGCGTACACGCGCGCTCGCACGCTTCACATGCGTGGCCTATGTTTACTTCTGTGTATATAATTAACTAGAACGAGAATACCTGGAGGTATTTTAAGTTAAACCGTATTGATTAAAACTGATGTGATGCGAGTCATTACAATTCGGCTTTCAGACAAAGTATTTTGAGCACGAAATGACTAACGGAATAAACAACGAGAGTTTAAATTTTTAAAAGATTAAAACTGTCAACAAATTATTGTCCGATTTTTTATAACACGTATTCAGTTCTTCAATAATTGTGTGGTTTTATCATGCAGCTTTATGTCGTTTCAATCCCATTTCTTCTTCCGTGCCTATGTGTTCACTCGAAACAAAACACAAAAAAAATGTTTTTCATTGCAAAGTATTTTCCTTCAGAAATTATGGGTTAGTCAAGCGTTTGCTGTATTTCTAAATATTCCGTGTCGTTCATGCTTAGAGTCTCTCACAGATGAAAAGAGTCTCTCACATGCTTAGAGTCTCTAGGGAGGGAAACGAGTCGCAAGTTTACCACCGCCATCTCAGAGAAGACTGGCTGAAATGTCGATTAAACTTTACAATAACAACGGTATTATTACACAGTACAGTGAATGCATTACTGCCGTTTAAAATGAGCGCACATCGAATCTAACGAAAACAAATATAATTATTTAAATTATTATCCGGGCTGTAAGGCCAGCCATGGTCTTCCGAAATCTTTATGCTGATTGACATTATTCATCAGACGTTTCAGCCTCAGCTCTGGAAAGGTCTTTGAAAGTGCTGATAAGATGTACATCAGTCAACCAGAGTACTGTAGTAAAGCCGTTGACTGACGTACATTTTGTCAGCATTTTCAAAGATTTTTCGCTGAAGATGACCTCCAGAAGTGAGCCGAAACGTCTGATAGCTTCTACTATTAAAATACATACTGTACGGTGATTTATACATATGAGGATGATTTGAAAGGAGCTATGCCTTAATTACAAGAAGTAGCAAGAGAATACTCACTGACAATATCAGTAAGAAAAGCCAAAACCATGGTCTTTAAAGGTAAATATCCAGCGATGACTAAGATATGCCTAGTTATAAAGAACAGCACTTTAGAACGAAGGAGCTATTTCAAATATCTCAGCAGTGCAGTAAGCTATGAATCTGAATATGATAAAAGAGAGAAGATAAATAAATTTAGGAATATTTGTGGTTCACAAAACAAAATAAATAAAATCTTAGAAATAAAACAAGACACAGCACAAGGGTTAAATTTTATAAGACAATTCCAATATCCACGTTGATTCATGCGAGTGAGGCGTGGGTCATGGCAAAAAAAACAAAGCGCCAAGATTCAGAGTGTTGAAAAGCAGTTTCTTCAAAATAAAATAAATTATACATTGTAAGATAGAATAAGGAATGATAATATCAGAGCAGAACTCGAAGTAAAGGACATAAATGAAGTTATTGCAATTTACAGACAATGGTGGGATCATCTGCAAAGGATGACAGAGGATCGATTGCCGAAAACGGCACTGAACTATAAAGCCATTGGTAGAAGAGATGTGGGTCGTCCGAGGATGAAATGGGTGTCGCAACAGGTTTATATAACCTCCTTGAAGAAGAGGAGAAGAAGAAGAATGTACGGTGAAATACATTTCACAAAACGATAGACAATGAACAGTCGATAAAGTGTACATTAGAAAGAATATCTTTAATGGAAAACGACAGGAGTTCATTAATATGCAAATGGTAACTGCGTTTTCTCATTGTGATTACACACGGCTATTGATCTGTGAAAATAATTCTTTGTCTCTTTCTTGCAGACAAGTGACGTCGTGTTTCCATACCTTTCATTCTCTCAAAGTGTACTTTGTACGCCTGAATTAGCAACTTCATTATGGTTAATGCAAGCAGGTGAATCAATTCTGTTTTGTAAACTATAATCTTTCCTGAAACGCGTTGCGAGATTTGGTATTAATTTAAAAATCGTTTGAAGTACAGTTGAAAAAATAATAAATCACAGTTTAATATTTCCCCTAGCACACTACTAACATATATGGTACTATTAGCTTTTTTTCATACTAAGAAATTTACTCTTCTCTTTAATATAATTAACATTTGTGAAACTTCGGTTGCAATTTTAAAAGACGATATATATGACAATATCAGTTATTAAACGCTTTTATTAGTTTTATTAGTTACACCAATATCTTTTCCTTTCGTTAGTACAGTAGGCTCATGTAGTTCTTGTCTCTTGGCCTGATACACTAGAGTCGCCCATCTACCTTGATCATTATCGCTCTAAATCCATGAGATCAATCAAACACTATCGTCTTCCTCTAGGTTACACCCTATTTGCTTTGTTCTTGTATATATTTGTATGTGTGTGTGTGTGTGTGTGTGTGTGCGTGTATTATAGAAGGCTGAGGATGGGAACAATAATTTTCCAGAAACATGTTCCAAATAAAGAAAAAACATCTTGCGGTAAAATTATTATAAATATTAAATATATTATTTATAAAGTTATTGTGTGTGTGTGTGTGTGTGTGTATGTGTGTGTGTGTGTATTCTTTTTCTGTCCTGCAGTCTTTCATTCTTACGGCATGATCCAACAACATCACATCGGTATCCTAATAAAGGTGGTATGGGTGAGATCCTTATAAGCTACATACAATTCTCTGTTTTCATTCATCGCTTCCCTGCACTTTCATAACGTATTGTAGTCCCATGATTTTCCTCAGCTCTCTTCTTTAAAATTTGTCTAGCAGATGTACTGCCAATTTGTTAAGGGTCCAAGTCCCATTATCATATGTTGCAACTGGCCTGATTAAGGTCTTATATAATTTAAACTTACTTGCAACGTTAATAACAATATTAGTTATAAGTATTTGTGACAACTCAAAATTAAAATTTTATTTTATCATAAGACAAACGTTTAAAACAATGAAGGAAATTGCTTTGTTGATATAAAAGTATAGTGTTTCACTACTAGTCATGGACGCGAGAATTAGAAACTATTAAAAGACTATAGAAATTAAGCTCATATGAGTAGTAACAGTGTACACACTGACTGGCACAAAAATAGTTCTTGTTATACCTGAAACTATTTAATTAAACGAGCAAAGAGAGTTCTCAGTATTATCTCGACCGATTGGCATTTGTCTGTCTACCTATCTATCTGCCTTTTGGTGTATGGCTCACGATAACATTTGAAGGCATCAACCGATTTTCGTAAATATTAGTATGAGTGTCTATACTTTTACTTTTTTAGATTGATCTCACCTACAAATAGGAGAGCAGAGAGCAAAAATAATAATATTAGGGGTCAAAATTATTAAAAAATCAGAAATGCCCATGTGAGGTATCAAATTGTAAATAACTTTAACCACAGTCTAAGTGTAGTGATGATTTTTGAAAATTAACAAAATTTTGAATGTCAAGGCCAAAAAAGTGGGGAAATTTTTGATTAAACCATAAAAATAAAATGCAACATAAAAAAGAATTTGCAATTAACATTTGAGTTTAATGTTAAGGCTTAGAAATTTCCAAACTTTAATGCTGCAGGGCCCGAAAGAGGTAGCAGAAATTTGAAACATTGTAAAAATTGAACAGAGTGTTAAACTAACAGGAACAGTAACCAAAAATTCAAATTTTTCAAATTTTTAGTGGTTGTAGTACGATTTCGTGCTCTACAATTGTTATATTACCGAAAAAGTAGTAAAGTAATCAGGATTATAATTTTTACCGTACTTTAAACATTATCTAATGTGAAAATTCATGCAATAATAAACGCACTTACTTCAAAATAGTGAGCGAATTCTGCAGTTAATGGAGCACACTTGTTTATACTAACAAATGTAGTAATGTAAGAAACGCGCTGAAATTGTTTGTACATTTTGCCTTTTAATGTGAGTACAAAAAATAGTAGCATTTCGTTTGGAGGATTATTCAAGCGTTTTAGTAGTCGAATCACGTACGTAAGGCTATAGAAAATGATGCCATTGACAGTCGGTTGGAACGTGACGTACGTGTGTGTGTGTGTGTGTGTGTGTGTGAGAGAGAGAGAGAGAGAGAGAGAGAGAGAGAGAGAGAGAGAGAGAGGGAGAGGTGAGTAGCTCGGATGTTGGCTGAATGTGAACGCGCTCAACCATACGCATCTATGACTTACTTAAGGGGATGACCATGAGATGCGTCCCTTGTGAGGAGAATAATGACTTTGCTTAGACTGTACGCGTCTGCTGCTGCGATAGGGCGGCGGACTGAATGAAAGGAAAGTTATGGAAACTCCCCGCGGGAGTTTTACAAAGTAAAGGCTTTGAGTCGAGAGGAAAGTCTTTTTACAGACGTCGGCGACGTCGTCGTGCGGGTTTGACTTCACCAGTACCGTTCGTTCTTTCTGCCTCATTGGCTGCGTTGCCACCACTAAGGCAGAGAACAGCCAATTAGACGTTTTAACACTTGAAGACATGTCTTCGTTATGTTGTGCTGCCTGTAAGCCGACGGGCAAGGGGCCAGTGCGGAGTGTGCGACGAGATAGCAACTGTTCCACTGGAAAATTGGAAATGCTTTCCTTTTCTAGCAAAAATCCTTAGGACTAATTGACTTTTACTATTAAGACATACTGCGATGTATAGGTGTCTCATAGAATAAGTAGTCGAAGTATACTGTACTGCAGTAGTTCCCAAACTTTTCAGTCAGCGGACCCCCACAAAAAATAAAAAATTTCACGCACCCCGTTTGAGTTATTAAATAAAACAAACAAAAAATTATGATACACTCTTATATCTTAATTAAAATGTATTAAAATCAAAATTGACTTGCAAAATGGTAATATTCATTATATCAAACATAGTTTAATGTGAACCTGTTTTTGAAAAATTAGCTCTGCAATATTAGGTTTAATGTCTGATAATTTCAATCTTAAGTCACTCTCCACATCAAGTGTATTTCTTAACTTTGCCAACCTCGGCTCTATCTTCCCAGCCACATGTTTCGAAATCCAGCTACTTAGGCGTAAAACCAGCTACACGGAAAAGCGTATTGCTTAGATACCGTGCTTATACGTGGACTAAAACAGTGCGATCAGTTATGCGTTGATGCGGCGCTCTAGTCAGTTCGGCTGGCAAACAGGTCTGCTATACGACTATTACTAAAGCCATTAGTTTGAAATTACTTTCACAATTACAATTACTTTGAACAAAAACAAAGTACTGGAATCTTCTACTAATTGTCTTAAGATTCTAAAATTTAGAGCATAAAAAATTTGAGAAAATTACGGTATATTCTAGTTTTTCTTAAAAGTGTCCGCGGACCCCACTTTGGGAATCACTACTGTACTGGAATTAAGTGGATTTACTAATGACGGATTTACTAATATTCCTTTATTACGCCGGTCTCACTGATCGTCGTATGGTACAGTGGAAAACAAAATACAAGACACCAATGAAACCACTAATCACCAGCTTTATTCACAAATACAGTTTATAATCAACTTGTACAATAATCCGAGCAAAATTTGTCCACACGCAATATCAATGTCAACTAATAGATTCCCGCACAATTATAAAACAATAACACTTCGCCACAATATTCGAACCTCAATTGAATAAAGAGCCACTTAAACTGAGCGGCAGCTGTTGTTGTTTAAACGGATAGCACAAGTGTTCCAGAATAACCCATAATACGCGTCAGCAATACTCTAAAACACTAGAGCGTAATTGATTGCGGCTTTGAACACAGTGCGCCGACCGTTTATGGTCTGGAATAGCCTCGTTTGTTGACGCATGTTAAGTGTCACGTACGCACACAAACATTGCAGCTCTGATAGCCGAGAAACGTGTAGAACTAGAACGTTCTGTGATGGAGTAACAATAGCAATCTGCTAACCTTTAAATACAATTTATCTTCTTGGTTCATCCTCTTCGTTCACTTTTTTAAATATTATTATATATATATAAACTTTCACTTATGAACTTACTTTGGTTATCACTTCCACTTTTGGGGAAGTGATAACCAAAGTAAGTTCATAAGTGAAAGTTTATAAATATATAATAATCTTTAAATACAGTTTGCAAAAAACAATCTGTATCTGTTGACCGTTGTAACACAACTGAAAATCTCTTTCAATACAATTAAATAAATTAATATTTAGAAGTTATTTTTGTCTTATTTACTATAAGACAAACCGATGTGATAAAGTCTTTTTTAAAAATAATTTTCTTTGTTATCTTGTAATATAGGTTGAGTTCCCTTTAATGTCGACTGCAGATCCTTCATACGACGGGTTGACCCTGAATGATCCTGTATCCGAATAAATACGTGCGTTGATTACTCTATCCGGTCTCAGGGTCGCTTACGAGCGTGTGGATATTTCTCACGAGCACTGATAAATGCTCCTACCACTAATAGACGTTGTTACTGCTAAATTAATGTATTATGCGTACATTTTTCTTCTCCAGTAGGCTTAAAGTGTTTGTACGTTAATCGGGGGATATCTTGAACTCTCGCGGAATAGCATACATAATGCTTGTAGTAACTCTAGGAATTTTTTTAACTTGTCTTGATTATTCATCTCTTCTTTCACAGCACTGACACTTATCTAAAAATGAACTTTTTCTTGTGAAACACTGTTTTTCGTTGGACGCGTTTCGGCATACGTATTCGCCTTCTTCAGCTTTGAGACAGACTGCCATCATTTAGTAACGGTTGTTGTGTGCAAGGTGTAGTGGGGGTGGTGTGTGGAGGAAGGGGATTGGCGCGGGGATTCAACCTAATGTTTGTTTTTTGTATAATTGTGTCAAAAAGTGTATGTGATTTATATTGTAATTGATCGTTAAGTATGTTGTTTGGTTGTGTTGTGTGGTGTTTATATATTTCGTATTGTTCAGTTGTGTTGAGTTTTCGACCTTTGGGTAAGTAATGTAAAATTTCAAGATTAGTGTCTATGTTGGTGTAACTGTGGTTTTCTGTGTGTATGTGTGTGGCAAATGCGGAGTGTATATCTATAAAATACATAGCAATCAAAAACGGTTACAACCCTAATTTAATAAACACACTACACAAACGCATCAAAAACAAAAACAACAAAACACAAAATACCATCAACACACAACACAATAAATACATCACACTCACATACCACAACTCCTACACACACAAAATCGCCAACACATTCAGAAAACACAAATACAAAACAGCATACAGAACAACCAATACCATCAAAAAACACATCAATAATACAAACACAGACATAGACAAATATAACAAAACAGGTGTTTACAAATTAAATTGTAATGACTGCAATAGTTTCTACATAGGCCAGACGGGAAGATCTTTTTCATCCCGTTATTCTGAACACTTAAAAGCTTTAACCAACAACAATATACACTCCGCATTTGCCACACACATACACACAGAAAACCACAGTTACACCAACATCGACACTAATTTTTTTTAACTTGTTTGTGGCGATTGGAAGACCGATCGTCATGAACCACGCGGCGCTTACACATTATCGATTCCCAAGAGAGACTCATCTATCGGTTTCAAATAATTATCCTTGGTTGAATGCTTCCATGAAGCGGTGGTACCGTTTGGTATGGGTGATGTAATTACGTTCAGAATGTCAAAGATCGTTCGATTTGACAGCGTCACATTATTTTCTTGTAAGGTGTATGGAGAGTAAAATTTCAAATAACCTAAACTGTATGCCTGAGTTCAGAGCCAAGTTTCAAGGCACAATACATAAGATTGTATTTTTAAAGTCATTGTATTGGTATCCGCGTCACAATTATTATAATTCAACTATAAAGTTTTACCTTAATCCGTCAATGTGATCGCTTAACTTTTCTTCTTTTCTTCTAACGCATTTCGGATTGTTAATCCATCATCAGAGGTTAAAATAATTCGTCGGTTAAGACTTCGTTAAACATTAAAAGTTGCGTAAAAGACATTTAAAAATTACACTAAAAGAACATTTAAAAATATAGTCCACAATCACAGCGACGTAGCGGATGCGAGTGCGCACTCAATACCGGTCAGCGACGTACTGCACAGTTTATTGGAGTTTTCATGTTATCTATTGATGTGTTGGGGTATGTATTCTATGGCTATGTTATCTATAATCTTATCGTATAGTGTATGCGATTTAAATGCCAATTGTTCGTTTAATATATTATTGGGATTATTTCTGAAGGCTCGGTAAATTTCGAACTCTTCTACCGCATCCATATATCGTCCTTTTCTGCAAATGTGTAAGGGTTTGCAATTTGTCTCAAAATTTGTATAATTATGATTTAATGTGACGAGATGTTTAGCGTAGTTTGATTTATTTATATTTGAAATGCTCGTGGGTAAGTGTTCTTTATATCTTTCGAAAAAGGTCCTGCCAGTCTGACCAATGTAATGCATGTTGCAGTCATCACATATCATTTTGTATATACCCGTTCTTTTTTCAATTGATGTACGTGTGGCATTATTTAGCATTTTACGGATATTGTTGGTTGTTCTAAATGCGATGTGGATGTTATGTTTTTTAAAGGTGTTTCTAATGAGCATTGAAAAGTTGTTAGTATAATCAATCGCCATATATATTGCGTTCGTCGTGACACGGTGAGGGTTGTTAGTTCTGCGTTTGTGTCTAATCATCAAACGTTCCACTAATGAACTGCGGTAACCGTTCGTAATTGCAACATGTTTAATTATATCTACTTCTTCTTTGTGGTTGGCGGGATCTAAAGGTACGCTGTATAGTCTGTGTATCATACTATTGAATGCGGCCATTTTTTGTGAGTGCGGGTGGAAAGAATCAGCATGTATAACACCATCAGTTGTGGTGGGTTTTCTGTATATTCTGTATTGAAATTTATTATTATGTTTCATAAAAGTTAAGTCCAGAAAATTTATGGCATTGTCTGATTCTATTTCAAGTGTGAATTGTATGTTTTTGGTAATGTTATTCATGTAATGTAACAACATGTTTGCCTGTCTCGTTGTCCCGTCAAATATTACAAACGTGTCATCCACGTATCTTTTATAAAATGAGATGTTACGTTGCCATTTATTGTGTGGGGATAGCAAATATGTATTTTCAAAGTTATTCAGGAAAATGTCAGCCAGCAAACCAGACAAGGGTGAACCCATTGCAAGACCCTCCTCTTGAATAAAAATTGTATCATTGAATGTGAAATAATTCTGTTGTAATACTACGTCCAATAACAGCAACAATTCTGTTATTTTTTGTAGATTTAACTTTCCTGTACGTATTAAATTATTTCTTAGAATGTCTAAGGTTGTCTTTACTGGGACACTTGTATATAGGTTGACTATGTCAAAGGAGATTAACTTATGCTGACTATTAATGCTGAAGTCTTTAGTTAGTTTTATTAGTTCAATGCTATTTTTTATAGCATGATTATTGTCTATGGTTATGTTACTTTTTATTAATTGGACCAATTTCTTAGATACTTTATAACCTGGGGCTGTTGTGTAATTAACAAGAGGTCTTACCGGTATATTTGGTTTATGGATCTTGGGTAAACCGTTGAACATTGGTGCGTGTGCGATTATGGGTTTTAACTGGCGGCGTGTAGTTTCGTCAAAAAGGTGTGTGCATTTATTAATTATTGAATTATAATAATTGTGACGCGGATACCAATACAATGACTTTAAAATTGGAAGCTTGTCAAGCGAAAATGGTATACAAATTCATAAACATTAAAAGTAAATTATCAAAGACCAACTTACACATCAAGTTTAACAAAAACTGTTTGAGATTGAACGTTATACCTCGTTACTGCACAGTACGCATTAATAATACAACGAAAGCTGCCACAAAAGTTAAACATATAGCAGAGATAACATGGATAAAAGAAGAAATCAAACAATTATATATTAAAAAGAATAGATTAAACTCAATGTTATATAAAGCACATTTAACATTATTAAAAGAGATACACCCAATACTCTTTCCCAACATATTACAATACATTAATCAGCAAGTTACGAAGTTCATCTTACCGATCGTACACAAACATGATAAGAAATTGAATACGTTAAATACAAGACAACACCACGATAATTTCGCTGGATGTAAACATAGATTTTATACTCGCGTCTCTAATTTAACTGATATTAAATTCGACGTACAGGAGATGAATTTACTTAATAAAGGTTTCAAATACAATTTACCGGATTTAAATAGGAACCACGCAACTAAAGAATTAATTACAACTGAAGCAGCCATAAAAAGTATAACAGATTCACAGACACAAAACGAGTTAAGAGTTACAATCAATAGTAAAATAGACAGACATATACGGACACATAATAACAACTGTAAACCATTTTCTAACAATTTAAAAAAGAAATATATAAGTGAAAAGAAAACTGTTATACAAATTAAACATAAACTAAACGAACATAAGGCCATAGCCACTAAATCTGACAAGGGCAACACTATGGTTATTCTACCAATAGACATGTACCAACAAAAAGTATACGAATTTATTCATAACAACAACATAAGAGCCATAGACTCGGATCCCACAACGAAGTATATAAAATACATCAACCAAGCGATTAATAAATGCACACACCTTTTTGACGAAACTACACGCCGCCAGTTAAAACCCATAATCGCACACGCACCAATGTTCAACGGTTTACCCAAGATCCATAAACCAAATATACCGGTAAGACCTCTTGTTAATTACACAACAGCCCCAGGTTATAAAGTATCTAAGAAATTGGTCCAATTAATAAAAAGTAACATAACCATAGACAATAATCATGCTATAAAAAATAGCATTGAACTAATAAAACTAACTAAAGACTTCAGCATTAATAGTCAGCATAAGTTAATCTCCTTTGACATAGTCAACCTATATACAAGTGTCCCAGTAAAGACAACCTTAGACATTCTAAGAAATAATTTAATACGTACAGGAAAGTTAAATCTACAAAAAATAACAGAATTGTTGCTGTTATTGGACGTAGTATTACAACAGAATTATTTCACATTCAATGATACAATTTTTATTCAAGAGGAGGGTCTTGCAATGGGTTCACCCTTGTCTGGTTTGCTGGCTGACATTTTCCTGAATAACTTTGAAAATACATATTTGCTATCCCCACACAATAAATGGCAACGTAACATCTCATTTTATAAAAGATACGTGGATGACACGTTTGTAATATTTGACGGGACAACGAGACAGGCAAACATGTTGTTACATTACATGAATAACATTACCAAAAACATACAATTCACACTTGAAATAGAATCAGACAATGCCATAAATTTTCTGGACTTAACTTTTATGAAACATAATAATAAATTTCAATACAGAATATACAGAAAACCCACCACAACTGATGGTGTTATACATGCTGATTCTTTCCACCCGCACTCACAAAAAATGGCCGCATTCAATAGTATGATACACAGACTATACAGCGTACCTTTAGATCCCGCCAACCACAAAGAAGAAGTAGATATAATTAAACATGTTGCAATTACGAACGGTTACCGCAGTTCATTAGTGGAACGTTTGATGATTAGACACAAACGCAGAACTAACAACCCTCACCGTGTCACGACGAACGCAATATATATGGCGATTGATTATACTAACAACTTTTCAATGCTCATTAGAAACACCTTTAAAAAACATAACATCCACATCGCATTTAGAACAACCAACAATATCCGTAAAATGCTAAATAATGCCACACGTACATCAATTGAAAAAAGAACGGGTATATACAAAATGATATGTGATGACTGCAACATGCATTACATTGGTCAGACTGGCAGGACCTTTTTCGAAAGATATAAAGAACACTTACCCACGAGCATTTCAAATATAAATAAATCAAACTACGCTAAACATCTCGTCACATTAAATCATAATTATACAAATTTTGAGACAAATTGCAAACCCTTACACATTTGCAGAAAAGGACGATATATGGATGCGGTAGAAGAGTTCGAAATTTACCGAGCCTTCAGAAATAATCCCAATAATATATTAAACGAACAATTGGCATTTAAATCGCATACACTATACGATAAGATTATAGATAACATAGCCATAGAATACATACCCCAACACATCAATAGATAACATGAAAACTCCAATAAACTGTGCAGTACGTCGCTGACCGGTATTGAGTGCGCACTCGCATCCGCTACGTCGCTGTGATTGTGGACTATATTTTTAAATGTTCTTTTAGTGTAATTTTTAAATGTCTTTTACGCAACTTTTAATGTTTAACGAAGTCTTAACCGACGAATTATTTTAACCTCTGATGATGGATTAACAATCCGAAACGCGTTAGAAGAAAAGAAGAAAAGTTAAGCGATCACATTGACGGATTAAGGTAAAACTTTATAGTTGAATTAGATTGTATTTACTCCTATAACATACAAAATTTTTAGAAGTGTGTAAAGTTATCGGTGGCGGCCTTTACCTGATATTATTATTTATACAGAGTTGTAACCAGTTATGCTATTAGTTAAACAGTTTTTTTTTTTTTAACGGGGTTCTACAGTCTATGCCGCATCCCTCATTTCGATCGCCATTTATCCCTATCCTTCTAGTCATAATCTTCAATAGCTCATGTTTTTCCTAATTCCTGTTCTCCATTGCGTTGTCAGTCTTCCTTTTCTTCTCCTGTTTAGTAGTGTGTTAGTCGATGATTCCTTGGCCATCTCTTCTCCTCCATCCTCATTACGTGACCATACCATAGCAACTGTCTGGATTCTATTCTTCCTACTGTTGTAAATACACGCCCTATTTTCCTTCTTTTACCTTTGTTTCTAACATGTTGCATTCTAGAAATATTACACGCTCTTCTTAAGAAGTCCATTCCCACAGTTTCTATTATCTTTTACTCTTTAGCTGAAAGTTGCCAGCATTTGCAGCAATAAGTTAAAATGGGCTCCACAATAGTTGTGTAGATTTTCAGTTTAGTTTGAAGTTTCATTTTGTTCGACGAAAGTAACGATTTTAGCAAATTAATAGCCTTTTTTCCTGTTGTATCCTATTTTTGATGTCACTTTTTGTTGTACCATCTTCTGAAATAATTCTTCCCAAATATGTGAATTCACTACACTTTCCAATTATATGGATTTCGATAACCATTTATAGATTTGTTAAACAGTTATAAGTTTTTTAATTGCAAGTTTACTTTACTCTCAAAATGGCCTCTATATCTTACTGGAAAATCCGTTAATTGCGTAGGAGATCAACTGAATCACCTGTATCGATTGAATCAAGTATCGTTAGGCTAAATAAGTAGTTACAATATTCAGCTCCTTCTAGCCTATTAATTATGCCTAGGCACGAGCCAGTAGATTTGCTACTTGTACATACCTAAAGAGGCCGTTTGGCAAGCTAAACGTTTATCGTAACCTAGCGGTTTATTTTTAATTATTAGGAATACACATTGTTACTGTGCAAGAAAAAAATTATGAAAACTTTCTTGCGATTGTGTTTGCTGAGAAGAGAAGGCAATAGAGATTATTAAGGTTGTGCACAGCCTCTCATAATAAATTTTGTTTAATCACATTTGTAGGAGCTTTGAAACGAAATGTAAAAGAAAACGTCAGTGTTTAAAATATATAATATTAGGAATATATTTATTCATTTAGTCTTTCCAAAAAACATGAAAGCACGTAGAGAAAGCACTATCCCTACGTAGGGCTACTGATATTTTAATCTCCTCCCTTTTTAACAGGAGTCAGTAGTAGTTGTATGCACACTTAAAAAGGTCATTTTTCGAGATAAACGCTTATCGTAACCTAACGGTTCGTGTTTATTTGTTACGAATACAAATGTTACTGTGCAAAAAGAAATTATGAAAACGTTCTCTCAATTGTATTGCACAGAGTAGATGACAATAAAGATTAATAAGGTTACGCGCAGCTTCTCAAAAAAAAATTTGTATAATCACATTTGTAGGAGCTTTGAAATTAAATGTAATAGAAAACGTCGAATTCACACACACACACACACACACACACACACACATTTTTATTTTGTAAATTACAAATGCTTTGATAGTAATATAACTATCGTTATCAGATATAGGTAATTAATAAATTCAAATCTTTTTAATTACTCAAAAATTAATAAAAAAATGCTAAATAATTCGTTCAATAACAAAACACAAGAAAATCAAAATATTAATATATTAATTTCACACATATAATCAATATTAACCATAAAATTACAAAATTATTTAGAAACCAAAAGATAAAAATTACCTATAACAGTAATAAAACAGATTTTGATAGAATCAAACCTAAAACAGATAAATTAATTCTCAATTTAAACAGGGTATATAAAATTGAATGCCCTGACTGTAACAAATTTTATGTTGGCCAAACTAAAAAGCGTTTAAACGAAAGATATTTACAACACCGTTTTGATATTTTAAAATCAGATATGTATAAATCAAAATTAGCTACTCAATAAAAAACAAACACACATTTCTAAATTTAAATAATATCATTTTATTAAAACACATTTTCCAAAAGTTCAAAAATGACCTTATGGGAAATTTTATAAATATTTGAAAATAAAACAAGTAATAAATTTGGACATGAAAAAATTCAGATTAATACAAAAAAATATATTATTTTCAAAATTACTAATTTAATAAAATAATAAATACTTATATTATATTTTACAATTAATTATATAACATATTTTGTATATACATATAAAACATAAAATTTAGTCTACATACAAAACAGCTGTTTTGACAACTAATTTAAATATTTTTACTTTATTAATTACCTATATCTGATGATGATAGTTATATTACTATCGAAACATTTCTAATTTACAAAATAAAAAATATATTCTTGTTTAAAGTGTTTTATTATTAATAAATGATGTGTGTGTGTACGTGTGTGTGTGTGTGCTGCAACAGATTAATTTTTATTATACTAATAAAGATATAGTGAGTGTGTAAAAATCACAAACAAGTCTATTATGGAGGAGATGAAAAATTACTTATTATACACACAAATATAGTTTTTAAAGAGGTATATTGTATTATAAATTGTCATGTATTTTAATTTGCGATAATAGTTTATAATATTCGATAATATATTGGTTTTACTTGATTGAGGCTACGACCTCAGTACGTGCAATCCTCCGCTTCCTACTGCCACTCCCGTCCTGGCGTCCTCTTCGTCCGTCGTCCTCGTGTCAAATATGATAAACACACAATGCTTATTAATTTCTCTAAAATAGTTTATTATTAATTGATATGTAAATTTTATCAAGCTCGGGGTGAATATGGGTATAAATTTAATAAGGTGTATTAGTCGTACACCTTCCACGTAATAATGAGGTGTCTTTAAATTCCTAAGCGGATATCTTAAACTTACATGAAAAGCACTAAACTATATTATAATTCTATTTAACTAATTGACCCCTCGGCTCTGTACGCAAGACTTCGTACAGAGTACCAAGGATTATGTTATATTATACTTTTCTATGTTCGCTTGAGAATAACTCTCTCACGCACGAGCACAACTTCACCTTGCAACTTCTACAGACAGACTGTGTCGATCTTTACAGAGAATGAATGTTACTGAATTTAGTGTATTCCGATTGGCTAAACCCAAGTCACATGATTAATGATATAAACTTTTCCAGAAAGAGTTTGTATAAATATGCACTAACTTGCATTGAATTATCTACAAATTTTTGTGACCCTTTTAATGATAAGTGTTTTAATTGAGTTTTTCCTACTTAAAAAACCATATTTCAAAAATAGTTATGAACCATAGAGTACACATAAATTGAAGCTATTTACATAAACAATTCATTGTCAAAGTTTCATGTCTATCGGTTAATTACCGCGGAAGATATAGCGATCACAAGTTATCACACCCGCACACGCGCACAAATTCACTCAAAAAATACATGACAATAAAGAACATCTTCTTACGGAGAATTTGGTATACCCTAAATGCTTACCCATTTCTAAATACAAAACTTATGACTAAAAGACAAAGTATTACATAAAATCAATTTAAACATGAAAATGCTCGTCATCCATGTTATCTGATATAAACAACATAGTTTATCATCCTGTGTTCCGTTGCAATATATATAAATTTAGAAAATGTGTATCGTTAAGACATCAAAAAGAAAATATGTTTAAGAGACACCTACGTACACACACAAGTCTCTATGTACGCCTACTGATATTTTCAAGCTCCTTTATCCTGTAAAAAAAAACTACTGTGTTGGAAAAAATATTATAAGGAAAGGTCATGCGACAGCAGATGTAGAGCGAAAGCACAATGTCGCCGTTGTGCTGTAGAGGACGTCAAACTAAGTGTGTGTGTGTGTGTGTGTGTGTGTGTGTGTGGTGTGTGAATCGCTGCTGTTTTTTGTTTAATGATTCCTGGAAGTAACACTTCATTGCCTTCAGCTCGCCCTCGGCGTCACCCTCATTGCGACAGCGGTATTAATTACTGCGTCACTAATAATAGGGCACTGTCGGCCGTTGTTTCAACCCTCAACCTATCACACCGAAGACGATCCTTACAATTGTTCTAAAAATCGATAAAAGTAGTTGTATTTAGTTTCTATGGAAAGGAAGTACCACATAGATTTTATGTGGAAGCACGGGTTACAGATTTTATAAAGGCATTGGCAGTGTACATACATGTTTACGTGCAAAAGTATTTATAATTGCCATGACGTGGTAGTTTATGAAATAAAAAGTTAGAAAACGGTAGAACTGTACAATCTGCCTTTTTTTGGAATCCTGTAGCGTATCGGAAAGTTTTTCTACGAGAGAATTGTAGATAACCAGGTACGAATATAAAGGTGGATGTCTACAGAAAAAGATAAAGAGATTTCAGGCGGGCGATTTGTGGCACTACTAAAAGAAATCTAGAGACAAAAACAAGAAAGGAAACTCGAAGGAAATTCTACAAGGTTATGGGCAGTCCCCATTCTTTTATACGGCTCCGAAACATGGGTATTATGTTTCGGACAGTAACACACAGACCTCGGAAATGGCATTCTTAAGAAGAGTTAGAAGGTGTTCTAAACTTGACCGTAAGAAATGAGGCCATAAGAGAAGCGTTACAAGTGTTTAACTTGAATGAAAAATGAAAGGATTACAAACAACGGTGGAAAGAACACTTGGACAGAATGTCAGATTCCAGACTGGGCAAACAAGTCTGGAAATACAAACCTACAGGACACCGGTGTGTGGGTAGGCCCAGGAAGAGATGGCTGGAGGATTTCTGAAGTCGGAACAGGCAGCACCTTGCGTATGCTGTGTTGTGAAGACGATGATGAAAGAAGATATGGAGACAATGAGCCATTCCTTCAGCGAGGACAGACAAGCGCTAATAATAGTTATGATGACGATGATTATGATGATGGTAACGATACCTACTATACAGCAGTAGTCGACTTATGTTGCAAAAGGTGATTATACATGTATAACTGCGCCTGTGTGTAAACCCACATATCACAGGTTAAATATTAGGTCGTGTAAATTACTGATCGTGTGCATATGCGTATAGCCTGCGTAAACGGGGATAGCAGAAATAACAGGTGTATAACGTGAAAATTACACTCTCGACAATTTCACGGGGCCAAAGTCATGTTGTACCCAGGGAGAAATATAAATTCGTAGAAAGCGGGGAGAAAATAAAACTAAAACTACCGATTAGAGCGGTGGTACTTCAAAGTAAGAAATATTAAAATGTTGTAGTAGGGCGCGGTGGTTGTTCATAAAGACGACCTTGCGTTGACGCCCGTGAGTCTGCTAAAAACTATGAAAAGTAACATAGCGGACGAACCGTCATAAAATTGTATTATTTTCAAGGGTGTCAGAAAACTTCCCTAAGATTGTAAAAAGTTAAGTGCATCTAACCAAAGGAAACGTTAGGTTAGACAGAGAGCGAGAAGTGCGAGATGGAAAGAGACGCTAAGTTTCCTATCACATTTTCACGCGCAAATAGTTGACGAATTATGGAAAGCGTCATTTTTTACGCGGGACGTGTTCACTGGACAGATTGGATAAATTTGAAATTAGCGGTATGTCAGACCAATCGGCGTGTATTTTGTACATAGTTGGTGAGGGTAGTTTGTAGCAATGTATAAAAAAAACGAAGTGTAGGAAGTTAAGTTAGTCTACGGGGAGATTACAATACAAAGACTCGTATTTAGTGTATTAAGAAATTTGTCAGTAAATTTAATAAGTATATTTCAATCGCAACGGAAAAGTCAGTTACGGTAACGCGATATTAAGCCTTGTGGAAGTTACGTATCATAAACACTTATTACGCGTTGACAAGAATAATTTTCAGAGTAACTAGGGAAGATAAATTAAAATCGAGTAATATATCCAAGTTTTACTTAGTACAACATCAATCGTTGAATGTCGAAATACATAGCGAAATTTAATTTGTCAAACGTCATAGTACGGGACAGTCGGTCGAGAGTAGTTATCAATCCGGTGTTGGACGCACTTAGCTTTAATAAGGATATACTGAGTATTCAACAAGTGTATTAGTATACGGCACATGTGTAATTGTCACTAAGTTAATTAAGTGAATTGTGTAATACCTGTGAAACCAGTGTAAAAATAGTGCAAACTAACAAGGATAACTGTTCAACAGTCAACGTCGGATCACTAGCCTGGAACCGCAGAATTGATGACATCGCATCGCAGAGTGAATTCAACATACACGTAAATAATAAAATGAACATTCATTTTAATATTGCTTATTAATTTTAAATGTATGTCAATCATATTTGGTGACTCAATAAGTCTAAGAATCCATTGCCAAGAAATAAGCACGAACAAATTTTATAGTAAATTCATTGAAGTACTGACTTATAAATTTTGTTATATGTGAATGCAAATCGTTATTAAAAAACTTAATTAATAACAATCAAATTGTGTTTATTTATTACTGGCGCCCTGGGATAATTCTTAAGAGTCGGTACACTAAAGTAAGTGTGATATCTTGTTGCTGAGAATTAGTATGTGATAAATATTAATATTGTCATTGAGTAATTTAGCTTGATAAACTCTTACTTTATACATGCTCGTAGGCCAAGTAGTATGAAAAGTAGTAACGTGAAATAGTAGTAAGGTCTATTAAAAGTGTATTACAGGTGGTAATGCCAACGGTGATTACGACGTAATAGGCCGTACGTAGCGTATTTATAGTGGTGTTGTTGGCAGTACTGCTGCACACTATTATTTATGTAATACGGTAAACTTTGTAAAGTAATTAACCGCGGGTTTATGTAAACCTGTTGTTTACTTTAATAAATGTGAACACGCTTTAGGCTTGAGATTGTGTTTACACTGAAACGGTACGAGTAAACAGCGGCAATGCCGGCGACCGCTCTCATCCATCACGAGAGTAAACCGACCCAAGTCTCTCTTCCTCCCCCCCTTTCGCTCTCTCCCTCTCGTGTGTACCCGCAGCGCATCCAGTAATGGAAGTTTGGTGACACTGCGGACCTTTAAAAATTAAACAGAAAAAAAAAATAGTCATCGATTTTCATCACAGAGGAGCGATTTACTCTCGAATATTCTGAAAAATTACGCTGGAAAAAGTTCAGCTCATTTTTCAACCTTTCTCGAGTCCAGTTGTTTGACTTTCTGATTTTATTATTTTTTTACGAACCTTATACTATTTCTTCAGCTTAACTTTATTAAAACGGTTGATTTATTTCAGATTTAAATTATACGGTCTCAAAATTTTATTAATGGACTACGTATGTTGTTAATGTTACGTGTAGAGGAGATGTTAAGTTTTGTGTAATTGAAATTATATCTTAGTAAATTAATCCCAAACATTATTAACCCATTTTGTCTAAATAACACAAAGCTTTATTTCACAAAGCTACATGCTAACAACTTTTATCTAAGTGACACAAAGCTTTTTTTCACAAAGATACATCCTAACCCCTTTTATCTAAATGACACAAAGCCACATTAACAAATACTGTCCACTAAAGTCAGAAAGTGTACTAAATTTCAGATAAAAAGAAACTGCTAGAGCCTGCTGTTATCCTGTGACGTACAACCGCTTCTAAGGTGTATAAGGCTTCATGCAGTTTATCCCATCGCTCATCCTTATCAAAGTTATCACTTTTCATGTTCATTACTGTCGTTGAAATATCTTATTTCAGCATTCCATGATTCTCGTGGTCTACCACCATTATTATCCTTTTGCGTTAATTACAATTCACAATATTCACCGTTAACAAGCCGCAAACTAATAACCCTGTGCGCCATGTAGATTTAAATATTTTATAAGAAGCGTATTTTAAGCAACACACACAAAATATATAGACGATGAAAATTCTTTGGATAGATTACTTACTTACACAGATAGATTACTTTTACAGATTAATTTTTAGATTACTTTTCGTTGGATAGATCACTTATACAGTAATCTATAATGTATAACCTATTCTATACGAGAAGTATATAGTTTACTGGACATCTGTCTGTTGATGAGTCATTAAGTTCATTTACGGGACCTTCAGTACAGTTATCTAGATAATAGATGTTTTATTATCCTTTCTGTGTAATTATCCTTTCAGTGAAAACATATTATAGTGGATAATAGTAAAGCAAGGTATCCAATGAAGTAACAGAGACAATGGAGGGGAATAAATCTTACTTTGTTTTAATACAATTATTAAGATCAATTTTTCTCACCCAAGAGACTAAACTGAAAATGTACAGAGGAATGATCACAAATGTAGTGGACATACGGTTCCGAAACCTGGACATTAAGAACAGTTGATCAGAAAACTCCGATGACTTTTGAGAGGAAAATTATTACAAGAATCTTCGGGCCAGTATATAATGGAGAATGGAGGATCGGATCTAATCAAGAAATAGACTCCATTCTAAAACAGGGGCATATCATCCGGTTTATAAAGTCCAGAAGAATCAGCTGGGTAGGGCATGTAGAAAGAATGGACAACCGAACACTCCCGAGAAGGATAATGAATGGCCACATAGATGGGCGCTGAAGACGAGGCAGACCAAGAAAACGATGGCAAGACGACGTGGAAGAAGACATGACTAGGATCGATCTCGGCTCGTGGAAGACCAAGGCACACGATCGGACTATCTGTAGGCAGATCATAAGGGAGGCCAAGGTCCATCCTGGACTATATATAGTTATGTATGTATACACTACACGGCTACGTTAACATTGGATCCGGAGAGGGGAAGCGTAGCAGAATTGGCTTCGAGTTGCATAGGGATACAGTACGTTCCCCTACGCTGCTTGACGTTTGTACATTCAAAGTACAACTCATACGCAACTTGAAAATTTACCCGTCCGAAAATTACAATAAGACCATTAGAATACTTAAACTTCGTCCTTTGTTATTCTACATCATTTCAAATACCATACTTTGTAACATGAACACGCACAAATATTTACCGGTATTTGTAATACAAATCGACGCTCACGGTATTCACAGCTGGGAAACATACACTCAAATGACAAACTTTTGAGTATGACTGTAGACTGCTCGGTAGTGTGAGACGCGCTTGCGCGTTTGTCTCTAGACTCCCGTAGTTCACATTTTTTCCGCATCCTTTGTTAAATTTGTCTACTAGTATATACATATCCGACACCCTGTGCCGGATATGTGTGTACGTATGTATTATGCTTTCTGCGTCAAAGTAAAACGTTTTATGGGTTTGAGTTTAAACACACGGTTTCATTTGACAGTTAATGGTCGGACCTGCCTCAAAAATTTTATCATTCCGAAAAACTTCAACATTACAGCGCAGATATTAGTTTGCCGCGAAAAAAAAAGAAAAATTCGTTTTCAAAACAACAACAGTTGTAACAATAAACAAATCAAACGATATTAAGTTACTGTTTAAAACCAATTTTGAAACGAAATTTGTCAGTCATTTTCTTTTTATAAATCAAGTTACGAAAACGTGAGACTCGCACCTTGATAGTATTTTTTTTTTTTAATTCGAGTAGTTTCTTTAATTTGAATGCAGCCTACCGCTTGTAATTACATCCAATCTAAGTCTTGCCTGTATTGTCTGGTCATGTATGTTTAGAAGGTATATTGGTCCATGTGTTTCAAACGGCAGCTACACATAACTTTATAAGATATAAATTGGTGATGGAAAATCAACTATAGAAAATACAAAATAAAATATTAGAATTCGTAACTTCATATCCTAAGAAGTAGATAAAAATTGTTAAATTGTAAAGTAACTACTTATAGAATTGCTGTCTAAGGCTTTCACGGCCGGCGTCAAAGTTGTTCTGAAGATGGCCGCCAATGAAGCGCCGAAACGTTTGCATTAGTTAACATCAGACCACGGCCTAATAGTCCGTCAAACCAAATTATTAACAATATCAATAGAATTATTTTCATAAATACAAAAATATATAATAAATTCATATATATTTACACTTTTTTGAGGTTTGATGGCGTTTTTAAAATACAATGTTAACGATCTTGATGACGCAAATATAGGTTTAACTATACATACACGTGTTTGGTTTTGTTAATTTTTTTTTACGATTACTGATTGATTTTTGCGTTTATCAAAATTAAATTGAATCTAATGTGAATCCACTGTAATTGTCAACAGATGGCAGCACATTCGTTTTTACTTGAAGAATAATCACACTAAATATTTTGTTCGCTGTTATAAGCTATATTCACAAAGAAAATACAGAGTCGGGGAGAAAGTATTGGATATTATACGCATTTAATGCTTTAGATTAGCGATAGATTCGGCTATATAGCAATATAACATAGGCAGAATATTTCCTTTCTTTGCGACCTTAAATTCGTAATGCTAATGTTCTGAAGTTGTACCATCATTTCTCAAACGCTCTACGTTCAAAAAACATTTTGTCCTTTCTAACCTGTTTCCTAAGCCACTTGGTCCGACAATTCATATCTTAGTCTACCTCTTGCATTTTCAGCATCGACTTTCACCTTTAACGCAATAGTCTACGGCTATGTTGCTTAACGTAATCCAGCCGTTGAAACTTTCTTCTGATAAGCACATTTATTCTCACACATCTTCTTACACACTCTATGAATATTGCACTTCTCTTTTTCTCACCTACGGATCAAAATCCTTGAATACTTTCCTGTCCCACTTTTATAATACCCGTAATTCAGACTCGTAGAAGCCACGCTGTACATATCAGATTTCTTTTGGATAAGCACAGATAGCCGTGCAAATATGGAGTGTAAACTAAAAGATTTTTAAAATTAAAACGTCTAATTTGTTTGAATTGGACAGTTTCACAGTTTCTTATCTTGTATTATCAACATGTATTATTGTAATAGTGTCCTGCTCTAGGTGCCTTGGTATCAAAAGATAATAACATTGGGACGACTACAAGAGAAAGGATAAAAGCAGGAAATAGAGCCTACTTTGCAAATATTAACATCTTTAAAAACAATCTTTTCACTAGAGGTATAAGACTTGTATAAAAAAATATATTGTTCTCTTGTGCGACCAGTTGTTACATGTGGATTTGTGATGTGAACTTTAACAGAGAATTACAGAACTGCTTAAAAATCATTTGAGAGCAAAATATTGCGTAACATGTATGGCTCAGTAAGAGAAGAAAGCAGTTGGAGAATACCCAATGACAAAAAATTACAGGCGCTTGTGCATGGAAAAGACATAGTGAAATTCATCAAATCACAGAGGTTGCCTGGGACACGTGGAAAAAATGTCTGAGGAGAGAATGCTGGAGGGAAGATTATGTACTACTAGATGTAGAGGCAGACCAAGGATGAGATGGTTGGATGCCGTAACACCAGATCTTGCTAGCGTGGGAATCAGCGGGTGGAGAGGAAGGGTGGTGAACAGGGAAGCACGGCGGAGTTTTGTTGAGGAGACTAAACCCCACCAAAATCTGTAACGCCAGATAAGAAGAAGATGATTATTGTAATTCTATATTATTCCATTTAATAGTATGTTGCAAACAATGATTATAGTATGTGATGATCTCACAAAAATCGTGATTAACTTGATCGGTTCATGTGGTCGGATATTCTTGCCCGAGTCATGCAATATTCATAGCATGCAAATACTTGAAGGCACTAAAGTTTGATGACACTCGAATAGGCCTCCACTTATCTAAGGAAACAAATAGACTGTCCGCTTGTATCTAAATGGATGACAATAACGAGGAAACTAGATTCTCAATGTATGTTTAATGTTTAAATTTGCAAATGTGCTAGAAGATCTCAGAAGAATGGATGTGAGAGGTTACAATGAGATGGCAATTTACAGAAGACTTTGGAGGGATTGGTGCAGTAAGCCAGGGTTCACGTTAGGCTGTAGTGGTGAAGAAGAAGTTGAAGAAGAAGGAGGAGGAGGAGGAGGAGGAGGAGGAGGAGGAGGAGGAGGAGGAGAAGAAGAAGAAGAAGAAGAAGAAGAAGAAGAAGAAGAAGAAGAAGAAGAAGAAGAAGAAGAAGAAGAATGAGGAGGAGGAGGAGGAGGAGGAGGAGGAGGAGAAGAATCGTCTCTTCCACTGAGAACCCGGTCAGATAAATAAGGCGTCCTCAGCTATTGGTGAGCCACTCAAGCTAATAATATTGCTCTAATGTTACTCTGAAGGCGCTTCTTCCGTTCACTTGAAACGACTGACTCTTTCATATACGATATCGCTTCCTTTGAAAAGTTAGTTCTGATCGAAATCATGATAGCCACATCCAATCAGGCCTCCTTTGGACAGCTCAAGCATGATTCACAGTCATAGCGTTGTCACTTCCTGCACGTCAGGAATCAGGAATACTTTCAAAAGCAGAAGCATGACTCGCTGATAACGACACCGCAGTGACGATCAAAACGTTTGACAAATGTCTGTGTGGCCTACGGGCTCTATAACTCGCATATTTTATCAAAACGTAGTTTACCGTTTACCAAAATCCGTACTCAACTGATGGTGGACTTTCGGTAGCAAACAAATCGATTCTTTAAATTTAGTCAAGTAAAAGAGGTCCATACCAGGAGCTAATACCGTTCAATCTCTAGCCAATCACAAAGCGTCGACATTGAGAACGGAAAGAAAAAATAACACACGAACGATTCTGTCAGTGAAACTAAATAAAACACCAAAAAAATACAAAGCGAAAATGCGAAGCGAATCCCATCATCAGTTGTTTCCAATTACAGATAAAGCAAAAGCAGCGCGGCTGAGATTTGCTTTATATACTGTTATTGCAGTACCAGTTTTCAAAAAAAAAAAAAACAAAACTTTAATTCAATACTACTTACTCGTATTAAATGCGTCTGCTGTGGGAATCACGTTTAGAATAGTATTTGCTCGCGTCTTCCATAGACTAGTTTTGTCACTGAAACGTCTGCTCCGTCTAGTAGAAATAAAACATACGAGTACAGAGGCGCGCGCACAAACACACGCGTCCGCTGGCGTAATCATTAGCGACATAATACACAAAAGACCAGACTGAGCTCCGACTAAATGTTACGTTTGACAACAAAAAGCGTGACTGGATGGAACTTGTTTGAATGGCACCAAGTCACATAAAGTAATTAAAAAATATAACAACCTGATGTAGTGCAGTGATAGTTGTTAGTAGTAATGCACGCTTGTTACTCGACCACTGTGCTACAAAGTACGCTCACCGTGTACCTGTTTGTAATAATAATAATTCTTACCGCGTAAGCAGCCTAGGGGCGTATCAGGATAGGCTGCCTCATGTGAGCTGCTCGGCAAACAAGGAAGACAGTGCGGCCAGCACTACGTCTCTGCCGACCATTATTAATCAAGGCTGTTATTCGAGGTAATAATTTTTACAGGGTGAGTCGACCTGATAGGTAAAGAATGTACCATGATTTTATGTTGCGTCCGGCATTCGAACCCGGAACTTTTATATTGATAGCCACGCGCCGTATCCACTGATCTACTAAGCCCCTGTATTTGTTTGTCTTTTGGCTCATTTGGCTCCGCTTAGTGCCAGAATATCGGTTTGCTTACTGCCGAAAGTCATTTAAAGCGTGTGAGTTTGTGGTGAAGTAAGTTAGCCATAATAACACGCGTTGATAAACCAGAGATGCCATACAAAAGAGGAAGTAAGGGAGAACCGACTAGGTATAGAGTTACTTAAGAATCCTTTCTAAAACCGAGGGCTAATATGACAGTTACGAACAAAAATTAGGGAAACATTGTCTTCTGCTTTGACCATTATTTAACTGTCTCTCCCACTGTAATCTGACTCTCACTTCATATTTTCTCTATTTTGTACTAAACACTCGTTGGGTTCCTTCTTCCTCTCTCTCTCTCTCTCTCTCTCTCTCTCTCTCTCTCTCTCTCTCTCTCTCTCTCTCTCTCTCTCTCTCTCTCTCTCTCTCTCACGCGCACACACACACACACACACGCACAATCATTGTTGAACAAGGAAAGCGAGATCTCAGTTTTAACTCTGATTTGGCATTTGTCTATCTGTCTACCTAATTATTTGGGGTTTGTCTCACGATAACTTTTGAACGCATCACCCAATTTTCTTAAAACTCAGCATGCGTGTCCACACTTTTACTCTACAGAACCCTATTGTTTTAAGATAGATCGCCCAAAAATAGGGGGGCAAAAAATATAAAGGCGTCAAAACGGAAAAAATCACCAAAACTCATGTGAGGTATCAAATTAAAAGAAACTTTAACCAAAGTGTGAGAACAAAACAAAAAAAGAGATCAGACACTGAAAACAAATTTTGAAAGTCCAGCAGGGTGGACTACAAGGAATTGTAACCCACATCCGAATGTTTCGAATTTTAAACGTTTATATACTCTACAATTGTTATATGACTAAATGAATAGTAGAGTAACCGGGGTTTTTGTAATATTTCCTACAATTGAAAAATTATCTAATATTTAAATTTATGTAATAATAAATGTACTTCGTTTAAAATAGTGAGAGTTTTTCAGCCAGCTCAAGGTCTTCAGTAGGTCAGTAGGTCTCCTAGCTGTGGTGTGTGCTCCTAACTGTATGCCTCACCAGTCATCTCCAATAATTTTCTTTTCAGAGCAAATCTTGTTTGATTTGTTTAATTCACCGACCCACATTACAAGTCATTTCTAGGATAGTATTAACTATGAACAACAATATACAACATGGCCTTTTTACACGCCTTGGCCTGTGATGTCACAAACTTGAGTGAACCACGTGCTATCTCTTCTCTAACTTTACATTTCTTTCAGTTCTTAAAATGATGCAATATATTTAAGTCAATTTGAGTATCCTTTTAATTCTATTGCCATCATTTTTTTCCTATCCTTAGCATAAACCAGGGGCGCAGGTAGGAGTTCCGTCCTGGTGTGGGGGGAGGGGTCTGGTGGTTCTGAAGGGTGAATAAAATCAAAAAATATAAAAGAAAAGTAACTCGTTATTTGCCATTTATTTAGTAGAAATCAAGGAAACATAAGGGTTATGTTACGTTATTCGGTATTATTTGTTAAAATAAATAAACAGTCAAAATTGTATCTCACATTATAATACTAATAAAATAAACGGGACCAGAAAACTGGCACATTTTCTCCCATCTTGAGCAGATGCTGATAGTTTTAAATAGTTTGTACAAATTTTTTAAAACTTCGTTTTAATCAGTTTATATTTACAGCAATATTCAATCGGCTTAGTTGTATCGCCACAAAGATTGACAACAGAATTTTATAAAATGGGCACTACAGATCTTCAAAAACGAACACTTTAAAATTGCCTTGTGTCTGTTTGAAGTTAACACAAAACCAGTTCAGCGGTAGAGGCTGTGGATCGCCGTATTCAGTCCAATGCTTACGTACGTACGGAACAGCGGACGCTTTTCTTCTTCTTCTTCTTCTTCTTCCCCTTACGGAGTGGACACTTATCCTGTTCCGTCTTCACAGACTATCTCTCCATCTCACTCTCGGTCTTCCTACATCTCTTCTATCAAAGGGTCTCTATTGAAACGCAACCTTAGGTAGTCGTCCATCCTCCGTTCTGTCCAGATGCTGTAACCATTCTGCTGTGAAGAATTCGAGTAATTAATTACTCTGGAAGAATTACCAGCCATTAGCAGAGGGTGACGTGACAGGACTGCTGTCTTATGACTTAAGTCTAGCCATCATACTTACTATCCCTACATAAGGGGTTGCTCCATTCGCTCATCTGACCGTTAGAGTCTTCACCCTTGTTAGCCCAGGCACGGGTCTCCATACCATCCCTGGAAGTTGGGGATGAGATATCCATATGAATTGTTAATGGAAGGTTTCTCCTTCCCTCCTGCATCTTGTGCCGTTGCCCAAATGACGGGACATTCGCCTTTAGGGGCAATTTCTTATCCCAACGGTAAGAGAGTGTCGTAAACTCTATCACTGACAATGACAATTAGAGGTGGGACAGCTTGTACCGGTTGTCACTCGGTCTCCATAACCGCGTTAGCTGACCATAGGCGTTGCCCGTCCACCACCCCGAGGAGGTGTGGTTGGATATTTCCCTTCATCGAGAAATGAGACCATATGGCGTTACTCATCCTCTCCAGTAATTTAAAAATTATAATTGTTTATTTGTTTCAAAAATGTAGTAAAACACTAAAATGAAAAAAATAAGAGTATTATTAAACAGGAATCAAAAAACAATGTACAACAATAGACATACCTGAATAACCAATACAAGCAAATACGAATTGAAAAAACAAACAAAACACTGATTAATAGAGAAATTGTTACGTTGTTATGAAATAAATTACTGCACTATAAGTATCGTAAACTAAGTTAGATACAGTACAGTAAGTTACATACAGTTGGATACAGTAAGTTGGATCAGCAGAAGAAGAGTCGGGCTGTTAGGCTGTGGTCCACAATCGTTGCTGCTGACAAACGTTTTGGCCGTACCATCAGAGGCCATCATCAGTGTCTCAGATCGCCACGGTGTCCGCCAATTCACCCCAGAAGTAGTGAACTAGGTACTTAGTCTCTACATCATCTGTACGGTGAAATTGCGGACATCGTGCCAATCTTAGCAATCTTAGACACTGATGATGGCCTCCGATGGTAGTGCCAAAACGTTTACCAACAGCGACAACTGTGTGCCACGGCCTAACCGCCCGACTAATAATAGCAATTTCAACAATGTCAATAGAATGTCATATAAGATGAATTCAATAATTAGTTTAATTTCTTTTATGCGTAAGAACATTTTTAACTGCGGTAGGTTACAGCAGACTTGCTAGTACGAGATCGCTTCGTGTAAACATTGCTAGTTATGTGTTGGTTAAGGAAGGTTTCAAATTTGTATCCTACTTTTAAAAGTAAATAATAAAAGTAACTAATGAATAGAGTGACAGAAAGCAGCCGTAGATATGGTCTAGACATCAGTGTTAATAAAACGTAGCTAATGATTGTATCTAAGAACAAGTTCACAAACTGCACCCTTAATATTAACTGAAGGCCAGTTGAACGTGTAAGCAAATTTACATATCTTGGTACTATAGTCAATGAACAATGGGACCACTATCAAGAAATAAAGAGCAGAATTGAAAAGGCAAAAGCGGTGTACACTAGAATGAGCAGTTTATTCAAAAGCCACGATTTAACAGTAGACATAAAGATGAGACTTTTACGCTACTACGTATTCTCGGTCGCCTTCTACCGTGTAAAATCTTGGACTTTGACAAAAGCCACAACCAAAAAATTGGAATCTTTCGAAATGTGGCTTTACCGTAGAATACTAAGCATTTCATGAACAGCACATATAACTAATGTTAAAGTTCTTAGGAGGATGAAGAAAGAAGCGGAAGTTATTGACACAGTGAAGATAAGAAAGCATCAGTATCTGGGACATCTAATGAAAAATGAGCAGAGACCACTTATTGCAGTCCGTACTACAGTATGTAAAAGTACTTGGGAAGAGAGGAGTTGGGCGACCGAGAATATCATGGCTGAGAAATTTAAGGACCTGGTTTGGCATGAATCTAACTGACGTATTCCGTGCAGCAGTGCAGAAAGTTAAAATAGGCTGTATGGTATCGAACATCCAAAACGGATAGGAACTATCAGAAGAAGAAGAATATATATAATATGATAAAAACCAATAAAATATTTTTTAGATCAATTACGTAAATTATTTAATTGCTTTATCAATTATATTAGTTTAAGACTATATAGTATTGGTAATGAAACCGTGGAGACAAGTAAATTTAATTAAAACATATAAAATAATATGGAAATTTAACAAAAAGTTTTTATTTCTTAAATGTATTCACACTTCACTCTATATATCTACTTTTTCCTGCCGAGTAAATATATCCTTCCGTTGTGAATGTATTCAGCAGACGTAGATAGAGTTGATTTGTTTCCAACTTAAGTGTGTGTTTACGTTCTGTTACCTCGGATCAGCTGCTCGATCCATCAAGCAAGCATTTCTGTGTGGAAAACCTATCAATTATTGAAGCTCTGACAACTCAATTTTGGCTCTGCAAATTCTCTCACTCTACTCTCCTCCCCCTCCACCCTCTTCGTCAACGGGTCGCGTCTCTATCGCCGCTACCTCCTGTCGATTGCCACACCATTTTCTCAATCGCAATGTTTACTTAAAAGATATTATCTTCGCTGTAGTCTTACTAACCGCACCACTCAATCCCCTTCCAATGTAACGCGGCAATTTAAAAACTAATTTAAATTGATCTTATAATCGTTTAACATATGATTCAATAAACCTTAAGTAGTTCTATTAAGTAGTACTAAAGTTTTCAACGTATTCACTTAAAGTCTCTATGATTTCTGTCCAATACACTATATTTGTTGTTATTTTTTATTTAAGTTAAAATAAATAAAAACGGTTATGGGTCTGAGAATTGGATTTTAACGAAAGGCCAGGCCACGGTTGAAATTAGATTTCTCAGACACGTGCCAGGAGTATACTCGACAGGATCGCCCAGTATTGGCTGAATTGGTGGGAACATATTTGCCGATTGGATGACTTTCACATCCCCAAACGACTCTGTAATTATAAGCCGAGGGGACGGAGAATTGTGGGACATCCGAGGAAGCGCTGGAGTGACCAACTCTAATCTTTGCCTATTTAAGACCGGAACAAACCTTCCTTGGTTTAATCCGTGAAGATGATGATGATGATAATAAAAAAAAAAATTTAAATTATTAATAATTTTTATCTGACCATCATACGTTAGCATTAATCTATATTCATTCCTTGATAAAAATAAGAATACAATATAACGTATAAATATTAAATAATGTACAAACATAAATTATATTTGTTCCTTGCTCTACATAAAACGTATTGTTATAAGGAAATTTTATACCTGTATATTTCACCTTCATTGTAAATTTTAAAGTTATTATGACGGTTTAAAAAAAAAATCACTTATCTGTATTGGGTTTGTCGATTTAAACGCTCAAACAAATAAGTTGTGTTGTTGAAAGTAGGGATTTAAAAATTTGAGCACTTTTATTGCCGTAACAACATTTGAATTCGACTACTATTTTATATTTATTTCAAGTATGCGGAAACATTTTATTTTGTATCTGTTTGTTATATCTACGCTGTTTCTTCTACGTCAAGTAGTGCGATTCGTAGTATTTGTTACGTAAAAACACTGA